>CM053616.1:61392259-61404351 GCA_028646535.1 Procyon lotor | reverse complement strand
TGTATATATGCGTGTGTGTGCATGCTTATGCAGGTGCATACGTATGTTTACATGTGTGTGCTTGTGTGTGTGTGTGTGTGTGTGTGTATGCTACTATCCCCCCATCCTGTTCAAATGTCTCCTTATCCATGGAATTTCCCCACCTCCTCCAGGAAGAATCAGTCCCTTATTACTGGATCTTTTTAACATTGTTGGGATTATCTGTCCTCGCGTTTCTTCACATAAACTGTGGGTCTCCAAAGCGCAGCGACTGTTGTTTTTTTTTTTTCTTGAGGGGCGCCCCTACCCCAGCACAGTGCTTGGCACAGATATGCCTGAATCAACAGAAGAATGTTAAGGGCCCCCCATCCATCCATCCATCTGATCAGCCATACAGGGCTGGTATCTGTTTTTTCTAATCCACTTCCTGCCCAGTACAGGGACTTTACAGACAAAAATCATTCCTGGGAGCTGTACGAAACCGGAAGTTGAAGCCCCTCCCTTACTAGCCCCAGATGCCCCACATTCCTTCCTAACACTTCCTAGGGTGGCTTCTTTTCCCCTTCTTTCCGCCTTTAGAATACCCCTATCTTTTTATTCAAATCTCACCAGTATAAGACTCTGGTGTGCTCTGAGGACTGGGCTTTTGGACGCGGAGCCTTGAAACTTTCAGAGATGAGCTTCCCCATGGTGTCCAAGGCTGTGGATTCCATGTTGAGGACAAATCGCATTAGCGTATCTCTTTTCCAGCAACATCATCTCTTCCTCAATAACGAATAACCAGTCATTAGAAGAGGAGGAAAGACGGAGCGGGAAAGAAACCTGGGGTAAAATGAGGATGATTTGAGAACCAGGAGAAAAGGAGATCTTGAGGCCAAAAGTGGTATGGAGAGCGAGCGTGGCAGTCCTTCTGCCGCTCAGAGGCCACCAGGGGCCCAGGTTTCAGTAGCTCTCCAGTGCGGGTCCCACTCCTGCTTGTTGTCACCCGTTCCCATCTCTCCCGGCTGTGTGTTCACCCCCAACCCCATCTCTCCGGACAGAATCAATGTGCCAGCCTCCTCCCCCTGCCGCTGTCTTGTAAGTCCTGCCCGTCACCATTCTGTCACTATCCTGGCTTTACTGCTTTAAAGTATCTCTAGGATTGGCCCTTTCTCTTCCCCCCCCCCCCCCTTTACATCCCCTGCAAGCAGATCTGCCTGTGGCCCTGCTCCCATCCTCCAAACACACATCCGTGATGGTGCCCTTCTGCACTTCAGGAACACTTAGCGTGCAGCCATGCTGCTTCCCCCGCCCTGAGAGACACCCGCCCTGCTGCGTGGGGGACCGTCTCCAGTCTCTGCAGCCTCCCTCCTCTCTGCTCCCAGCACTGCCTATGACCCCGTCCTCCTCTCTGTGCATGTGCGACCCGTGCCCACCGCCGGCCCCTCCGGCCTGCTCGGCCTGCACCTCCGAGGTGCTTGTCGCTGCTGCAGAACGTCACCATCCAGTTGCTGGCGACCATGTTATTGTTTTCAACTAAGAGCCTTTGCAAAATTTATAGAGCTGCGCGACCTGGAACATAAATTGCAAAGACTGAACTGGAACCAAGTTGAAGCAAATTTCTAAGTGCAGGAAGAGCCCTGGAGCACGCGGGGTGGTGCGGACTGATCGCACGGATGTTAGTTTTGTCCCCCGATCTGTCTGCGGCTGGAGTGGGAGCGAACCTTCTACATTGGCTTCCTCAGGGCCAGGCTCAGGGTGACGCTCACCGAACACACATTAATTGATTTGTCGATTTATTCATTCCCTCTTGGACAAACATTTATTTACTGCCCACAGAGAACTCCCAAGTCGAATCTTACTTCTCTGCCCAAACGACACTGACATTCACTGACAGGCACCGGGCACCTGAGAGAGGACTTTGACAAAGGAGGGCAGCCTGGGAGCAGGTTTGGCCGCCTTCAGCTCACCTTGAGCAGTAGCCAAGCTCAGCACGTTGGGAACGTGCACGGAAGGCACACTTGCTGCGTGCTATTTGTTCAGCGGTAACCTTCCTGAAGCACGTGTCTGTCGGGGAAGAACTCGACCCGAGAGAGTCAACACCAGGCTTCTGGCTGATTCTGCAGGAGCACTGGGGCCGTGGAGGCCCTTAAGGCAGACCCAGAACTTCCTGACCCCGGTTTAGCAATAGCGCAGCATAGCTTGGGGAATCCTGGCTGGAACTCTCCCTCTCACCAGCCACAAAAGGGCCTGAGGCTGGCCGGGGCGCTTCCTTGAGCAGGGCAGCTCGTCAGCCCATTTCTAGAAGTGGCTTCCTCCTTGGGTCTGGTTCTGGCCTCCCTATCTGGCGGTAGCTCCCTAGGACTCAAGCCAGAAGCCACATCTGAGTGGACAAGTGGATGAGGGGATCCTGAGGGCTGCAGGGTGGCTACCAAGGCTAAGGGACCCGTGGGAATACTTACTGGCAACAGAAATGCAAATGTATCTTTGGTCAGGTTTGAAGGCCTAGTCAATGATTACATATTTTTATTATTTACCTGGTAAAAATTCTCTAAAAAGAGAGAGAGAGAGGCTTGATATTTCCCCTGAACTTCAGGCTCTGTTCAGTGTTTTTGTGGCCGTGTGGCACATCTGAAATATCTGGCTTCTGGGCTGGGCTCAGAGCAGGGAAATCAGTTGAGAGACTTAAGCCTCATAGACCTTGGCCCTTTGAGGGTCCGCTAGAGCAGAAAGTTCGGAGCCAGAGGGAGGTAGCAGCCCAACAAGGTAATTCTCCCAGCCTCCAGATGACAAAGGTTGCATTTACACCTGGCTGGGAGGTTTAATCATCTACCATTTCCAAACACAGCAGGCTAACAACCGGCTGGGCTGAAAATCATAAATTAAAAAAAAAAAAACAATTACCAAGAAGAGACAGTACAAGGGGGAAGGAAGGAAGACGAGGGTCTGTGTTTCTGTTCCAGAGGACCTTGGGTGGGGGGTTCTGAGTGAGGGGCTGTGGGCAGGGGCCCTTGGTGGGGACCCCGGGTAGGGGGCTGTAGGTGGGAAGCCTTGGAAGGAGAGGAGGTCCTGGGTATCTGGGTAGGGCTTTTGGTGAGGGGGCCCTAGGTGGGGGGGCCATCGGTGAGGGGCTGTGGGTGGGAGACCCTGATGGGGACCCTGGCTGAGGGCTTTGTGTGGGGGTCCACGGCAAGAGGCTGAGTCAGGGTTCCCAGACAAGGAGGAGCAGCCCAGTTGCTATGAGCCCCATGAGAAAATGGCCACCTGTGACATGGTCACCTGTGACCACAGCTGTGAGGAAAGAAGTCTCTGCCATAAGGCTCTTCCCTTGGGGGTTGCCATTGGTGCTTATATGTCACTGCCTTCTTGTTAGGGGAGGCCAAGCTGTCTCTTTGTCACCAGCCCGGGCAGCCTGCCATAGGGTTGCACGCTCTCCCCCCCACTCCTCTCCCTGCGGTGCCAACCTGCCTGGGTTCAGATCTCATGTGCGTGGCTTTGGGCAACTAACCTTGTCTCTGTAAGCCTCCATTGCTGCACCTACAAAATGTGGTTGCTAACAGTCCCTGCCCCATAGGTTATTGTCAGGATTAAATGGGACAATGTGCTGTTGTTGTTACTTCATGGAAAAATGCCACTTGGGGGACCAGTGGCCAGCTTTGCCTGTAGGTTAATGGTGTCTAAGCTCAATGTTTATGAACCAGATGATGATGAATTTATAGATGGGAGAGACTCAGAGGTCCTGCTGTCCACAGGTTATGTGTTATATGTTAATCTTTCACACACTGCTTTGAACACACCAAGAGAGAAAGCCATAGAGTCTCATTGATGAATAGGATCTTCATCATAAAGTTTTTATTGCAGAAGAAAAAATCAATCTTTTAGGTAACTAGCAATAAGGATTATTGAATGCCTGCCATATACATGACACTCTGGACAGCGTGGGGGACGCGGCCGAGTTGGATTCAGGCCCTCTACCCTCAATAAATTTACCATCTTGATAGGGGACAAGACATACATGTAAATAGATAACTAACAACTCAAGATAACATATGTCAAATACCAAAGGAGTTGTATTGGAGCGCAAATGCACTTGTGTCTTATCTTCTACTCACTCTGTGAAGATAGAATGCATATCTGTCTCGCTCCCCGTGATATCCCCTCTGCCCACATGTGAGTTACAGCTCAGCCTTCCTGGACATATACTGTGTCCCAGGCAATGTTCTGAGCCTTTTTTGGTGTTAACTCCTTTAAGCTTGTGATATAGGCTAAAATGGAAATACTACCAACAAAAACTTGCTCAAATTTACACAAGTCTGCTCATTGCCCATACACAGTTTCAGGCACACACGGCGCCTAGTGCCGTGCCTGGCACAGACGATAGGACCCTGTGTTCACGGGGCCCCACCAGTGTTTCAGAGACCGTGCTGGGCACCTTCATGGACTTCCTCACTTCATCTTCACAAAACTCCTTTGAGGAGAGTATTGTGATTTCATTTTTTTTTTAAGATTTTATTTATTCATTGTGAGAGCATGAGTGGGCTAAGAGACAGAGGGAGAAGCAGACTTCCTGCTGAGCGGGGAGCCCGATGTGGGGCTCGATCTCAGGACTCCAGGATCATGACCTGAGCTGAAGGTAGACGCTTAACCGACTGAGCCACCCAGGTGCACCTTGTGATTTCGGGTTAAAGAGGAAGGAGCTCAGTGCAAGGACACAGGCAAGTTACTGGCTGGCAGAGGGTGCTGGCCAAATGTATCCCTAACTTGCCTGTGTCAGAAGGTGAAGTCAGAAGGTGAAGACGCTGGTATGATGTGGACTGACCTGGACTGGAACAGATGTTTGGAGGTTAGAGGACTGGAATGGTGAAGGAAGTTTTCTCCAAGATGGAGTGCGTCTCCTGGATTTCGAAGAAGGAACCAGATTCAGATAAGCAGAGAATGGGAGAGAGAGCTGGAAATGGGTCAGGAAAGGCTACCCAGAGGTCCTGTGGACTTGTACCATCAGGCTGACTGGAGTGACTAATATGTGCGAGCAGGAAGTGGCAGGGGCAGTGAGAAAGTAGATGGGGGCAGGTTAGAAAAGGCCTTGAGTACTAAGCAAAGGAGGGGAGACTCTGAAGGAACAAACTCCACAGTAACGAGCTGGGCATGTCTTGAGTGCTTAATGTTTCTGGATCTCTAGCTGGGACCAAACATTTGATAAGACTGGCGTGGCCTTTAATTTCTTCAAGCTATAGTTATATTGAATTACATAACATGTTTAATCAAGGCCACTGGAAAATTACACAAAGCGTTTGCTTCATATGGCATGGGAAAATTTAAAAGCCTTGTAGAAAAATGCCAGTGTCCTTGCCTCCCTCCTTCTCTTTTCTCTGCACTTTTGAGTTAGTGGACACTCTGAAGTTGTACTGCCTTGTCACTGAGGAAATGAAGCTGACAATGAGGCCCATGATGTGGGCTGGTAAGATAACAACAGAGCTTCACGCTGCTAGAAACTGTTCATATCAGTTCTAGGGGTCTGGGGTTCCTGACCTGGTTCTAGGGAGTTTCACCATAAGTGTCTTTGCTGCAAGCATTTTTGTCATAAACACTTTTTGCAAAATAACTAATTGGCCAAAGTGCATTTTTGCCATAAAAGATAGAAAAAAGAAATAACTGCTAAATAGTCTGGTTTGACAGTTTGTTGGTTTCATCAGCAAGTTGACAGTTTGGTCTCATTTCTCCATTGACACACTGCTCCCATTTTTATATAAATCTTAGCCATCATAATGATCTATATGGTGGCAATGAGTTTTGAATGCACATTTCCCACAGAATTTTGGAACATTCATCAATGGGAATGTGACAATAAGCCAAGAACAAACAACAGAGTTAAAAGGCTTTCCCAACGCTGTCCAGAGCTCAGTTACAAATATGCCTCCTAATACTGGAAACTGATACTTCTCTTAATGAGGAAAGAAATTTTAGTGGGGAAAAAAAATGTGATGCCAAATGAAGAGACGAATTAGCAAGAAAAACAATGTGTAATACTATGAATGAAAGACACTGATGACAAATGCTTGGGTACAATCCACAAAAAATAATCAGGTATTTGAGCAGTATTGCCATGAAACTACACACGTTTTAAATGTGCTCAAATATTTTGTATTTTGCAAGAAAGTCTTTTTAATTTGTTATCCATGTTTTATTATGTCCTTTTTTAATGAATGTCTCCCTTTTACTTTTCGTGATGTTATCTTTTTTTTTTTTTTTAAAGATTTTATTTATTTATTTGACAGAGAGAGAGATCACAAGGAGGCAGAGAGGCAGGCAGAGAGAGAGGGAGAAGCAGGCTCCCCGCTGAACAGAGAGCCTGATGCGGGGCTCGATCCCAGGACCCTGAGATCATGACCTGAGCCGAAGGCAGAGGCCTCAACCCACCGAGCCACCCAGGTGCCCCCGTGATGTTATCTTTTATGGCAAAACTGCCTTGTGGCCAATTAGTTACGTGGCAAAAATGTTTGCTGCGGAAATGCTCATGGCAAAGATGTTCACAGCGAAGATCCTGGATGCACCGGGGACCCAGAGCCGTCTGCTAGGTTGGGCTTCCAACTGTGGGTGTGAGCTTTGCCACAGATCCTTGCCACTCTGTTTGTTTTTCCACCTGTGGCACAGGGGATCCTAACGGTTCTGCTCCCTCTGCTCACACGAGCACAGTGCTGAATAAGGCAGTGTTTGCTGAGGCCAATGGGAACCTGGACATCACACAAGCACCTCAGTTATGACTCCAGTAGAACCCAGATGGTGGTGTTGTTTCTCTATTTGCTCTGTTATAAAGCAGAATCTCATTCCACACCTGGGCCCTTCTCCATCGATGACAGTGAGGCCAGGATATTGGGGATGGAGGTGGGTGGGTATTGGGTCACGTGGTGGTGTGACGGAGGAAATAAAGCCCCCGGGACCATATCTTGCTTTGTGTTGGCATTGCTTATTTTGTTGGCTGTGTTTTTGGACATTTGGAAAGTTTAAACAATGTATGTAACTTGGGAGATCTCACGGGTTTCTATGGGAAGTATATACAAACATTGCTGACATTAAAAGTCAGAAGGTGAAGAAGACGCTGGTATTCATCTTCTCGTTTGGTATATAATACTTTGTAGTTCTTTTCCATTCCTTTTGGGGAACCGTATTTTGTAAAGGAGAAAAGACAAAAAAAGCTCCTTAAACTACAAAAAAAATATTTATTAAAGGTCCTCTGTAGCTACTGTAGGATCTTCTCTTATTTGTTCAGAGGCTCAGAAGAGTGTATGTGTACACGGTGTTAATCGTGGGTCCTGTGGGACTTGGAGGGGAGGGACCGACTCCTCTGAAAATCCCCCACATATTTTCCAAATGGAGACTTGAAAACCTTTGCTTGAGCAAACCAGCTTTCTTGTTTTCCTGTCCTCTATCAAGATTCAAACTAAGTTGGCCACCCACTGATATGAATCTGTAAATAGACTAAATCCTCCCTTTGAACACACTGGTCCCTAACTTGCTATCTTATGAAAATGTTTGGGGCATGACAACATCACAGGGCTCCGCAGAGACGAGCGTGTCTGCCCTTTGCTGAGGAGACCTGGCAGGCTGTGGGTCTCTTGGAGAGGGAAGGGGCTGCTGGGGAACTACAGACCACAAAATGTGCCTGAACAGAATCTAGGCTCCCTGACGCCTTCCTATCATGGCATGCGTGTGTTGTTTGTGTTGTACGTGGTATGTGTTGTGTGGTATGTATGGTGTGTGATGTATAGGGTACGTGTCTGTATGTGTGTTGTGTATGTGTTATGTGTGTGGTATACATTTATGTTGTGTGTGTACCATGTGTTTGGTGTATGTGTTGTGTGTGTATGGTATGAGTGTTGTGCGTGTGTGTGGTGTGGTATGTGTCTCTTTGTGGCGTGTGTGTTGTGTAGGGGGTATATGTGTTGTATGTATGATGTGTGTGTTACGTATGGGGTGCATGTTGTGTGTGTTATATGTGGCATGTGTGTGTGTTGCATGCGTGGTATGTGTTTATGGTATTTGTGTTGTGTGTGTGGTACGTATGGGATGTGTGTTGTATGTATGGGGTGTGTGTGTGTTGGAGGAGGAGGAGGCTATTTCTGCAGAGATCTGTAGTTCTAGTTAGCTTTGCGCCTTGTGGTGGGAAGGAGAAATGTGGAGAACAGAGTTGTTAAATTTTAATTGAGCTATAATTTGATATCTAACATTATATTAGTTTCAGGTATACAACATAATGATTTGATATTTGTATATATTGTACAATGATCATCGCAGTAAGTCTAGTTAATGTCCATTGCCACTCCTACTTACAAAAACTTCTTTTTCTTGTGATGGGAACTTTGAGGATCTCTTCTCTTAGCAACTTTCAAATATAAAACACAGCATTATTAGTTCCAGTCACAGTGCTGTGCATTACATTCTTATGACTTATTTTTAACATTATTTTTAACTGACCCATTAATGAAGCCCAGTTTTTCATTCTTTTTTCTTCCTGTATCTACCAGTGTTCCCTATTTTCTCATTTCTTTATTTCACTGTATTCTTTAAATAAATCTTTTCTGCTCCTACCTCTTTTAATTTTTCTCCCACTATCCCTTTTCTTCCTTTCCTAATTTTTATTTTTCCCCCTTTCTCTGAGTTCTACTAAACTTCCTCCCCTCCTCCCATTTTTCTCTTAACTCCTCTCGCTGGGAGCTGACCATCGGAGAACTTGAACTTGACCCAGAGCACAGCCAGAAGCATGGGTTGTACTCTATCATGTTTCTTTAAAATAAAGTCTGCCAGCGTGACAGGCTTGAAGGGTTGGCTGTGGAGCATGCCCAAGGCTCTGCTTTTGTTCTGAATGCCCAGTTCACTTTGTGATTGTAATTGCTGCTCATCAAACGGAGCTGGCTGTCTTTCTAGTTATTGGTGAGTCGCTAGGGGCAAAAGAACAGGAGTGGGACAAGGAGTTGGGGAGGACGTTGTACAAGTAACGGGACGGTTGTCTTCCTTCCACACCTGGGCCGACCTGCATTCTGCTGACCTGCTGGGTACAAAAGGGATCCCCAGAGTTTCTACATTTGAAATAAAGCTTTGGAAGTAATTTGCAAAAGATGTCACAGCTGCAGAAAACTGATAAAGTAGCCGGCTGGGGGTATGGGAGTCTGCAGAAAAGAGAAGACCGTCGGAAGTTAGGGAGCATCTGGACGTTTTCTCTCTATGCAACCCTGAGCACCTCTGAACCCCACACTGGTCATTATTTCCCATCTGCCTTCACGCTGTGTCCGTGTCCCAGCAGCACGGGGCTTCAGCGCAGTGGTTAAGGCTCTAACGTGAGGCTAGGTTTGAATTCCAGCAAAACGACCTCTCTCAGCCTGTGACCTCAATGGAAAGCAGGGACAATAGGACCTGTTGTTAGACTAGATGATCCAAGGGAAACGGTTGGCACGGTGTCTGACACTAATAACTGCTCAGCTTGTTATTACCCATCATTGAGGAAGCTTGGGTCTCAGAGGGAGTTAATGGAGAGCCACGCACGCACGTTGTCCTCGCTCCTGCAGGGAGAGTGAAATTGAAACCGCACGGGCTCTTTGGCTCCTGGGGACCGAGCCCCTCCTCACGGTGCCCTCGTCATAGTGAGTCAGGAACCATTTTGAAGGAAGGTGAGAAAGTCTTTCCGCATTGTATCGGTCATCTACTATCATGGAACAAATCAACCCAAATGGGCCAAAACAACCATTTTTGATCACCCATGACTCTGTGGGTCAGCAATTTGGGTCAGGCTCAGCAGGACAATTCTGCTGGTCTTGCCTGGGTCTGCTGGTTGTTCGGCTAGGACGAGGGGTCTCCAGCGTGTTCTCTTACGTGTATGGCGGTTGGTGGGGCTCTTCGTGGGCTCTCTCATCCCAAGGTGGCAGTGTTCCAAGAAGGCAAGAGCAGAAGCTGCAAAGTCTCTTAGAAGCCTAGACTTGACTATTGCCCTTCACCTACAACCTGCCTTTGGAGGTTCAGAATGGGGTAAACGGGCTTTTGGTGGGCACCACAGCCATGTCTGGCTGCAGGGGGACGTGCGCACGGGGATGCGAGAAATGCTTGTGTCCGTTTTTGCAAATAATCTACCGAAGTCCACCTCTGGCCATAATCCATCACATCCCCTCTCCGTAAAAAAACGCTTATCCCCCAAAGCCTCATTCCATTGGCTTGCAGTCTGAGACGTAGACATTATTAAAGACAGGGCCAGATCTGGACGAGGCCTCTCTGGTGCATCACACGAAGTGCCAACTGTGTATAATTTAGGGGCAGAATGGTGCAGATTTCTGTAAACTAAAAATACAAGTTCCCCACACCATTCTGCCCCCGAATATACTATGGCGGGAGAGGCCAGACAGCCCTCTGGAGATCCTCACTCAGAAAGGGGAAAACAGGCACAGCACAGCAGCGAGCTCATGACAATGCTGAGACCCAGCTGGAGTCCTTGTTTCAGGGCAGGAATTTTCCCCATTAGGACCTGGTCTTCCTCCGTGGCACAGTTGCCTAGTTCACTGTTTCTCTCCACTCTCCCCTCTGGGCTCTTGGCTCTACCTTCTCAGCTGTTGCTTCCTTTCCTGCAAGAATGGTCCAGGCTCTCCGCAGTACAGTGTTCTCAGCTTGCTTCCTGCCGAGAAACAGAGTCCCAGCAGACTCTGTCCCTTTTAGTCTGATGGAGTCTGCCTCCTCTAACAAAAGTGTGACTTTCTGGAATAATCAGCCAGCATTCTGTTCCCGTAGACAGACCCCCCCCTTCCCCTTGGGCTGTGAGTCGAGTGGCCGTAGGAAGATGTCTCTACGATCTGGAGAGTTCTTTTGTCCACCCGAGAGGGTCTGCTGAGTTTTCTGAGGGATCAATAGAAGGTATTTAAGCTACCCCTTTGGTTTCATCTTTTCCTGAAGGCATTTCTGGGACTCTTTCGCCAAATGGAGGGACTTGGTGAAAAATGGTTTTATGTGGCCATCAGGCCCATAAACAGACCTTCCATATTCCCTCGAATTTCTGCTTGCGGACTGAATGGGTCCTCCTCGAGCCCATTTTTCTCTCCAAAAGAGAATCTCCTTACTGAGATCCACAGCTCATTAGGTACATTTTCTCCTTTCCGACTTAATGGCAGGCAACCTTTTGCCAGTTGTTCCGTCACTCCATAAAGTGGATAGCCTTTTCCCCAGTCTCTTCTGGCAGTTTCCTTACTGTGGTTCTGGCGCAGACGACAGTTTCCTCATTACCTTTCCCGCCTCTGCCCTCCACCGGCTCCTAGAGCCAATGCCGCTTATTTTAGGTTATTAGTGGCAGCGCCTCACCTCTAGTACCAACTTCTGTAGCAGTTGTTTCTTGCCGCACAACAAAGCTCCCCAGAATCCGGTGTTAAATGATAACCATCTATCTGTTCCCAGCTCTATGGGCCAGCAATCTAGGCTGGGCTGAGCTGGGCAGTTTTCTGTCAGCCTCACCTGGGGTCGCTCCCATAACTACGTCCACTGGTGGGAGGCTGGGACTGGCCCGTCTTCTGGTCTCTTCACATGCCTAGCCCCTGGGCCTCTCTCTCTACATGGTCTCTCATTCTCCAAGAGGCTAGTCTGGGCTTCTTCCCAGGGGCGGCGGCATTGGAGGAGGGCAGAGAGGGAACTCTAGGGCTTCTCCAGGCCTAGGCCCAGAAGTCAGACAACATCATTTCTGCTCCATTTTGTTAGTCAAAGCAAGTCACAAGGCTGGCCTAGGTTTAAGGGGGCAGGGATATACACTTCATGGCTCAGTGGGAGCCAATATTCTGTTACAAAGGGGTGTGTATGACAGGGAGGGGGGAATAGTCTCAGCCATTTTTGCAAGCCATCAACCACAATCGCCGTGTTGAACATCACGTTTCCAGCCCATCTGTCCCCTTCCAAGTCTACACATCACGTAAAATATTCTTCCTCCTCCTATTTCTTAACCTGTACACCATTATCTGAGCTTTTCCCACCCTACTGCCATAGTCAATCCCTCCATAGGTTGCCTATCTTAAAATTATTCAGGCATCGGGGGCGCCTGGGTGGCTCAGTGGGTTAAAGCCTCTGCTTTTGGCTCAGGTAATGATCTCAGAGTCCTGGGATCGAGCCCTGAATCA
>CM053616.1:61323073-61392159 GCA_028646535.1 Procyon lotor | reverse complement strand
TACTGTCTTGATGCCTTAGTCATTTCCAGCATCCTGGGAATAAAGTGGGAAGTAGGTAAGAATTATTATCCCCGACGTACCGCCGAGTCTGTGGCTTAGTTAGAAATAAAAGCAGCGATCCCTGACTCCCCATTGCCTCTCCTATTCGAGTTAGAATGTGTATAAAATGTTGTATTCAGATGTTGCTTCCACATTTCATGGATATTCTGACAATTACAAAATTGCTCAGTCGACCAATTTTAGTGAACCCGATTTATATCGTGAAACTATTTTGTGAAGGCATCAAAATAAATTAGTCATGATGATTAGAATGATTTATAAGAAAATCCTCTTTCCTAAGGATGAAATGATTTCAAACCTTTAGAAATCAGCTGGGAAGTTTAGGGCTTTATAAAGGAACAATGGAGTAACGAAAACGGCCCGATTGACGATACAGTCTGCTATTTTGCAATTTTCCTTTAAAAAAAATAAAAAGAAAAGAAGAAAAGAAGCCCGTAACCACTTTCTACCCCAAAAAAGCCTCAGTAACAATGCTGAGTTTTTCTGTGCCCCCTGACTGTCCTTGCTCCACATTCCCAGCTGCTTTTTGTGATCCAAATGTCTGTTTACTTTCAGAAGAAACATGCAAAAGGAAACACTGAAGGGCACCTCTTTCAACATTGACCTTCACAAACATTTTGGCTCATTCAGTTCAGCTTCTCTTTTTAAGAACCGACTGGGCTTCCACACCCTGTAATGACGCCCTTGTGCGTCATTGGGACCGACTCCCTCACACAACCCTGCAAAGCAGGCAGCTTACTTCCCCAAAGGCGGGAGTTAGCGTCTCCCTTTTTCCCAGGCAGCTGTACTGTGTGTCCAGGGACACACGGTATGGGGCTGAAAGCCTGCACTCAGGAACCCGTAAAACATATAATATGTATGTAAACTGTGTGGCGCCTGGGTGGCTCAGTGGGTTAAAGCCTCTGCCTTCGGCTCGGGTCGTGGTCTCGGGGTCCTGGGATCGAGCCCCGCATCGGGCTCTCTGCTCAGCAGGGAGCCTGCTTGCCCCTCTCTCTGTCTGACTCTCTGCCCACTTGTGATCTCTCTCTGTCAAATAAATAAATAAAATCTTTAAAAAAAATATGCATGTGAATAGTAGGTAAAATACTTCATGGTCCTCTTTAAGGAAAGAGCCCATGTTATTTCTTTTTCTCAGGCGTTCCTCCTCACCCATGTCAATTTTCCGACTGGAGACAGTATCATTTAGTGTCTGAGGACATGGACTTTGGGCTAATATCTACTCTATGACCTTTGAGCAGATCTCAGTTTCCTCATCTGTGAAATGGGTGTGGGGTTTAATATGAGGGTTAGAGGAGACAAACAAGTAAGATACTTAACACTTGGCTGTAATAAAATTTATTATTATCATTGGAAATGTTTCCCCTAATCCCAGATCACATCATCCCGACTGAAGCTCTGTGAAAGCAGGGACTTTATCTCACTCCTCTCTTAGGCCCCTACAAAAGTCACTTATGATAATTAGCAAGTGTTATAATATAATGATGATTAATGCTAAAAATTCTGGAATTTTTTGGAGGACCAAAGAAAGAACAAGTAGAATCTTGGCCTGGAATTCCAGAAGATTCATTCTGAGGCCAAAAGGAAAACAGGTATGGAAGAAGCTTGTGTTTTCCATACCCAAAAAATTCTTTGGTCAAGAGCCCCATTCTTGATCAAAGGGAGCTATTAGTACCTGACTTATGATACTGTTGAAATAGCAGCTCTGTGTTATCATATTTAAACGTAGTTTTTTCCAGGGGCACTTGGGTGGCTAAGTTGGTTAAGCATCTGCCTTTGAGTCAGGCATGATCCCAGAGTCCTGGGATGGAGCCTACATTGGGCTCCCTTCTCAGCGGGGAATCTGCTTCTCGCTCTTCCAAATAATAAATAAAATTAAAAAAAAAAAATCCACAAAAAAGCTTAGTTTTTTCCAGATCCCATTTTCTAGCTTTACATGAATAATAACTAATGTTAATAAATGAACTGTCACACACACACACACACACACACACACACAGTCCCATTCTTGGCCTTGCCCTTGAGTTGCTGGGAAAATCATCTGTTTTTTCTAAGTCCTGGTTTCCTCCTTCAAAAACTGCAAGGGTGTCCTGAAGGTCTTCTTTACCTGAGATGCATGAGGAAGGTCCCAGATGGGACTGGTTCCAGCCGGGTTATGCACCACTCAATACTGGAAAGGAAACCAAACAGCCAAAATGAGGAATTTCCTTTCAACAAATATCTTGTAATTATGCTGATTTTTAAGCCACATAATCAGTCGAAAAGCAAATCTCATCTCAATCGAATTTATAAAAGGATTAGGAAATGGAGAGAAAGGGGGCATGTTAGCAAGCCCATTTGATTTAATTTAAGCCCATTTCCCCTTGTCCTTTACTAGTTTTTAACTGAATAGGGTGGAGCACAAACAGGGCCCTGGCTCGGGCCCCTGTGTTTAATTTTCTCGGTTTCTGGCTGGGTAGTAGCTGATCTGTGTTAGAGCGCCCGTCCCCGCAGTTCTGATACTGAAGGCACAAGAAGAAAGAATCTCTGTGGGGGAGGCCTGTTGATACCCGAACAAGAAAAACCTAGGTGAGGAAAAGCCCCAAGGACTCTTCTAGCCTTCACCTGGAAAAAGGACGGACGCCGCTTTGACTCACGGTTGAGCTGCGGGATCGGGATCTAAAGCAGTTTTCTGCTTTGCTCTGGTTTTATTTTTATTTTTATTTTTTTTTTAAAGATTTTATTTATTAGACAGAGAGAGATCACAAGTAGGCAGAGAGGCAGGCAGAGAGAGAGGGGGAAGCAGGCTCCCTGCTGAGCAGAGAGCCCGATGTGGGGCTCGATCCCAGGACCCTGAGATCATGACCCGAAATGAAGGCAGAGGCTTGAACCCACTGAGCCACCCAATGGCTCTGGTTTTATTTTTGTAGGTAACTGCATATTCTGAATAATCAGGCTGTGAGTGAAATCCTACTCCATCTGATCATCGCTGAGACAAGCTCCTACGCCTTTTTGTCACTGTGGCTGGTACAGATTAGCTGTCACTTTGTCCAGTGTCAGCCACATCCAAATCTCCTCCCTGAGATTTGGCCAAACTTGGGGCCACATTGTCCTGTACAAAAATAAAGCAGTTAAACGAAACGATGTCCAGCTTTTCGTCTTTTGACTTTTGGCTTTAACTTTGGAGCTAGGACCTGAGCTGATTTTAAAACGGCGTGGACATTTGTGTGGTTTTTCGAGGGGTTTAAGCAGCTTCACGTGCATGAAATACATGTTTCCCTGTAACAGTTTTCTGAGCAGGTCCTGTAAGCCGCCTTTTTTTTCGTTAACTTAGTTGTAAATGCTTTACAATTTTCAAACGGCAACATTTTTTTATTGAAGTATAGTTGACATGCAACATTACATTAATTTCAAGTTACACTGTAGTGATTGAACAACTCTGTATCTTTTACTGTGCTGGCCACAGCGTAGCTCCCATCACCCTACGAGGACGCTATCTATGATGACGCTATCACAGTGTCATTGACTATATTCCCTACGCTGCACCTTTCATCCGGGAGACTTACCATTCGAGAACTGGAAGCCTCTACCTCCCCCTCCCCTTTACCCATTTTGCCCGTCCTCCCTCCCCTCACCCTCTCTTCCCTCTGGCAACCATCAGTTTGTTCTCTGTATTTAGGAGCCCGTTTCTGCTTTCTATTTTGTCAAACCACAATTTTAATTCTCTCCGTGAATTTTGGTGTTGTCATCATGATTTTAAAATGAGCAAATTGCGATTTGTACTTTCAGTGGCTTCTCCAAGGTTGGAGGCTACTCAGCAGTCCACTATGGACGCCAGGTCTCAGTCCCCGCTCTTGAGTGACACTGAGACGTTCTGAGTCCCCACAATACCAAGTCAGCTCCTGAACCTCAGAACCTCAACTCCGTTCTCTTCTGGGAATCTACTGATGCCCTCATTAGAGCGCTGAGTTTATAATATTTTGATTGCCTGCTGGCTTGCCACCTTCCACTCTGTGAATTAAGGGCAGGAAATGTTTCCATCCTTGTTTTTTTTTTAAATGCCCCAAATAAGTGTCTGACACATACGGGAACTTGATAAATGTCTGTCAAGAAATAAGCAAACAAACAAATTCCCCTTACTAGGCAGATTCTGAAACCTTTAAAACATTTTACAGATATCCTAATTTTTGCATTTAAATATTTTAGTGTAAATTAGAATTTTGATGACTCCTGATAAGGAGTATTAAGAGGTTTTGTGTATGAAACCATTCATTTTTCCTAGACAAATGTTGTCCAGTCACTCTGATCTAAGCCTTGGAATCTTATCAATCAACAAATATTTGAGTATCTACTATGTACAAGACACTGTGCTAGGCGCTGTAGGGGATCAAAGAAATCCAAGAGGCAAACCTTTCTTTCAAGGAATTTATAACTTTGTGGAGGCTTGGCTTTTCTTTGTCCACTCAAAAGTATTTCCATGGACTTTATCATATAAATAATAGTCAGAGGGTTGGGAAGAGCCAGAGTGAATGTGAAGACCTTTTTCAGAAAGCCATGCAGTTGTCCATTTAGAGTCCCGTATTTCAAGGCCCTCAGCTATGGCTGGTTAGGGAGATGAGCATATCCTTTAGAAGTTAATTCTCCAGATAAATAAGAGCGTCACTGCAGAAGCCTATGTGTTACAAGACGCAGGAGGTGGGGAAGTGTGGGGAATAGCGACCCTTTCATCTTCAAGGCGAGAAAAAATACTGCACGGATCCAGGACAAGGAAGCCATAAATTGCAGGCTTGAGCCCCAGCAGAGCTGCCTTCTAACTGTGAGGCTGTGAGGTTTGAGTCACTCTCAAGGCACGAGATGCGAAAGAGGAAGAGCTCTTCTCTACAGCCAGGGGCAAACAAGCTCCCAAGGACTGGCCCTGCCTCTCTTTTGAATCCAGTTTTCTTGAAGGTTCCAGTATCAGAAAGTGACAAAGAAGTAAAACCAACCGACCAACAAACAAAACCCAGTGGTGATTGCCAAGAACATCTCACACACTAGGAGGAAAGGGTCCTCCTGGAAGGCAGAACTTGTAAAATTCTCCGAGGCAGACAGAGAGAAGGAGCAGATTTCTTTGGGGTTCTGTTGTTTATAATTAAGTGTTTGGTCTTAGAAGACCCAAATGGGCCTGTAGAGGCCTTGCCATTAGAGATTACAAAGAGAACTACTTTGGTGTAGCCAGACGCATCACCTGTTTCTCTTTATTTTCTTTCCAATGTCTTAACTTTTCTGACAGTATTGGAAGCTATCGATATGGTTTTATGTCTCAGAACCTACATGTATTTTAAACAATAAAGTCCAACATCTGTTAAATACTTACCACTGCCAAGCCCTGTTGTAAATGTGACAAGCCTATGTGAAGGGTACCATTATTATTGCCATCCTATTCTCCAGGCGAGAAAACTGAGACACAGAGAAGCTGAGTAGGGCTGGTAAATGGTGAAACTGGAATTTGAACCTAGGTCATGGGTCTCAAGAATCTGCCCACAACCACTAAGTTAGAGTGCCTTTTAATAGCATAGAGGATAGGTTCGTATGCACAAAAAAGGAAAAAATCCAACCATGGAGTAGAAAATTTTTTCTGAAGGTGTCCTTGGAGACCCTGGTTCTGAGGGCACAGAATCAAAACGGATCAGCAGACTACTTCTTACCCTGACTGTCACAGTCCAAGACAGAGGGTGGAGGGTAGCCAGCCACACCTCCCCAGATGCAGCCTGCCGGACGTGCTTGAGGAAGAATGGAGATGGCCTCAGATAGAACTGAAAAAGCACTGGGGTTTGTTGCGGGGGTGAGCAGGAGCAAGTATCCAACACTAGGGAACAAGATCAGTCAACATTAGTGGATATGAACTATGGGGTCCTGTCCAGCATTTGGAAGTAAAGAAGTTGCTGTAGATGTACCAGCATGTATTTTATAAGTGAAATGTTAGTTGAAACGGTAAGAAATAGAACAAGAATCTCTAGTCACTAACATTAAGGTAGATTAAAAATATGTACACAAGTAAGCACAAAATATTCTACAAAGATACATATGCTTGGAAGCCTAAGGAGGGAGAGAAATTGGGAATGAGAATCTGAAAAAAATTTAATAAAATAAAGAAGAGAAAAACGAAGTCTGGAAGTGATGTAGACCATACTGGAAATGTGGGTGGTAGGTTGTTAAATTTCATGTCATGTCATGTCATGTCATTCATTCATCTAACAAACACGGTTTTCATGGCAAAGGGGTAAGAGGCAGGTGGTAGAGGGGAAAGTGCAAAGGCTTTGGGAGCAGGTAGATGGAGTTCCAGTCCTGGTTCCATAAGTGTTTGCTGGGTGACCTTGAGTGACCTCCTGAAGATTAAATTTCTTAGTTGCAAGAGGGAAATAACATCTAATTCATAGGGTTGCTGTGAATAATGCATACAAAGCTCCTTGCATGCAGTACTTGACTCAGAGTATTTACAGCAAGCCCACAGTAAACAGTTAACTACAAAACTCTGCTTAATACTGGCGCCTGGGTGGCTCAGTGGGTTAAAGCCTCTGCCTTCGGCTCAGGTCATGGTCTCAGGGTCCTGGGATCGAGCCCCACATGGGGCTCTCTGCTGGGCGGAGAGCCTGCTTCCCCCTCTCTCTCTGCCTGCTTCTCTGCCTACTTGTGATCTCTGTCAAGTAAATAAATAAAATCTTTAAAAAAAAATACTGGCGATTGAAACAAAGACCAAGATGATCTTAAATAAGTATACAATAAAATTTAACGAACGAAATTGGTGCTACAAAGGAAAAAGTATAGAGTGCTGTGAGAGAATTTAAAAAGTTTGGAACTTATTCTGGGGACTTTTTGTTAGGATTTTATTTATTTATGATTTTGTTTATTTATTTGACAGAGAGAGGGAGAGAGAGAGAAAGAGTGCCTAAGCAGAGGGAGAGGGAGAAGCAGGCTCCCCACTGTGCAGAGAACCCAATGTGGAGCTCAATCCCAGGGCCCTGGGATCATGACCTGAGCCAAAGGTCTTAACCGACTGAGCCACCCAGGCCCCCCTTGTTAAGCCTTTAGGGATGTTTAAGACGTTGAATGATTTAAGAGCCAAGTTGAGGAGATTGACCATGAACAAGTACACAACGGTGTTCAACAATACCATCAGTGCTGGCAGGCATGATGAGGCCAGAAGGGAACTTGTGCTGAGGGCCCGCTGGCCCAGCGTTCAGGGGAGAGCAGAGGTCTCGGAGAGCTGCTGGGAGCTGGGGTAGCCTGTGGGCTGGTAGCATGGGCGGAGGGCTGGAGGGAAGTGCAGCTGCTAAACCCGGGAGGCAAGAATCCGCAGGGTCTGCCTGGGGACTGGGAGTAGACCCCATGGCTGGAGAAAGCAGTCTTGTTCAGCCCATGCCCCCTTTTGATAAACTTAAGAATCCCATGCCCTTCCCCACACCCCCCCCACACCTACAGATACCGATCTACTTTAAATTGGGCTGGCCCCTGGTTACCTTCTGTGGATCTCTATTGGCCAAGAATTTATTGAGCTTTTCTTTCTAATTTATATTGGGACAGCAATAGGCATCCCTTCTCATTTTCCGCATATAAGATGTATCATACTAACTAAGCTTTTTAAGCTATACCTCCCCCTCCCCCTGATTTTCCCTTAGACCATTCATGGTAAAATAAGTAGGGTGGGTGGGGGGAGAGATAAGCTCCTCTGAAAAGTAGGTTAGGGCCAGATAAGAGGGCCTTAAATGTCCCTGATGTCTCTACTACCATCACTACCCCCACCTGAGGCACAAATTCTTCTTACAAGAAGAGGGCCGGGGGGGACCCTTGGGGGGCCCACAGGAGCGAAGTGAGCTTAATTCTGTGGGACACCCCCTATGCAGCTGGTACCTGGCCCTAGATGAATGAGGAGAGAAGTCCAATATATAAAAGAACTTGCTTTGGTCAACCTCAAGGCTGCGGAGTTGAGAGGTCAGTTTTCCATGAGATCTCTCTCTGAGCTCACTAACTTTTCTTATCCTAGAAGATCAGAAGAGAATTCTTCCCATTCTGCAAGCTCCAAAAACCTCACTCTCTGAAGAGGAGCTCCACATCCTGTCTTTAGTTCTAACTTGGAATCTCTAGGTAGGACTGGGTGGGGAGCCAACAGAGGAAGTGCTTGAATTCATTTTAATGTTACAAGTGGCCAAAAAATTAATGTATTGACCCTGGATGAGATGCACAGGCTAAAGAAATGGAGGGTTTTTGCTTTGGGCTCGAATCTCATCTACCCAATGTAGTGACACTGTTCATCTACATCAGTTGCAAGCATGTGTCATTCATTCATTCATTCATTCATTTCATTCATTCATTCATTCACTTTAGTTTCAGATGTAGTGTTCAATAAAAGATGTGACACTTAATAAATGCAGTCTGTATAGTAGACAGGATCTTCAGGCCTGGAATCTATGGAATTCTGATGATAAGAGTAGTGGTTGAGCAAAGATTGGAATCCTCTGTTCTAAGAGTTTTGTTGAATAATTGAGGGGAGAATCCAGTTCTGCTAAGTAAGAGGGAATACGGATATGGGGGAGTGGGTAAGCCTTGAAGAGCCACCTTTGACCCAGGGAAGGGGCAGGGTCAAGACCATGGAATCTGGAAGAAAGGAAGGCGAGGCATAGGTGTTCTGCCACTCATTTCTGATTTGTCTTTGAGTCACTAGTTGCAGCCAACCTTAGGAAGATATTGTGAGTCTCCATCAAGCTCCCTATCAAAGTTGGCATTAGCTGGTATCTACCTGCTGGTACATGAGCAGGACTGTGTTTACAAGGACAAAGCTAAGCAGCCTGAATCCTACTTCCCTAATCCTGCCCCCACTGGACTCTCAGTCTAGGGAACCACACTGAAGATAACTCTGTGCTGGAGATGGTACTTAATCCATTCAGTTTTGATGATGGGAAAGACTTTTTTTATTCACCCATTTTCTCATTCATTCATTCATTCATTCATTTGTTGGTTCGTTCAACAACTACTATTTGTGCAAGTATTATGGGGCCATGGGGACCTCTACCTCTGAGCCCAAGGTCCATGAAGTTGATGATTCCCTAAACATTGTGATATCAGCTCAATGATAGTAATGTGGCTGCTGATTCTGACACTATTACAGCTTCAGTGATGAACTGGGCAGTGTTTGGTCTGGCGGTTGGAAGACCCCAAAGCCCCACCTGGGAGAGGGGCCGGCTGGAGTGGGAGGCAGCTGTGTTGTCAGGAGGAAGTGAGTCTATACCAGCACTAGATTCAAAGAAGTGGTCTGAGCAGCATCAGGCTGACACACTGCTCTCTCCCAGGGGTGCACGCCCCTACAGCTTCTGCTTACACACCTGGATAAGGGCTTCCTCCCAATCTATTTCAGGAAGTGGATCAAAAATGGATTGAGAGCAGGTCCTGAGTGCAAGAGTCTCACACACAATGCTTTTCTGAGCTGTGGGTGTCCTAGAAGGTAGTACTCAGGAGACCAGAGATCCATGTGCTCTTTAGCTTCTAGCTTTGTCCCCTAAAACTCTCAAGTTTGAGTAATTGAGCTCCTGGCAGGTGTAGTCTGTCAACGGAACTGCATTGCTGGGAAGGGCAGAAGCAGGCTTCCCGGTGTCAGCTAACCCCAGTGCTCCCCAAAAGGCAATGAGCAAACATTTGCACTTGACTGAGTGTAAGCCCTACATTCTCCAGATGTAGCCAATGGGCCTGCCAGCCAGAGGCTGATAGAAATGGGCAGCTCTTAGATGAGAAGGAAGGAAAACAGGGGCCCCATTGAGGACCTACCAAGGTAGCTCCCACTTTGGCATCTAAAATGGTCAATTTTAGCTGATTGTGTTCATTTCGCAACTGGGTTATGTGATTCCCAAGCATTAGCTCTTATCTCTTAACAGAGGTGTGGAAATAGAACTGACTTGGCACAGACTGGCTGCCCAAAGGAACGTCTTTGTGTAAGGCTCAAGGCTTGTAGGGTGGAAAAAGACACAGGATGCCAGCTCTGATGCCCCTGCCTCAGCTCACCTATTTTTGGTTCCCTTCATTCCAAGGAGACCAGACCCAGGTCCATTGCATAAAAGAAGCAGTCCCTGGAGAGAGAATTAATACTGATGCCATGATGTGGGGCTTTGGCCTCTGCCTGGGGTTAACCTGCAGCCCCAAACAAACTACTCAAATAGCGTGTGGACATTTCCCAAATGTGTAGTGAGCCTTACACACAAATATGTAGCCGGCACTGTTCCCTGCCTCTTGGGAGTGAGAAGCAAGATGGCGCCATGCCAGCAGCCTCACAAAGCAGCGTTGTTCATGCTCCTTTAGATGCTCCTGTGTGGCTTCATTGGAGCAGAGGAGGATCTGTTTACACCACTGACTCCTATTGATTCTTCTGGGGGATGGGAACAACAATACTGGCCTCTGTTAGTCTCTGGAGTGTGTTGGGAGTGTTTGGCCAAGGCTTGAGGGTGTCCTGTGAACCTCTTGGTTGATGTGATACTGAATTATGCCATTGGAGGGTGAGCTCATTCCTGGGTCTCCAAAAACAGGTTTCTGACTAGGTCTGGGGCAGAGGGAAAACTTCAGGCATTGGATCTGTTGAGAGGCCCATTGTCTCCTTGCAGTGAGTTGAAGGTAATGTTTCTCAGAGTTGAGTCTCTGGAAAATTGGGGGGTCCGAGGACTCCTCCAAAATACACATGACAGTGAAATCTGAGAGGCTGAAACACATCTTTCTCTACTTTCATCGCAGCAAAGCAGCAACGGTCCCTTTTGTTGAAAAACTTGAGCCACTGTTTGGATGTTGTTTTGGTTTCCCTCTTCAGAAAAGCTGTGGGCACTTCAGGCCCTTTGTTCTGCTTAAAGGGATTACAAACTGAGTAAGGGGAAGCCGTCAGCTAGAGCGGGAGGTAGGGCCCCAGGTCAGAGAGGATCCAGGGCCAGTCCCATCCAATAGCCGAGTCAGGCTTGAATCTCCTCCCACTTTCTTCCAGGGATTGGCCTCACCCTGGGCTCTGCCTGAGATGTACTGGCTGTCACACACCT
Source organism: Procyon lotor (assembly GCA_028646535.1). Taxonomy (NCBI): domain Eukaryota; kingdom Metazoa; phylum Chordata; class Mammalia; order Carnivora; family Procyonidae; genus Procyon; species Procyon lotor. The sequence continues at coordinate 61,381,078 of CM053616.1, read as the reverse complement.
TTCTTTCAGCAGAGTGTGGGCCTACTACAGCTCCTTGCTTATGGGGCTTCATCAAGGGAAATGCACTGCATCAGTAAAATCGGGATATTCCCCATGACCGAAAGCAGACCCTTTCAGAAAAGTATCCCTTGAATCTTGACCCCCGGTCCCCAACCTCCCAACTGAATGAGGCACAAAACCCACACCACTCTTCTGCATTTCAAGCTCTCTAATTTGGCTGAGGGTTCCTTATGTTCAGAACCCTATGACATTTGAGCCCATTTCATCTCTAGCTGGGCCTCTCTTCAATCCATTTTCCACCCCGTGGGCAGAGTGAATTTCTTAAAGTGAAAATCTGCACATCATTCCCCAGTTTTAAAGGTTTTAATAGTTTCCTATAGTTTTTGAGAACAGGTAGAAAGTCCTTATATGGTAATCGGAGGATTTAAGGATCTGACATCTTCCTCGCCCTCTCTTTCCTCATCCGACCCCATCACAAACCCAATTTCTTCAGGCTGGTTCTGCTCCACATCTCGGCATCTGTGCTCTCCTGCAACCCCTTTATGACTTTTCTGCTGTGACCACACCTGCCCTTCCTTCCAGATTGTGAACAAATGAAGACAGACACAGTGTTCATCTGTCTTTCTGTAAGACAGATGCCCCAGCACCTTACAGAGGTGGCAAATACAGGTGCTCGGTAATTGTTTGCCTGGTCATTTAAAATAGGGATGGTCCCAGTACGGGGAGTGTTCTGGACAACAAGTAACATGTTCTTGACAACACTGGACTATTTTGGGTCGGTCTGCTGTTTTCCTGAAGAGAGTGCGCTTGACCACAACTCCTTTTAGGAATCGTGGAGAGGAAGCACGAGGACTCCAGAGCTAGAAAGGAAAGCAAAGCATTTTCAGGAAGTCACTCTTGTATTAACTAGCCTTGTAAAAAGGACTTTGACCAAAAAAATTCCACTTCCAGGATTCTAAGGTCTCCCAGAAATGCCATTTTTGAGAACAAAATGTTGGAGCTGAAGACCCGAGGAAGTTTACATCACAGAAAATGATGTGACTGTTAATAAGAAGGGAGTCGATTTGTATTTCCAACATGGTAGGCTGTCCGAGGCATTGAGTGAGAAGTGAGTTAGTGAAAAATTTGAACAGGGTCATCGTCAAATATCTGAGGATGATATTTTGTGTGTAGAGAAAATGGTCTGGAAGGACACACATCAAATGAAACCCATGTCCATTCCCGGGAATGGGACACAGAAAAGAGCAGGGGGAATTGGTGGATTTTACATGATTATTTCTTGGAGCGGCTGGAGTGAAGAATTACCTGAGTCCATTGGGGGTGGACTGAATTCATGACAGGATTAGGATACATGACATTAAATCTCTGACGTTTTTAGCACTGGCATGATTGATTTTTCTCTGCCTCTTCCCTGATTTTTGTCTGTCAGGTAATACTGTCCTGCCTTTGTGACATTAAGTTGGGATTCTGGAAAATGCCCATGGTCTGCCAGCAGAGAGGGTGGTGGCGAAGGAGACCCTTTTGGTCAGGGGGCTTCCCTGATGAGACCCGTGAGGGGCCGAGGTGGGTCCGAGCCTACGCAGCTCCTGCCTGACGAGTGGCCCACCTCGTGGCAGCATCTCGTTCTGGTCGCTTCTGGTGTCGGAGATCAAGTATGGATGGGTTCAGGCTCACAGGCAGGGGTGTGGAGCGATATAAATACTAGTTAACTGCACTTATTAGTTCCCATTTATTAATACCGAGTACTTGCTATGTCAACCCTGGGCCGAGCACTTCATAAACCTTTCCCCACCTAAGCCCTGGATTCATTTTTCTTCACATAACGGATCTGGTTTTTTCCCTTTCCTTTTACCTGACATGAACATAAAGCTCCTAGATAATAAGTGATAAAGCAGGATTTGCACCCAGGTCCGACTGAATCTGAACTCCGCACCTGTCACCACCACATAGCCTAAGAAGGTAGACAGCGAGGGAACCCCAGGCACATGGGTGGGCAGTGGGGGGCCCTCCAGAGACGGCGCCCCATAACCGAGAGAGCACAGACCTCGCAGGTGGACACACCTCGGTTAAGTCCCGACTCTAACTCAATCACAGCGAGGGCAAGCGCCTCTCAGGGCCTCAGTGTTGTCACCTGTAAAGTGGGCCAAGGGTCCCCACTTGGCACATAGGGAAGAGATCTCTGGGCAGTGTGGATCTGGGCACCACTTCCGACTCTAATTGTGACCGTGTTTGACAGCCGCGCCCTTCCCCGGGCTTTATCCCCTTTGACCCTCCCAAGGAGCCACGGAGCTATCTGCTGGCTCCCTATCTCCCTGCTTCAGGCAAGACTTGTTTATGCTGTCTCTGCTTCCTGGGCTGCATTTACACCTCAGAGCGCTGGAATTTGGTCTGGACCCACCACTCCCCTTGATGGCTCCGGCCAAGGTCACCTACATACAGCTTGCCGGGGGGCAAAATCAAGCCGATACTTTTCTGTCCCCTCCTTGCCTGACCTCCCAAGGAACACTCCCTTTGGCTTACAGATCTCGCTGTCTCCTAGATTTCTTCCTTCCCTCCGGTCTCTCCTTCACTGACTTGTTCCTTCCTTCCTGTTTCCCAAACCAGGGGCGCACGTGGCCGGCTCCATTGGGGGAGCGTGGGACTCTTGATCTCGGGGTCATGAGTTTGAGCCCTACGTTGGGTGTAGAGATGACTTAAAAATAAAAATCTTAAAAAAAAAATACCCCACGAAACTTCCCAAACCTACGGATTTTTCTTCCCCTGGCAGCCACGGGTAATTTTCAGATTGGGTTGTCCCTTCCCCTGCTCCATCCAACTCCCTAGGATGAAGACCACAGTCTTCACTCAACATGGCGGGGAGTTCCAGCCCTTCAGGCTCTTTGACCTCCTTTCAGGCTTCCCCGTGTGCCCACCCGGCCCCGCGCCCTGGGCTCTGCCTTCTGCCCCTGTGGGGGGATGGGGTCTTTCCCCTTGGCCCTTTGCCCATGCGGTTCCTTTGGCTCCCTGCTCCCCCCACAGCCCCCACGCCCTTCCACTTCATCGCCCCCCTCTTTACCTTTGCCAAACCAACTTCCAGTCTCGGTTTAAATATCACTTCCTCAGGAAGCCTCTTCTGATACCCCACACCAGCTGGGGCCCCCTGCTTATGTTTTTCTTGGCACGCTGCACCTCTCCTTCCCAATGTTTATGGTAATTGCAATTTTCGTGTGATCATTTGTTTAACAGTTTAAAGTAATTCCCTCCCAAGCGGGAGGCTCACCGAAAGTAGGCCCCATGGGTCTTACTCACCCCTTGATGAAGCCCTGCCTGTAAGGGTCAGGTGACCCAACCCCCGTACAGATGCTGCCCCTTCTCCCTTCCCGGCAGCTCCCCTCCCCCACACCAGTCCCCATCCATCCTCCAAGCCACAGCGTTAGGATTCGAAACACAAACCTTGACCCTGTCATTTCCCTACTTAGAAATCTTTGCTGGCCTCCAACTGCCCAAGATCGTCGCTCTACTTCTCTTTGTAGTCCCATTTTTAAAAACCAGCCCTGCCTTGGAATTCTAAGGTTTGTTGACTTTAACTGAGTTGCTTCGAGTTTCTGAAATGGGGCATCCCCTGTCCTCCATCAGGTTCCATACGCCTTGGTTCCTGCTGTTGCCTCGGCCTAGAATGGAATGAATACAAGGTCACCCTCAGTCTTTTTCTGGCTACTCTGTCTCCCTGGCATGGCTGGGGTGTGTCCCCCGTGTGCATAGTAAAATCAAGTGCCACTCCAGCATCGGCCCACCAGTCTTGTCTCCTCCTAGAGAGCAGGACTAAGGTTTGCTGGGTGCGGTGCCCTCAAGCCCCCTCAAGCCCATGAAACACAGTGACTGCACCCTGAGCAGGTGTTCGGTGATTTGGTGAATGAAGACCTACCTGATTTGTGTAGTCTGTGGCTCATAAATGAAGCCGGCTACACTTCGAATGGTTGGTCCTGTCCTGCTAATGTCAGGCCAACGTATTGCTTCCTCTGGAATATGGAGGTGCAGTGGCTCCAAGGAGAGCTCTGTGATGCATTCTCCGGTGGCAGAGAGAGGAGTGAGAGGGGAAAAGAGCACTTTTGGGGACACTCATCTTTCTAGTGCGCCTCTAATGCATGCTATTTTTCCAGAATGCAGATCTCTTTCTGCATTCCCCATCTACACTCTCTCAACTTCTCCAAACCGTGCGGTTCTCTTTTCCTCAAAAGACCCCAGCTCCTCCTGCTCTTCGGAGATAGTCAGAGACCCAGGCTGTGCACTAGAACCATCAGGCTTCTAAGAAATACAGATGCCCAGGACCTTCCTAGAGCCTTTGACTCAGAATTTCTGGGATGGGCCCTGGGTGTGAGTAATTTCGAAAGCTTCCCAGGTGATTCCAGGGCACAGCCAGTGCTGAGAAGCACCACCCTAGACCTTTGCTGGTCTTCCTGTTGGAGGGTCCTCTGTGGCCCAGCCAGACTCCTGCCTACCAGATGCTGCTTCTCCCTAAGACCTCGGGTGCAGAGGGTCCTCTCATGTGACCTGAAGGGCACTCCGGACCACTCTCATGATAGCTCATTGTGGTTATTGGTGATGGGGAGACTGTCTGCTTCTGCGGGGCCCTCGGTAGCCTAGGTCAGAAGACGCAGAGTATTGTCGGTTTTTAAATAACTATGACTTAGATTGAATTCAGTAGAAACCTTAGCTGCTTTTGAATTCCCACGGATTTTCCGGGAATTAGATCTTCCCTTCCTCATCCATTCTGGGTCAAGAGGCTGTGCTCTTTTCTATTTTGCCCTGATAATTCGCCCTTCATGATGCGGGTCACGTTGGCTGCTGAGTCCAGTCCGGCTCAAGCATTCACTGACAGGATTGTTTTGAGGGCCTCAGAATGGACTTGGAATGTTCAGGCCAACGTATGTGAAGATACTACAGTAGTGCCCTGAGCACTGTTTTGCAAACAGATTGAGCAATTGATGAACCTCGTAGACTTTATCCTAAAAAAAAAAGTCCCTCCCCCAAGTCCCAATTGCTTTGGCATCTGAAGCTTCCTTTCACAAACTCCAAACTGCCTATCATGACTGAAACCAGTTTCCACTGCTCCCCTTTCCATATTCATCCTAACAGACCACGGGCCACTCGGTTATGAACGCGCGCGTCCTTTATTCCTGACTCCTTCCTCACACCCTTCCCTGACCTGGGATGGATTTCATGTTATCACAGGAAATCCTACGCACTCTTCAAAGTCTAATTCGAATGTCAGCCCCTGGGTGTCCCCAGCCAGGAACAACCCCTTTCTCTTCTGTGTTTCTAACACACTTATTTTCTTATCGTTTAATCCCTCATTCATTCTCTAAATATTTATTGAGCACCAAATATGTGCTGGGCTCATTTATTCAGGGTCTCGTTCTATACTCCATTATAAATATTTTTGCTTTACCCTCTTGAGGGCAGTGGCTGAATTTTGTCCCCTTTCCCCTCTCCCCTGTGCCCTCCCGTCTAAGCACCTGGGGTCAGGGGTGATGATGTGGCTGTTTGCTGTCCCAGACAGCAGGAAAGTGGTCTGTCCAGGGAGAAGAATGCCAAGAATGCCTTCAATAGTCGGGGTCAGTTAGCACCGAGGCCCACAAACAGCTAGGCGTCCCCAACTCTTCATGGGGTCAGGTGAAACAACGTGGTTAACGGAATTGGGTCTTGTTAACAATATTCTTGATAATGCGAACCGGGCGCAAATTTTCTTCTGGAAAAAGGAATCTCCTTGACCGATGTATCGTGGCTCTGTAAGTCGTGACATACGGAAGTGACTTTAGAATGAAGGAAATCTTCCCTTTGGGGCTTTTAAGATAATGCCACCCTCCAGATTCTTACAGTTGTCTTTTTCATGGATAAGAAATGCCTTTCTGGGCAGTGAGGACCTGAACAGTTTGGTTGCTGAACAACAGCGGTGTCTTTACTGCTCTCCTTCCTCCTCCGTCTCCATCCCCTTCATGCGATTTGCACGCGGCTGTTCCCTGGTGGGGTTGGTGCTCTGTGTCGGCAGACGTTCCGAGCTAAATCACTGGAGTGTTCTCCGGGATCCCGTGCCCGGTGGAGCAGAAGCACAAAGCCTCACCCATCTATTCCCGGCACGGTCGAAATTCACCCCAACGTTCTTGCCACACACGTCCCTTGGGTTTCCTCTGCTTGTCTTTCATTGCTAGCCATCGAAGGCTTCTCAGGTAAGGTGTTTTGCTTTCCCAGTGACCAAAGGGAGAGCTGCTGTTTGATTTCTTAACCAGACTGGGATTTTTCTTTTAAGATTATTTATTTATTTATTTGGCAGAGAGAAGAGATCACAAGTAAGCAGAGAGGCAGGCAGAGAGAGAGGGGGAAGCAGGCTCCCTCCTGAGCAGAGAGCCTGATGCGGGGCTCCGTCCCAGGATCCTGAGATCATGACCTGAGCTAAAGGCAGAGGCTTTAACCCACTGAGCCACCCTGGCGCCACTAGACTGGGACTTTTTCTAATCCTTAGCGAAGACTTCCAAAGCTGTCTTTCTGCAACGCTGCAAACAAATCCCACGCTAACCCTCCTTACGAGTTTAGAACCCAACAAACTCGCAAGCCCCTCATCTGTCCCAAGGTCTGTTCCAAGCTTTTACGGGCAGGTTCTGCCTTCCTGCCTCCCGATGTGGAGAGTGCTTTCGGCTCCACTGGGCTTGTCAAGGACAAGAGAGCTAAAGACTGGGAGGGAGACGTAGCAAACCTGTGACCCAGACTGAGGGAAATGAAAGATTATGGAGAGAAAGACAGTTTCTGGGAGAAATGACACGCTGCCCGATGGGAGAGCAGCCTTCAGGTGACTTTGTGCAAAACGTCATTTCTGTGGGAAACAGTTTTTACAAAGTCAAGAGGAATTAGTGTGTTAGTACAAAGATTTTTTTTTCTTCCTTCTACAAATGATCAAGGAAAATGGATTTTTAAAATGTAAACATTCTCTTGTAGTATTTACAGCTTCTCTAATACAGGAGGACAAAGGTCTCAGGGTTTAAAGTAAAAAAGCAGGAACGAAGAGATAACAGTCTTTTTACAGTTTGATTGTAATCTAAATATAACAGGAAAATCACTCTTTACATAAAGCTCCGTGAAGGAGAACTATCTGGGTGAGGAGATTATTGGGTCTCTTTTCCTTTTTCCTTACATTTTCTTCCCTGTAAGTTTTCTTTGTCTTTGAGAAAGGCCTTTAGTGATGAAGATAAATAGCGGTTGAATGAAAAGCCAATGTTGGGCTTTGCTGATAGAGGGTTTTGGGGAAACGATTTGTTAGGGCAGAGATGCTAATAGATTAAGAGGGAGACCTCAGAGATCACCCCATTCAATCCTTCCTATGACACACAAGGGTACTGAGACCAGCAGGTGCGCAGTCGGAGGATACGCAAAGCCTCCTTTCGGGACATTTCAGGACTCACTTATGTCATGATACCGAAAAGGACACTCACTATTTTTTATCAGACTGCTGGTCCAATGAACCCCCGCCCACCTCCCACCCCCTCCCCCTGAAAGAAATCCTTCAACTACCTCCAAATGACCTCTATTCTCTTTGATAGCAAAGTCACTTGCTAATAGAAACTTTGCTGTTTGGGCAAGTTATTCTGTGCCTGTCCCCAGCCATCTGGCTTAATGTTTGGTGAATTCATGTTGTGCTGAGTCTCACTCTATTGCCGCTCTTTCAGGGGCGTCCGTCCCTTTAGGTTTGGTTCCCTGCCTCCTAGATGCCCAGAGTCCTTCTCACCCTCACTGGAGAGCACTGTGGGGCCCTCGGGACAGTGTGGATGGTGCTGGCTTTCTTGTGCTCAGGGCACAGATCTGTGGGCTCACACGTGCGGTGTGATAGCTGACTTCTCCTGCCCCTTTGGCTCCATCCACTGTTACCAGCTGTGGGCGTCAGCCTTTGTTAATGCAGGGGTGAGGGTTCCCATCTGTGAGAGGGGTGAGCCCCCTCAGGCCCAGGAACCCAGCAGTGAGTTTGGCCAGGTTCTCCCTCCGGGGAGAGGGGCCCAGATACCCTCTCTCCTCCTTTCCTAGACTTCCTGGAGTCCTTTCACAGCTGCTCCCCAGCCTGTCTGCCCCCACAGAGCCCTTGGATGACCCTGACTGGATTTCATTTATCTCTGCATCCCCGGCTTGAACCCCGGCTGGGCACTTAATAGATGTTTTGCAAGAAGTGATGCTAAGTGGACATTCAAGTCTGTGAAAACCAAAAAGCAAAAAACAAAACCCACACAAACATGGATTTCATTTCAACTAATTATGAAGTAAGGAGCTGCTGAGCCCATCATCTGGGTGGGGGGCGGCTAGAGTATGGTGAAATGCAGTCCTTGCTCTCAGAGACTTCTAGGGAACTCGGGAACTCACACGGCAAACAGAATTGGGTAGCTCAACCAACATGTACTCCCCAGTGGCTTGGGAATGGGGACTAGACTCTCATCTTCTCCAGAGGCCACTGGGAGAGAGTCGAAGGCTTCAGAGTCATCTTAGGTGTTGTCACCGTTGATAAAGTTCAGCTGGCATTTGGTAACGTGCAGGTGAAACGTCACTATCCGTCTAGCCATTCGTGGTCTTCTCACCCATGCAGTCTCTGTGTATCTCAAAGACGGTCTTCTTACAGGAGAGAGAATGACTCGAAGCTTTCAAATAACATCATCTGCCATCTCACTCTTTTCCAAGGTCCTCACTTGGTTACGAAGACACTGAATTGTCTCCTGCATCCTTCTCTATCCACAATCTTCAAGAAATTGGATGAGGTTTATGTCCTCCCAGAGAAACTGCCCTTTACAAAAGATACATGGTGTGACCCCAGCAGCTGAACTTGCAAAATGTGTTCTGAACCCACGAGTACGTCGTATTATGCCTAAGAAAATAGCAAATTATACAAAATGTGTTTGATAAAATGCACTCCCCTGCCTCTGAAAAATACTTCTGGCTGGAGAGCAAATTCTGCCCTTGTTTTGTCTGTTTTCAGGGAGGAGACTCTGGAGGAGGGGGTGGAGGACGCTCTATTTGCCCATCATCCAACGCCAGCCTGAGCTCGTGATCGTCCAAAACACGGCTGTGAATGGCAAGTACATCACAAGGGTTCTCAAATAGGAAAGTGGGGTTGGAACAAAGAGCAGGCACCAGACTTCCTCTGTTAAAGATTATCCAATGTGTCACCTGGGTGCCAACATTCCCATAAACCCCAGCAGCTCAGTCTCACCTCGGGTAACTTAACGGCTTTGACATTGCCCGGGCCTCGTAGCATTCCACGAAACGACCTCATCACAGGGGAATGAACTTTATCTCTAAGACTGTAAGTGTGTTTGCTTTAAAGATGATTTACCACACGCAGCAATTACCAAATTTCCTAAATTAAACCTGATCCCTTGTTAGAATTATATCTCTGACAATTTCATCGAGAGGAATAGATCCACGAGGGGAGGGCCGAGCTCTCTGGGTTGGCTTTCAGATGAGCCTGCAGGCTGGTTCCCAGTTTGGGGGAAGCAAAGAGAGGAAGGTTTCTCATCTGGGGAAGGCTGAAACCAGAACCAGTGCCCAGTCAGAAAGACAGGTTGGAAGAATCTTCCTCCTGACCTCTGCCCCATCTTCCTCTTTCTAGATCCTAATTCCTTGTCTCTTTTTCTTTTAGAAATCGAGGCTCTCAAGGTTCATGATTTATGATAGAGTAAATTAGTTTCTCTTTTTCCTTTGCCAAGGCCAGCGGGAGAAACCCGGCATGACAACGATGCCACTGAATTCTCAGCGAGGCCAGTCCCCTCCCTGGTCAACCTCCGCTCTTGTTTATTCTGTTCATTGAGCAGCAACTCCAGCTTCCAACCACACAGCCTGGTTTTGAGAAGGGAATGGCTTACATCCCTGGCTGAGTTTTGTTCCCTTTGCTGCACTGGCTTCAAGGCTTTAACAATCCAGCTTAAGGATAAGGCTTCATTCATGAAAACCATTCAAGAACCAAGATGGCGGTATTCCAAGGGAGAGTGGGTAGGGCGTGGGTGCTGAAAGGGTCTGTAAGGCCTTGTGGCAAGTGTTGATCCGTGAGCTGGCCCTTCAGGAGTACACAGGGTTTGCTTGGGCACAGAGCAGACATTCTAGATGAGGGAAATGCCATGCCATTGGTAGAAGGCAGGTTGGTACTTATTTTATCGATGGAGATTTGTGGCGCCATCTTGTAGATACATGTGGCAGGGCTAGGCGGCTTTAAATACAGAACTCTGGCACTGGGTTTGGGGGGGAAGCTGGATTAGGGGGCTGTGGAAGTGCTTTTCCAGGCCTGAGAGGTCTGAAACACAGGTCCTTTCCAGAGACACAGATATGCGTGGGCACTGCTAACCTGGGCCGCTAACCGTTGACTGAGACCACTTCTTACAGGAGACAGCAAGGACTGCGAGGTCGGACATAGCTAGGAAGAAATTCTAACTCTATTCTTACCAGCTTGAGCTATTTAGGGTATGGACTTCAACTCTTTACAAAACGGGAATAATGATGTCCTCTTTCCAGAGTTAATCTGCAGGAAAGTCTGAGGTAATGTATGAAACGCCAGGGGCTCCATTAACGCTAATGCCCTTTTTTTCCCCTTCCTGTTTCACTTTTCCGGAGGATTTTTCTCCTCCTCTCTTTTATTTTGCCTGGCTGGAACTTCCTTTTTCACCTCCCCCCACCCACCCCAAATTGTCCCTGGGCTCGATTTGAAGGACCCAAGTGTGTGTACCGGAGAGATTAAGCTGTCCTTAGAGAGGAGAAATGTATTCAGAATGGGGCACATCAAAAGTGAATGCAGGTGACAAATGTTTATATTTGGAAAGTGCTTCTGCTTTGATCCTGGTTTCTATTTTTTTGAGAGCTTGACAAATGTGCCCTCTGGGCCTTGGCTTCAAACATCTTCAGTCAGCAGAGCACTTTAGAGGAGGTGAAACTCATTTGATCCTGCTCTCGCTGCTCCTCCTGGCCCAGGAGATCCGCAGTCGCGGAATAGGTGTCCCCTTGTCTCCCGGTGAGCAGCCGAGCCACTGTGGCCACACCGAGGGGGCGGCCCCTACCCTCAAGTTGGCTCTTAGGAGGCTCTGGAGTGGACTTGGCCGTCAGGAATGGCTCCCTGACCCCTCTGCCTTCCTTCCTGCTCCATGAGGTCACGCCAACCTTTGCCAACCAGCCTCTGACCCCCTGCTTGGGAAGGGGCCGAAGGTGATTTCTCCTAGGGGAGGTTCCTCAGGGGTGGCTGTGTGGTGGCTCAAGTCAGGGGAAAAGTCTCCATCCAGTCAACCCCAGAGCTGACATTTCTGAGGTTTGGAAGAAAAATCTCGACAGGCTTTAAAAACCATGTTGAGCCACCACGACTCACCTAGTTCTCACAAGTAGGTTATAAAATGTCTCTGTGGGGGCGCCTGGGTGGCTCAGTTGGTCCTGCGTGGGACTCTTGATTTTGGTGCAGGTCGTGATCTCAGGGTCCTGAGATCAAGCTCCCCCACCCCCCCCAGGAATCTGTTTGTCCCTCTCGCTCTGTGACTCCCCTTGCTCCTCCCCTGCTCCTGCACATGTGCGCTCTCTCTCTCTCAAATAAATAAATAAGCAAAATCTAAAAAAAAACCCATAAAAATAAAAATAAACCAATCTGTGGGCGAGGCAGGTTGCCTCCACGGTGTGTGTGTAGCTTTCGCCGGTTTTCCGCGCTCCAAACCTGAGCTCCCCTTGTCCATAGCGCCGTTTCTTTCAGTCCAATTTCTTCCCATTCTTGGATCTTTGAACTGAAAGCAGGACGGAGAGACACCGAGGTGGGTATCCACTGTTCCTGCCATGGCAGGTGTGCAACCGGCAAAGATAGGAATTTCTGAGTATTTCCAACAGACGGACTTCGATGCCAGGAACGGGTTATGTAGGTCAACAAATGGCTGAGAAGCCAAACAAGGAACAGCAAGGCAGCCAAAGAGGTTAGCTGCAGCCAGAAGCCGCCACCACCTCGGCTGGAGGGACAAAAGGAGGAGGCGGCAATACTTGCAAGTGGGACTTGGGGTCATCCGGCAGAAGCAGGTCCGAGGTCATGCAGGGGCTGGAGCTGGAGGAGGTGCGTGCTTTCTCTGCAGAAAGGTAGAGAGAGAGAAATGCGCTTCCTTCTCCTCGTCTCCCACGGGAAGTTCTCGCTGCACGTTGCTGAGCCCAGGCAGAAGCCGGGTGCACGGGTCCTGGGACACAGCTTGCAGGGGTCAGCCCCTCTCTCCCTACCCTTAAGATTTAGAGCAAGGCAGGGGAGAATGAGAAGGGGAGACAGAGCCTCTGTCTGGCTCTCAGGTTCTAGAAGCTTTGGGACTTTCTTCTCTAAAAACCAGAAAGCCACAGGATGGGGGAAGGCCAGGGTACTGGAAAGACAATGGTGTGACGTTCTGTCACGCCTGCCCTAAGCGCAGACGGAGCCACACTCCCGTGGGGGAAGCTCACAGGCACCCGTGTTCTCGCAGAAACACTCATCCCCTCATAACTTCTGGCGCTCCCTCCCCAGTCCCGGTGATCCATGCTCTGTTCTCAGAAGGGTTGGCTTAGGCAGGTGGCCTTTCCAAGAACGCACTGGCTGGGATTAGCAGGTTATGAATTCCCCCATGGGGTCACTGAGAAATGTGACAAGCCTTGATAACTAGGAGGTACAACTGTTTGGCTTCTTATGGTAAATGCTGGGCTATGGTGACATTTGGGGTGTGAGGACACCATCAATTCTGGGAATCTGTGGTCTCTTTCGCATCTTTTATTTGATGGCTCGCTTACAATGGTACAGACGTTGCTTGCTTTCTTATCTAGATGTGTCCTGTGTGTGACGTGTGGGAATATATTTATTGAGAGGTTATGGAGGCGCACGGGTTGCCAAGCAACTCTCTGGAAATGCAAGGCTGTAGAGTTTATACTTCTGGGTCACCTTGGGAAGGATGTCCTGCTGCCCTGGGCCTCGTTTTTCTCTCTTTGGCAAATGGAAGTTATAGGCACGTCCTAAGAACCCTACCACCTTCAGACATAGCCTTTAAATGCACACTTTTTGATGGTATTTAATAACGTATTTTTCCTTTTTTGTAAATACATGTTCACTGTAGAAGATTTGGAAAACAGAAATATTTAGAGAAAAAATTAAAGATGACCTACTCTTCCATAACCCAAAAGTAACCAGTGCTAATCATTTTGTGAATTTGCATTCAGCTTTTTTTCCCTGGTGGACCATATATTTTAAATTAGGGCCATACTATATATATCATTTTATATATATATGTACATATACATATATATATATATAATATATATATTTAAGTATATTTGAGAGAGAGAGAGGGACAAAGCGCAGTTGTGCACTCATGCACACAAGTTTGGGAAAGGGGTAGAGGGAGAGAATCTTCAGGCAGACTCCTCGCCAAGCGTGGAGCCCAATGTGGGGCTCAGTTTCGCCACCCATGAGATCATGACCTGAGCCAAAACCAAGAACTGGACGCTTAACTGACTGAACCACCCAGGTACCCCTCTTATATACTTTTTCATATAGTATTCACTAAAAGGTATAAAAGCATCTTATTTGTATTAAAAATGTTTTTTAAATCAGTGAATAACATCCTAGTTGCATGGATTTAGGTTAGTTATTCCTTATTATTGGATGTAAGTACTGTTCCAGTTTTTTTCTCTCATAATTATACTGTGATCAACATTTGTCGCATAAAATTTGAAGCTGGTACATTTAAAAATGTAAATACAATTGGGGTGCCTGGCTGGTTCAGAAGGAGGGCTTGTGACTCTCGATATCAGGGTCTGTGAGTTTGAGCCTCATGTTGGGTGTAAGGATTATTTAAAAATAAATAAACTTAGGGGCACCTGGGTGGCTCAGTCGTTGAGCGTCTGCCTTCGGCTCAGGTCATGATCCCAGGGTCCTGGGATCGAGCCCCGCATCGGGCTCTCTGCTCAGCAGGAAGCCTGCTTCTCCCGCTACCATTCCCTCTGCTTGTGTTCCCTCTCTTGCTATGTTTCTCTCTGTCAAATAAATAAAACCTTTAAAAAATAAATAAATAAATAGATAGATAAACTTATAAAAAATTTAAATATATATATAAATAAAATTAAGAGCTGTTAAACTATGAAGAAGAAAATATTTGCAAAAAAAAAGTTACAAAGGATCAATGTTCTTACTATATAAAGAGCTCTTTTCAAGCATTCTGAAAATCACTATTGCCTTAATAGAAAGATAGACAGGGAAATGAAATAGAATTATGCAGTACCAGTAAATACATGAAAAATGTTCAAAGCCACTGGTAATCAAGACACACAAATTAGGGGTGCCTGACTGACTCAGTCATAGAGCATGCTACTCTTGATCTTGAGTTGCGAGTTTGAGCCTCACACTGGATATAGAGATTATTTAAAAATAAAATCTTGAAAAAAAAAAAAAAAGGAAACAAAGTTAGACAACAATGTGACCTTGTTAAATTTGGCAAAAATAAAAACAAAACAGAACCCAGAAATGCTGGTGGTAGTAATCATGTGGGTGAGAGAGATGTCAGGATCACATAATTCCTCGTGGAAAAGTCCATTGATATCTTAATTTTGTTTTAGAGAGATTTTGGTTATTTGTTTATTAGTCAGTAACCATCTAATCTTTACTATCCCTAAACACGTTTTTAGGAGGCACCTGGTTAGCTCAGTTGGTTGAGTGTCCAATTTTTGGTTTCGGCTCAGGTCATTATCTCAATGTGGGATCGAGCCCCACATTGGGCTCCGCTCTCAGTGAGAGTCTGATAGAGAGTCTCTCTCTTCCTGCCTCTACCACTTTGTGTGCACACACATGTACTCCCTCTCTCTCTCTAAGGTAAATAAATAAATCTTTAAGCAAACAAACAAATATGTTCTTAGGTGCTGGGAGTCTTACTCCTATAAAAATATGTGTGATAAAACTCCCATCCTTATGGAGGCTATGATCAAGTAAGAGAAGTCACAGGTGTCCAAATAAAGGTAATGCAAGGTCAAGTGGACTGATAGGAAGCGCATTGGATTTAGAATCAGAAAACTTGGGTTCTAATCTTGGTTTTGGCCTCTTATGAGCTGTGTAACTTTGCGGAAGTCACTTTACCATCTCGGGCTTTGACTTATCCACCTGCAAGTAGGTTGTAGGAGAAATAAATGAAACCAGAGATCTCAAAATAATGAAGCTGGTAGCTCTGTAATTTCAAAGGAAGAAGTCATTATTTCCTTTTGGGGGGATTGGAAAGCTGGTGGGGGAGGGCAAATCATCCAGTGTTGTCAGGGGAGATTTTGACATTGGGACTGTAGAGAAAGGTTGGACCACGTGGCAGGAATTGAAGAAAGAAGGTTGGGGAGGCAGGAGAGTGTAAGGACCCCGTGAGTATAAGGTATCTGGCTGAGGTGTCAGAGACCTCTGGGGGTTGAGATAAGCCTGGGGGAGCTAGATTGGGAACCAATAGTACCAGAGCCTAGATGCAAGGCCAAGGAGCCTAGACTTCGTTCTACAGATCATCAGAACTACAGAGATGTTTCAGCAGAGAAGTACTAAGAGTTCAGGTTGTTGCCTGGTGTAGGAAGAAAATGGTCGGTGACTCCAGCACGCACATCTAATACCATTCTCCAGGAAAAGGAACAAGAGCTCCTTGGAGAAGAGGCCAATGTTCAGGCTGGGGCAGGCAAATGCAGGATAAGCACCTTGTAGTGCTGGAAAGTAGGAAAGTGCTAAACTAAACCAAACCCAACCCAAACAAAAGGATGGGGCATATCAGAGGGACACGGGAGACCACCGGAAAGAAGGCTTAATGGCCAAAGCTGGAAGAGTTTGAGCAACAAGATAAATCACATAGTACAGGATTATAACCCAAAGTATAAAATAAATATCCATGTTGCCGTGTGTCCACTGATACAGATAAGTGAAGGGAGAAGAAGAAAATCCTTCTTGTCAAGAATTCTAGATAATGTCCATAGATACTTCTCTTGCGAGCTCCTGCTGAGCTCCCCTCCCGCTCCTCTTCACCTTGAGTGTGGGCTGTGGTTAGTGGGACTTACCAGCAGGTAGAGTATGGCAAGAATGGGGAGGGGGAGTAACTTTACCAGGGAGAAATCTGGCAAATACTCTCTTGGCTTGGGGCTCAAGGTCAACATCTTCGGCAATAAGTTGTGCTGCATGTACCCTTGACGTGATATGATGAGAAGGGCACTTACCTCTACGGTCCTCTGATCCATAACCCCAGTGTAACCATAAGAAAGTGATCAGATAGACCCAAATGGAGGGTCATTCAACAAGATGCCTGACCAGTGCTCCTCAAAACTCTCAAGGTCCTTGACAAACCAGAAAAGTCTGATAACGTGTCGCAGACCTGAGACAGGGCAGCTAAGTGCAATGTGTTATACTGGATGGGATCCTGGAACAGAGACAAGTTATTAGTGGGAAAGCTAATGAGATCAAAATAAAGCATGAAATTTTTTTAAAAAAGATTTTATTTATTTATTTAGAGTAAGAATACGTGTGTTCATGGAGTGAGGAGGGGCAGAGGGAGAGGGAGAGAGACAATCTCAACTAGACCCCCCCCACTAGTGCAGAGTCCCATGCAGGGCTCGACCCCATGATCCTGAGATCCGACCTAAGCCGAAATCAAGAGTTGGACACTTAACCGACTGAGCCCCTCAGGTGCCCCTAAAGCATGAAATTTAGCTGATAGTCCTATATCAGTGTTGGTTTCTTAGCTGGGACAAACTGCCACAGTGACATGGGACATTAGCAATGAGGGCCACTTGGTGAGAACTATACGGGAACTCTCTGTATTACTCTTTTTTCAATAACTCTAAGACTATTTTAAAGTGGAAAGTTTATTTAAAAATTGCTTTTAAAGATGAGTGAATGCTATAAAATTCGAGTGATTTTTTAAAAAAAAATTTAAATTTTTAAAAAAATTTTAAATTTTAAATTTTAAAAAAATGAGTGAATGCTATAAAATAATAAAATGCTAAAAAATGCAGAAGGTAATAAACAATTTTATGGTGACTTCGACAGAAGATACTCCCTGGGGTCAGGCATGAGGAACAAGCTGATTGGATGGAATTTCTACACCGGGCCACCTCATAATTTGACTCTCATCTCCCTTTACGTGATATTGAAGGCTGTGTTTTTTCCCCTGTAGCTTAAGAATTTAATCTGGAAAAACACACACTGACACACAATGTCTTACTAAATCCCTCCAAAACATTTAGATTATTTTTCTTCAGATCCCTTCAAGATTCCTTTGGTAAACGTTAAAGATATAACTAGCCACGTTTTCCTGGACCTTTCTCTTATAATCATCTTTTCTTTTCTTTCTTGTTTTTTTTTTTTTTGAACTGCCAGGATAGAAAGGTTCTACAGCCTCAGGCCAAGTCCATAGTACATTTTATATTAACTTCAATTCAGTTTCTCCTCAGTCTATAATCTTTCCATTGAATGTTTATTTCCCACTAAATTTAGGGTAGGCTTTAAACAAATTAAAATAAAATAATTTCCCCTTTAGTCCCATTACCTTCTCATTATAACTTCTAAATTTCTTTATGCTTCCTGCTAATAAGCCTCTGAATCACCCAAGTGGTGTCACAGGCATCGAAGAATGTGTTCTTCCCTGCTCACCACTTTTCCTTCAAGAAGAAGAGACTCCAATTTGCATTTATAGGTATTTTCTGTTTACAAGCTGGCCGATATAACTACTGGGTCTTACTTCTTTTCAAAGACATTATTTGATAAACTCACTTTGATTCCACCTTTCCATTTGTTCCTTGTCGATGCTGTGCGCCTGAGAGACAGGACTGGCTACAGGATTCGCAGTGTGGCCGTACAGAACCGGGAGCCCTTTGTCCAGTCTCTCAGCCCGGTCCTGTGGCTGGAGAGGCTGGGGTGTTCAAGGAAGGGACACAGGGTGGCCTGGAGTTAAGTCTCAGTAGACAGGTGACAGCACTGTCCTTACAACATCCATGAGAGGAAGGAGAAGGAGAGACATAGAAGCCCTCGGGGAGCATCGGACTCTGGGCCTCCAGGGCCTTGGACCTCAGTTCAGTTCAACAGTTTTTGAGCATCTACTGAATACTAGGGACTAGCTTTGTCAAAGAAAGAGAGAAAGAGAGGAAGAGAGGAAGAAAGGAAGGAAGAATGAAGGGAGGGAAGAAAGAAAGAAAGAAAGAAAGAAAGAAAGAAAGAAAGAAAGAAAGAAAGAAAGAAAGAAAGAAAGAAAGAAAGAAAGAAAGAAAAGAAAGAAAGACAAGGAAGGAAGGAAGGAAGAATGAAGGGAAGAAAGAAAGAAAGAAAGAAAGGAAGGAAGGAAGGAAGGAAGGAAGGAAGGAAGGAAGGAAGGAAGGAAGGAAGGAAGGAAGGAAGGAAGAAAGAAAGAAAGAAAGAAAGAAAGAAAGAAAGAAAGAAAGAAAGAAAGAAAGAAAGAAAGAAAGAAAAAAGAAAGACAAGGAAGGAAGGAAGAGAGGAAGGAAGGAAGACAAGGAAGGTAGGAAGGAAGGAAGGAAGGGAGGGAGGGAGGAAGGAAGGAAGAAAGGAAGGCAAGCCTTCGGGGCACCTGGGTGGCTCAGTGGATTAAAGCCTCTGCTTTCAGCTCAGGTCATGATCTCAGGGTCCTGGGATGGAGCCCCTCATCGGGCTCCCTGCCCATTGGGAAGCCTGCTTCTCCCTCTTTCTCTGCCTGCCTCTCTGCCAACTTGTGATCTCTCCCTTTCTGAATAAAAATAAAATCTTTTTAAAAAAAGAAAGAAATACCCTCAAAAGGGCACCTGGGTGGCTCAGTGGGTTAAAGCCTCTGCCTTCGGCTCGGGTCGTGATCTCAGGGTCCTGGGATCGAGCCCCATATCGGGCTCTCTGCTCTGCAGGGAGCCTGCTTTCCCCCTCTCTTTCTCTGCCTGCCTCTCTGCCTACTTGTGATCTCTCTCTTTCTCTCTCTCTATCAAATAAATAAATAAAAATCTTTAAAAACAAAACAAACAAACAAACAAACAACTATTAAAAAAAAAAAAAGAAATACCCTCAAAGAGAGTCTAATAGGGGGAGGCTGATACATAGAGAAATAATATCAGAATAAATATGTTAGATATTTTAAAAGCCTCTTAATCCTGGGGCGCCTGGGTGGCTCAGTCGTTAAGAGTCTGTCTTCGGCTCAGGTCATGATCCCGGGGTCCTGGGATCGAGCCCCACATTGGGCTCCCTGCTCAGCAGGAAGCCTGCTTCTCCCACTACCATTCCCTCTGCTTGTGTTCCCTCTCTCTGTGTTTCTCTCTGTCAAATAAATAAAATCTTAAAAAAAAAAAAAGCCTCTTAATCCTGTTTTGATCTTGGGGACCTGGAACCCCTGATGTGATCAAGCAAAGTGCCCCCAGCTCTCCACATGTCTGTGCTCCATCCTGGATATGGCAGGTAAGAGAGGCTGCACATTCCCTTCAACGAGCCGGGGAGATGTTCTCATGGATGCATACAGCAGGGTTCCCCAGTGAAAACCAGTGTTGATGCTTTATTTAAGTTCTGTCTAAATATATCTTAAAAGTTTTAGGTATACACATCAGTGATAACCTAACATATGCCAGAGTTTTTGGGGGGCACCTGGATTGCTTATTCAGTTAAGTATCTGTCTTTGGCTCAGGTTGTGATTCCAGGGTCCTGGGATCCCAGGGTTCAGGGAGACTGAGTCGGACTTCCTGCTTGGTGAGGAGTCGGTTTCTTCCTCTCTCTCTTCACCTCCCCCTGCTATGTGGGCTCACACTGTCTCTTTCTTTCTTTCTCAAATAAATTTTTAAAAATCTTAAAAAAAATATGCCAGATACCCCTGAAACAAATAATACATTATATGTTAATTTAAAAAAAGAATTCATGAGGGTGATGAGCCCTGGGTTTTGCACGGAAGTGTTGAATCAGTATATTGTACACCTGAAACTAATATTACAACTGTATGTTAACTAACTAGAATTTAAATAGAAACTTGAAAACAAACAAACAAAAACAACAGCAACAAAAAACCCAAACCCAGAACCAAACCAAACCAAACAAAATATGCCAGGGTTTTTAATGATTTAGGTTTATTTTTAAATTTACCAGTTGAGATGATTAAAGAATTTGCTGCTTTCTTTCTTTACTCATTTTTATTGTATTTATTTATTTATTTTAAAGTAGGTCCCATGCCAAGCATGGAGCCCAACACAGGGCTTGAACTCATGACCCTGAAATCAGGACCTGAGCTGAGATCAGAAGTCAGATGCTCAACAGACTAAGCCACCCAGGTGCTCCTTTACTACCTTTACGACTTTTTTTTTTTTAAGATTTTATTTATTTATTTGACAGTGAGAGAGATCACAAGTAGGCAGAGAGGCAGGCCGGCGGGGAGGAGGGTGGGGAGCAGGCTCCCTACTGAGCAGAGAGCCTGATGCGGGGCTCGATCCCAGGACCCTGAGATCATGACCTGAGCCAAAAGCAGAGGCTCAACCCACTGAGCCACCCAGGTGCCCCTCCTTTACTACTTTTTTAAAAACAGCAAACTGAAGAATCCCATCGTAACGCAAAAAATGCATTTCCCGTGAATTATCTCTCACAACTGGAAATGATCTTTTACAGTGCTTTCTCAAAACCAAATTCTTCTCTGAAGTGAGTAGCTTGCCCCTTCATACCATGTGATAGGTCACTGCTATCAAGAGGAGCTGGCGGGAGATTCCACATCAATGTTATAAATTCAGTTGGCTTACCAGGGCACCTGGACACACAACATATCGAAATAGTCGTCTCCCAAGCTGTGAAGTTTTCCCAATCCAAAATTGCCAAGGATCCATTTTCATTCGAGAATCATCTGATCACGGTGAGCACACCCATTGGGACAGAAGTCTAAGGGTTTAGAACTGGGACCATTGTTCATACTCAGAATGTCTCCTGCCTTCATAGCAGGGGTCCCTAGATATATTCACTTCTCTTCTCCCCTGTGGCTGTCCCCACGCCCTCCTCTGACCTGACTGAGGGCCACTGGATGACGCAGCAAGGCGTCTCAGATGCTGGGCCGCACCCCGTCTCCTCATCCCTGGGCCTGGGTCAGTGCCTGACACACACATTGTGTCCACACAAAAGGTTGACTGAATGAGTAAAGGAAGGATTCTCATTTTTTTTTTCTTGCCAACAGCTCTGCAACTATCTATCTCCTATGAATCTTGCAAAGGCTCTGAGTTGTTGGGAGGCAGAAAGAATGTCCATTTTGCATGAAGAACCAGAGACCCAGTAAGCGAAGTGAATTACTCACAGTGACACAGCAAATTGGGCTGAAGCCGGGGCACAGACCTGGCCTCCTGCTGCTTCCCCATCGCTGCCCCTGCTGCCTGGGGCCCTCCCCGTGCCTCGAATAACCAAATAGCAACAAATGTTGGCTATAAACTCTTCCGATCCTTGGCTAACTAGGGAACTTGCTAATGAAGAGTAGCATCAAAAGTACTTGACAATTTACTGTCAACCTCTCCTGAGAACACATTTTTGGAAACAAGATGTTAGAGAGAGAGAGAGAGAGAGTAACAAGACGTTAAAACGCTCAACGAAAAACAAAAGAGATATGTCAGCTGAAACCCAATCTATGCGTAAGTATTCAAGCTTCTCTTACTACCTGTCCCCTGTCCACAGTTCTTTTTTATAAACAACACAAAAAGACTAGAAACAGCATGTCTAGGATTATAAGTCAATTTTCTATTATTTAAGAAGTATTTTTAAAACAAAACAAAACTCTGGAAGATAGTTTGAGGAAATAAAAGTCTTAACCTCATGACAAAAGAGGTCAGTGGTAGTTCTAGGTGTCTACAAAAGGGGAACTAATACATCCTTGTTATAAGGAAAAGCAAAAGGAGAAGCAAGTTGTGACCGTTCCCTGCAGGGCAGCAGAAAGGCCAAAGCTTGTGAAAAAGAAGAATTAGCAGAATAAAGCACAGTCATCCTGGAAAAATGTACTGGGAGAAAAAAAAGAGAAAGGAATGAAAAATCTGATGCTTCAGTTGTTTTTCTGAAATATCATTTTTTAAGTAATACTATTTTTCGTCTCTCCTACACACACACACACACACACACACACACGTGCATACACACAGATAGATAGGTAGGTAGATAGAAAAATTTTGGTTTTCATTTGGTGGTAGAACAGTAAGTGGCAATAGAAAAATACATACATATGAACAACCCAGAATTTTGGAAAAGAATTAAGGGGCATCCCCATCTCTGGTAGATAATGAATAACCAGTTGCTTAGAATGGTTGAATTGTTCATTTGCTTGGCAGCAGAGCTGACCATTCTAGACCAGCCGGGGAGTGGGCAGACAGGGTGATTCTAAGCAGCAACCGGCAGTTATACGGCTTGTGGGGACTTCATCGTTGCTTATGTTTTTATTACCAGGTAGCACTACAACAGGATTTGGCTCTCAAATCCAATAACTGTGCTTTAAATTTTTTTTTTTTTTTTTAATATTTAACATCTCTTCATGGGCAAGGCTGCAAAAGGAACTTTTAATTGGGGGTTAAAATACGGAAAAGCCTATACACTGGTTTGGAAGGTAAACCTTTCACTTCTGCCCTTCTGCCTGCTGTTTTTCTTCTCATTTCGCAGATGTGCTGCTTCCTGGTCAGAGGGTTACTGCCCAACCCTCTGGGCAAAACAGAGTGGTTTTCCCGCAGGCTCGCTTGTGTCGGTCCAAGGAGAGGAGGCCTGAAGGAAAGCCACTGGGGGAAACGTTAAATGTAAAAGGTATTAGAGAGGAAAATTAGAGCAGTTTAGTGAAACACAGACTCCGAGTGAGAGCACTAATGCCTCTACTGGCCCGTCTCCCAGCCCCTTCATTTTGGAGCTGTGTGCGGGGCGGGCGGATATAGATGCTTTTCTCAGTGGGGTTTGCTTGGAGGAAATTATCACCTCCCCACCCTCCCACCCCTCCTCCATCCCTGTTTTGCTGGAGGCGAAAGACTGTTCTCACGAAATGAAGGTCAGCTCCACACCCGCGTTTTTTTTCTAATCGAGATATAATCGACATATAACGTTGGATTAATTTGGAATGTACAACATAATGATTTGATATAGGTTAACACTGCAAAACGATCACCACAATTTGTTTCGTTAATATCTATCACCATGCACAGTTACAATTTTTTTCCCTTCTGATGAGATCTTTTAAGACCTACTCTTAGCAACTTTCAAATATATAATGTCAGATCACCAATTATACGACCGTGCTGTACGCGCTGTCTGTTACATTCCCAGGAAATCTTCGTCTTGTAACTGGAAGTCCAAACTCACATTTTACAGCTCAGATTCATTTCCATTCTAATGCAACACCCCTTCTCAGAGCTCCTGACCACTGTTGGTGCTGCTGTGAGCGTTTGTGGGTTGGAATGGGAATGGGAGCTAGACATCTCCCTGGGGGAAAGTGGAAGCCTCTTTAGGCTTGAGCCGATCTTGGCTCAGGGGTCTTCGTATAATGAGGTGACCCTCAGTCTGCTTTCTGAGCTGCTCACTCAGGCTGGAAAAGGCTTTGAAGGACAAGATTCCTTTCCAATCAGAAGTCCGAGAGCTTTGGGGGCACCTGGGTGGCTCAGTGGGTTAAAGCCTCTGCCTTCGGCTCAGGTCCTGATCTCAGGGTTTTGGGAATGAGCCCCGCATCCGGCTCTCTGCTCAGCAGGGAGCCTGCTTCCCCCTCTCTCTGCCTGCCTCTCTGCCTACTTGTTATCTCTCTGTGTGTCAAATAAATAAATAAAATCTTAAAAAAAAAAAAAAAAAAAGAAGTCCAAGAGCTTTGGTTGGCAGGACCTTATACAACCTTTCTTTGATTCACTGGATCTTTGGAGAAGTCCCTCTAGACCAACATACCTGCATCATGGCACGCGGATACACAGGCAGATGCCACTGGTTTTATCCTGGGCTGCTTCCAATGTATGTAATCTGATGTTCCAGAATTAAAACTTAAAAATGAGTGTTAATCATATTCTTCCAACCAAATGGGGGAAAACAGACTGCTTTTCTTTTTTTTTTTTTCTTTTCTTTTTCTTTTTTTCAGGCTGCTTTTCTTGATTAGCTTTTATTTTCTTGTATCTTTTTTTGGTCTGGAAGTACGAAAAATATTTTGTGGAATCCAGTTCTGATGAAAGGTGCTCTCCAAAGGAAAAAGTGGAAAATAATGCTAGGAGTTTCCCCACTGCTATAGATATTTTTGACTAAGTCTTTTTAAGTTCCCTGGACTTCCAAAAACTGTAACCACAAGAAGAAAACAACTATAGACCTTTTGTTTCTTGACATTTAAACCTGCTGTGTCCTTGGGTAATTCATTTTGGGTTTCTTTTCTCCTTTTTTTTTTTTCTTTTTTAAGATTTTATTTATTTATTTGAGAGAGAGCAAGAGAGCAGGAGCAGGGGGAGGAGCAGAGGGAGAAACTGGCTTCCTGCTGAGCAGGGATCCTGACATGGGGCTCATCCCAGGACCCTGAGACCATGACCCGAGCTGAAGGCAGATACTTAACCAACTGAGCCACCCAGGTGCCCCTTATGTTGGGTTTCATAGTCTGATTTGAAACCTGGCTTTCTTTTCTTTTTTCCTTCCTTCCTTCCTTTCTTTTCTTCTTCTTCTTCTTCTTTTTTTTTTTAGAGTGGGAGAGAGAGGGAGTGGGGAGAGGCAGAGAGGGAGGGAGAGAGAAAATCTCAAGGAGGCTCCACACACATCCCAGAGCCCAACGTGGGGCTCCAACTCATGCCCCTGAGATTATGACCTGAGCCAAAATTGACAGTTGGATGCTTAACCGACTGAGCCACCCAGGAGCCCCAGACCTGTTTTTTCCATAGGTTTCTTGAAACACATGGGCCAAAGAACTGTTATGACCAGTTAGGTTAGAGAAGTTCTTGCTAAAAAAAAAAAAACAAAAAAAAAACCCTAGAGATTTTAATCCTTTTTTCCTTGTTGCGGAATGGGAAGGGTGCCGGTGGGTGGGGAGAATCAAAGCGGTGGGGAATGAACAGCGTTTCCATGAGTAAATTTAATTTGACCTTTAGGAATTTATTAACTTGTTTTTGGTTTGAAGTTCTAACTTGAGATCTAAGGGTCCTATTCAACAATATGCAGGACTCGGGGCTGGGTGGGTGGGAGGTACATTAGTCATGGATTCAGTTATCAAGAAAGCTCAGGGTCGGGACAAAGTGTGGCTCTGTATGCAAGTGTCTCCTGATATCCATCGGCTTGATATTCGGACTTTGCATTGTTCTCCTTGTGAGATTACACCTTCCAACCCACCCCCTGATCCCCTTTTGAGTTTCTCTGTTCTCAAATTCCTCTGAAAATAAGGCTACCAGAGGGGCAGGTGTCTGGACGACTTGCCTCCGTGTTCTCTCAGCCGGAAGGTGTAGGGATCACAGCAGTGGCCGCCTGGCCAGCCCTGTCCCCGTGTAGCCGAGCTGACTTTGACGGCTGAGGGCAAAGGGGGCTGCGGTAGGGAAAGAACAATAAGGAAGAGGCACAGCAGAGGTAGGTCAATGAGCTCATGCAATCTCTGGCCAGCAGGACTCTTCACCGGTTGTCCTACTCTTCCTTTTCTTCCACCCCAAGGGACAAAAAGTGTCAGGATTTCATGGAAGGAATCCCCCTTCCCCTGGACTCCCCTCATTGCGTCTGTACAGGCTCAGCAAAGATCCAGAAAGGACTCCAGTTTTGGAAAGCTGCGATTTTTGTGGGAACTGTAGACCGTGCTCCTTTGCAGACCAGTCTGGTGCCCATGCCACGTGGAGGTGAGGGGTGGGGATAACAGGACCAGAGTGAGTCCTACAGAGCCCTACGGGCCCGTGCCTGCCAGCTCAGAGAAGGAGGTACTCGCTGGGCAGAAGCAAGGACTGTCCCTTCTGGAGCCCCATGAGAGGCCTGGGCAAGAGGAAATGTGCCACGTTGAAAGGGATTTCATCCTCAAGCAGAAAACATTTAGCAGATGTCTGAATCCCCGTTTGGAGGAGGGGGAGATATTATGCCAATTAAATCAAGACAATAGCATCTTGTTCCCCCGGCAGTGAACCCTGATAAAATTGCCTGTCCAGGGGAAGGAAAGTATTTCATTATTGCACCTTTGAAAAAGGATAATCCTTTCTGTATTTCCTCTCCAGGGGATGGTGTCCTTTGTTCTTGCACCTCTGACTCACATCTACTCCCCACCTTTAGTTTCAGGGGAAAAAACTTGGGAGTTAAAAAAAAAAAAGTGTGTGTGTGTGTGTGTGATTAAATGACCAAGCTGTTACACATACAAGGACCCATCTCAGGATTCTGATCAATAAACTAGGGATGAGGGGCGGTAATCTCACAGTCCTCAGGAAAAGACCTGGCTCCAGGACAGAAAGCCAGAAGGCACGAGAGGGGGAGGGAGCTGCTCTCACAGAATCACTACACTTTGGAATGGGAAGGGATCATGGAGGGAAGGGATTGTAAAACCCATGAAGCCCGGCGTCTCCATTTTGCAGCCGCAGCACACTGAGGCTGGGGCCGATGGAGATGGTCCCAGGTCTGCCAAAGGAATCCAATGTGCTTTGCAGCACTTGGGAGGGCTTATCCCCAAAATGTTGTAGGTTCCAAGAGCATCAAGGAACCGAAGGGAAAATCAGAAGCTCTGCCTAAGGTAGTTCTCCAAGTCATTGCATTCTCAGAATGATTGGAAAGTTTCAAGCATCCTTTTATCAGTCGTAAGCATTGTTTTAATTATGAAATGTCTCTCACTGAAGGACAAGAGCCTTCCCGGGCGTGAGCAAGGAACCATTGTTTCTCAGTGTCTTGCTTCTTCAGGGTGACCTTTTCTTTCCAGTGAAATGCAAAGACCTGGCCTTTTCTCAGAAGGGCAGATGACTAGCTTTTTCAGACTCTGGTCTTCACCTTAGTACGGTCCTAACTTCCCGGAAAGCTGGTCCTCATCCCACCGGGGTGGGGGGCACGGGGGGGACCCTTTCTGGGAACAGTCTGGGTATCCTTAGGGAGACTCAGTAATCGATATGTGTTGGGACCAGTGGCTTTCCTGAGGGGCCTGATCCTGGGCACCTGTGCCTGTCTTCATTGTGTGCAAATGACCCGAAATGTTGATTTGGGGATGAGCAGCAGTCTGGAGAGGTTTGATGACACTAGCGGGCATGTGTGTGTGTGTGTGTGTGTGTGTGTGTGTGTGTGTGTGTGTGTGAGAGAGAGAGAGAGAGAGAGAGAGAGAGAGAGAGAGGGTGGGTGTGTATGTGTTGAGGGTCAGGGGGCCGCTGGCCTGGTCCTAGACTTAATCTTTGGGGAAAGACATTTACTGGAAATAGTCCTGGAATGGGGGTGGAGCCCGTGGAAATACTTCTCTAACAGCAGATGTTCTTTGATGGTGAGACACAAAAATCTCCCAGTACCAACAGCTTACCCCTTTAGCCCTCAGTACTATCATCACACGGTGCCTGTTTCTTAGGATTTGGAAAATATTTTGAACCCCCCTCTGGTACTTTTTAGCCTTTCCCATCAAAAATCCTACTAAATTCTCTTCTTTAAAAAAAAAAAAAATAGTAAAATATCTGAAATTCTAGGTTTGGTGTTTTGTTTTTTTTTTTTTTTTTAAAGATTTTACTTATTTTTGTCAGAAAGAGAGAGAGAGATTGAGCACAAGCAGGCAGAGTGGCAGGCAGAGGCAGAGGGAGAAGCAGGCTTCCCGTCGAGCTGGGAGCCTGATTTGGAACTTTATCCCAGGACCCTGCGATGATGACCCGAGCCAAAGGCAGACACCCAACCAACTGAGACACCCAGGCACCCCCCAGTTTTACTTTTATTTGTAGTTAATAGTAATTTTGATACTTTTGAAAGTAAGAAGATGGTAAAAGATAAAAGGTGGAGACATCTCTGCTTAACAACTCCCTGATCCCCTGTTCAGCTTAGAAATAAGGCAGAAGGACCCCAGGACGTGAACATGCATGTGTGTGAATGTGCTGCTTGCTGGACAGAATCCCAGTGCTGGGAAAGAACCCACGTATGACCTTCCACTGTCCTAGCCCTAACCTTGACATTCATTAGATTTCTCCAGTATGGAAGAGAGCAGTCCTGGGAGGGAAGGGGAAAGGGCTGGGGCAGTGGCAGCCAGGGGAGGGTTATTAGGTTTATTTGTCAGCTGCAGGGAGCACAGACAGCAGCAAAGCATCAAACTATTCTGAATTAGGACTATTGTGGTTCCCACTCACGAGAGGCTGAAGGTAAGGCTCTAAACAGCCTTCCCAGAGTTGAGGGCTTCTCCCAGCAGATAGGACCACTCCTATTTTCTGAATCGGGCAGAATTTCAGGTTGTCCTAAGCCTCCAAAAAAAACCCACTCGAAAACCACAACACGTGTGTGCAGGGCAGCACCACGCCCTACCCATCCGACTGCCTCTAGACTGGCTTGCAGGAGGTGAAAAGATCAGCCTTTTATTATTTGTTAAAGCACTCAGCAACCCAGAAATAAACATGGACGCTGATGTTGATTTGAGAACGAAGGGATATCTTTCAAGTCTAATAAATGTGATAAAAATAAACAACATCCTTTCATAAATTTCATGGCACACGGCTCTGTGTTTATCTTGTGTCACACACTTGAGATTGCCCCACTGGAAGAAGAAAACACTTGATTAATGCAGGGAGTCTATTTTGTAATCTGCAGTGGTTGGAAAATATTTTTCTACTTCCTGCCATGCCCTTTTTTGCTTCTCTAAGGAAGTTATTGATGGTGCACTTTACAATAATGAGAATGCAGCGATTTCTAGTGAGAACTCCAACAGGCTTGTTCCTTGCAGCCCCTTTTCCATTTAGTAGTTAGTTAAAAAGGGGGTCCTCTGCTCTTTTTTTCTTTCACCCCGTGGCTGAAGGTTTTCTTTGGGCGTTTATGATGAGAAGCTAAGGTTTTGTTTTTTGTTTTTTGTTTTTTTATTTCTTTATTTGACAGAGAGAGAGATCACAAGTATGCAGAGAGGCAGGCAGAGAGAGAGAGAGAGGAGGAAGCAAGCTCCCTGCTGAGCAGAGAGCCTGATGTGGGGCTCGATCCCAGGACCCTGAGATCATGACCTGAGCAGAAGGAGAGGCTTTAACCCACTGAGCCACCCAGGTGCCCCGAGAAGCTAAGGTTTTGAGGTGAGGTCTCTTGCTCAAGGTCGTGCCGCTACGCCATGGGGGATGAGGGGCTTTAAGACCAGCCGTGTCTGACTCCCATCCTCTCTGGGATGACTATGTCAGCCCTGCACGGGAACAAGGCACCGAAGGAAGGGCGTTCCTCTTATTCACTCCTTTATTGTGCTTGAGTACGATTACAGCATCTGCTGGGTTGCCAGGCATCATTCTAGACGCTATTGATACCAAACCAAAGCAAACAGAACCCCTGCCCTCACGGAGCTTACATTCTACCAAGGCCCAGTGAGGTGAGATGTAAAATCAGCAAAATAAGTGAACAGATATATACCAGTTAAGTGGTGGCTTACGCTATGGAGAAAAAGAGATCAGAAAATGAATATGTAAGATATGAGAGCAGGAGCTGCATCTTTGCATAGAGCAGTCAGGGAAGGCTTCATTAAGAAGAGGAGATTTCAAGAAGGAGCTGAAAGAGGTGAGGGAGTAAGCCACGTGGCTTTCTGGGGAAAGAACCGGCTAAGCAAATGGAATGTGCAAAGGCCCTGAGGTAGGACTGTGCTTGGCATGTTTTAGGAATGAAGAGGCTGGCATGGCTGCAGAAGTACTGAGCAAGGTGGGGAATGGCAGATGAAATGAGAGAGGCCCATGGAGGCTGGCTGGCAAGAGCCTTGTAGGCCTCATTTATGGTGAATGACATGGGGAGCCATTGAAAGGTTTTGAGCAGAGAAAGGACACGTTCTGACTCAGTTTGAAAAGGATCATTCTGGCTGCTGCGTGAAGACAGACTCAAGAGGGCAGGGTAGAAGCCAGGAGCCCCACGAGGTGGCATTTGCAGGAGACCAGGTGACAGATGGTGATGGCTTGGACTGGGGAGGTGACAGAATGAGGAATGGATGGGTCCTGAAAATTAATGGAGTTTGCTGATGGACTGTGGGGTATGGGATAAATGGAAGTGTTAGGATGCCTCTGAGGTTCTCATCTTGGGTGGATCCCATGAGAGGAATTATGAGGCAAAGATGTAAGGTCAAACCAGAAACCTAATTAATTAATTAATTAATTTTTAAAGTAATCTCTACTTTCCATGTGGGGCTTGTACTCACGACCATGAGACCAAGATCGTACGCTCTTCCAACTGAGCCAGCCAGGTGCCCCCAGAAACGTATTTTACTGTGGAAGAGATCACAGGGGCCTGAAGAGGGCAAAGGGGGTTTACATCCGATCTGAGAAATGCACTTCTGTGAACGTCTTTTACTCCGTGCAGTCTTCTCCTGGACAAGCAGGAGACGCCAAAAGGGGGCTTCCAAGAGTGTACTTGGTGGATGCAAATTGACAGGAGGTTCTCCTGTGTGATAGAAAGTTCTACAAAGATAAGGCCTCCTTCCTGTCTTTTTTCTTCTTGAGAGTATCTTGCCTAACCCACCCTGAGGGAAGAACATTTTGTTAAAAACCATCATCACACAGGAACCTACAACTGTGCCTGAATAGGGGACAGGTCGGTTAGTGGATTACGGAGGTGGATATTCTAAGGGTCAGGGTGGGTTCTGAGATATGCAAAGCCTGCTTGCTAACGTAGATATACTTATCGCGGCAGCATCTTGCAGGTTCCTTGAGGAAGTAGGGAATTAGGAAAGGGGGAAGGTTTAGGGGGAGCTGGAAGGACTTTTATCTAATTTGGGAGGCCTAAATCCAGAAGCCATTGGATGCTCTGAAAACCAAGGCTTTGGTGGGAAAGGAAGGAAGGGGTCATTTCCATGAATCAAGGTGCTTTAGGGATCGGGGTAACTAGACCATGCTAGAATCTCCAGGAAAACCTCTTCTACCCTCACCCCCAACCCTCACCGATCACTGTTCTAGACTGAGACACTGATCTTAAAATTAAACCTGTTCCTTTGAGGGCACTGAAAGAATTTCTTGACACTTAGTTGGGATAATCATCAAACCCTGGGGTGTCCCAAGATCGGAAACCTCTGGGAAAACCAGAGGCCTGTGCTGTAATGATTTCAATGGCTCACCTTTACGGAATGCTTGCTGAACGCTGGGCTCTGTGGCAGGCAACTATGGTGTATTTTGTCAGCCAATCCTCACGCCATCTGAGCAGACAAGTGCTATTATTACCCGTATTTTGCAAATATAGAAATGGAGACTCGGAAAATTGGGTAATCTGTCCAATCTTACGGAGCCAGTCAGAGGTGCATCTGAGAGCCTAAACCCATCCACGCCTGGCGGACTCTAAAACCATCCCGTCCCACCGAGACCAGGCACAGGACACAGGACAGGAGGACTGATGGGCTATTTAGGGGGAGAAGGAGTTTCTTTTCCCTGCAGTCTCAGAGTTGGGCCACACAAGGCTGAAAGCCCAGTTAACTGTGATTTCAAATGAAGGAGTCATTAGTTTTCTCAATATTTGCCTCAGAAAGAAAACACCTCCCTTCTTCCTTCTTGAAGTAATTAAATTTTCACATTATACTTTAAGGGATATCCTCTATTTACCTAATGCTTTCCTGTTCAGTCCTTTCAGACTATGAATCTTGTATATTTTACATACACAAAGGTGACTTTTCCTTCCTTGAATGACCAACGCTTATCAGCCCAAGCAACCGATACTGAGCTCATAAATATGTCACTTGGAGTTCAGTCCCTGCCCTTCTCTTCTCCAGGAGTAATTCTCACACGACACTTTTTCTGCCCCCCCCTCTTTCTGTGACCCCATGGAGACCACGCTGTGCCCCCCGAGCCCCCGCGGAGTCTGTGTTGGTTCTACTCCCCACGGGTGTATATAAAAATGAGTGACGGGTGCTTAGGCACCCGTGTCGTTTCGGCGGGAGCCTGCAGACAATATAAAGCAAGGCCCATGGAGCCAGCGCCTTCCGATTCCAATTAAATATTTCCTGTAAGTCTGTGCCAATTGTGCATCTTGTAAGAACATTTGAAAGCAGAAGTTTGAACTCGCAGGGACCCCATTGCCTTAAAAACCTGTTTCCTGTTTGACAAGATTTTACTAGTAGGAGCAAAGTCGCACATTCAGCAAGAAAATTCATTGTTAGTGGCTGAGATGTGCAAAGGTGGTGGTTTCCTCTCCGGCGTGCCCCCCAGCACAGCCTCACTGGATTGCAGATTTCTCTCTTCCAGAGAAGTCTCTCTCAGAACATTAGACCCCTGTTCCAAAGGGCCCTGATGACATTTCCAGGGTTAGAGAAAATACTTGCTTATCTGCCTGTCTGCACAGCCTACCCCTTGGCATCTCGTAAAGTTTGAAAGGCTCTTTGAGAGAACCCTGTAGATGTTATTCATCCCCATTTTACAGATGAGAAAACTGAGGCTTGGGGTTCATATGCCATTCAGTTTTTGTATGGCATATTTTAGATTGGCAGGGATTAGGTGTTCAAGGTGTCTCTTGTGTCACCACTTCGCACAAGTTACTGAAATTGTCTCAGTTTCCCAATCCATAAAATGGGAAAAATGGCAGCAGGAATGTGACATCATAGATTTGAAATACCTCTAAGTGGGTCACAAGAAAGGCACTACAATAATCACAAAATATTATTATTATTATTGGAGTATCATTATCATTATTTAAAAAAAACAGTTTTAGGACAGAAACTCCAAGTACCCCAAGGTCTGACCCTAACCTCCTAATCTCCCAACCTTTTTTTCTGGCCATGATTCCCTCCTGCTGTGCGTGGCCGGATCTCTCTCTCTCTCTCTCTCTCTCTCACACACACACACACACACACACACACACATGCACACACGCTACACCCTTTTTTCAATCTTTGTCCTTTGGATCTTTTCCCACATGATCCCTTCTACCTGGAACCCTCGCCACTGCTTCCGTGAAGCCCTCCTGGCTTACCTGGGGACCAGGCTGGTGCAACACAGAGCTGATATCCAAACCACAGAGCCGCGCGTTTGAAGCCTCCTGTAGTATCAAGGTAGTTTAGGCAAGTTACTTAGCTTCCCCAAATCTGGGCACAGAATGCACTTGAGCCCCTCCCTCCTCAGGTAAGATTCCCCCCTCCCTCTCTCGTGCTGTGCGTGTACTTTGCTTGTCCTTCTCTTATAACAACTCTCCAAACTCTGTCTTGAGTTATTGTCCTTAGTGTATGTCTCCACGGCTCACGTGAAATCGTGTGCAGGCTCTTTGAGACCCAGGAGGACGCTGACTTATTTTTATGTCCACCATTGTCCTTCCCTCATAGTAAGTCCTCACTGCTGCTGATGGAACTCCAGAAATGTTATCAGCGGGCTCTCCTGGACCTGCTTCCCTTGTGGCACGGGCCAGTGACAAATACTCAGGGCTGATCTGTAGAGCTCGGGAAGCTGAGCCAAAGAGAGGTGAAGTGAGTCAGCCATGAGGCCCAAGCATTCCAGAACTCATTCTGAGGCTCTGCCTCCAAACGCCCTTCTTTTACCACGTCAGCTGTGGATGAATTTAAATAACTGAGTATTCTGCTTGATCATGTGAGTATAACTGGATAAAGTAAGACTCATTCATTTAACAAACCTATAATATTAATACTTTTAATGCGTAGGTAGTACATTCTAAGCAACTAGACCTCTTACTTAATATGATATTAATCTCATAGAAATCCTGAGATGTGGTATGTCCACCCCCCTTCATTTTGCAGCACAATGATGCTTAGCTAGTACTCGTGATGTCTTGGGATAGGTTGTAGAGGTATCTATCAGAGAACACCAAGCTCCTGTTTGTTAAAATCACAATATATTGTCAGAGACAGGCAAACAAATCATTGAATGAATTAGGAGGCACATACACTACTAAGCTATAAAGTGGGGGCACAGAAGGGAGAATAGTTACATTGGGAATGAGAAATTATCAGGAAAACAGGCACTATCGGAACAGAATCCTGAAGGATGAGAGCTCAGAAGACAGATAAGGGAGAAAAAGCAATTCTAGGAATAGGGAACAGTGTGTTGAAGGTTAAGGAAGAAAGAACAGGGCCTCTTTCAGTTGTAGTGGAAAGAGGACATGAAACTTAGGCTGGGGCAGGAGTATGGGCCAAGCTGAAGAGCTTGGCCTTTTTTCTGTAGGCAATTGGGAGCCATTGAGGGTTGTACACAGGAGGCATTACTCTGGTGGGTTTTTTTTTTTTTAATTAATTCATTTATTTGAGGGGGGGAGGAGGGGTGGCAGAGGGAGAGGGAGAAAGAAACTCTAAGCATTAGACTCCTCGCTGAGCTTGGAGCCTGAATCAGGGTTTGATCTCAAGACCCTGAGATCAGGGCCTGAGCTGAAACCAAGAGGCAGGCACTAAACCCAGGGCACCACCCAGGTGCCCCAACTCTGGTGTTTTCCTGAGTACTTGGTTCTTAGAGTTGGAGGGGACAGTGAAGATGTCCTAAATATGTTAGCTATAAAGTTATATCAGTGTTAAAAGTGATTCTCAGGAAAACATGAATGAGTTGCTATCATTATGATGCCTGCATATTAGCAAAATTAGGCTTTTTCTATTTCGGTGCTTTTTTTCTCCTTTGGATAAAATTGAGAGGAGATGTGCCGTGTGTCTAAAACATTTCCTACGAGGGGCAAAAGATCTCAAAGACGTTTCATTTTTTAGAATGTTCTGCCCCACAAGTAATAGTTAATCTTCTGAATGACTGTATTTCTTTCATTAATGGGAACACAGTTTGAGTGTGTCTCTCGGGACATGTTCCCTGGTCCTCTTTGCCCAGCGCTGGCCATGCCCAGCCCCACAGCGGACATAGCTCCTGTAGGCATCCAGTCATGCTGGCCCAGCCCCCTTTGCCCAAAATGAACACGATCTTTGGACACATACTGCATATGCATTTTTTAAAAAAATTATTTATTTATTTGACAGAGAGAGAGATCACAAGCAGTCAGAGAGAGAGGGGGAAGTAGGCTCCCCACTGAGCAGAGAGCCTGATGTGGGCCTCGATCCCAGGACCCTGAAATCATGACCTGAGCCCAAGGCAGAGGCTTTAACCCACTGAGCCACCCAGGTGCCCTACATATGCATTTATGTATTTGTAAATGGAGCTGCAGGGTATGGGGAAAAGATAACCCAGAAACTTTCATAAAGCTCAAACCTTCCAGAGCTTTACTGGGCTGGCCGGTCTGTTTCAGTCAAGCAAAGTGTGTGTCTGCAGGCCCATGTGGCTCCTGGCTTGGGGCCCAGGGGACCAAGCTCCTGCCCCATTGCTCCCCATGGTCGCCTCATGTGACCAACCTGCACAGGAAGTGTCCTTGAACAACACTTCTTTCTTTCTTTTGAACAACACCTGACTAATCTCCTGTGAAATGTTCTTCATGAAATGAGCTCACCAACAGATGGTGCTGCTGGGACCCATCTGGGCACAGACCACATCCTCACCCTTTGGCAGGGCTGGCTCCTCCCGGCTTTCCATGCCAGGCTCTGAACATTCCTTCCATGTTCAAGCCATTGAGCTCTTGCAGGGGCCTCCGAGGGAGGCCATCTTGAGCAGTAGGGCAGGTGCTTGCTGGGAAAGCGACTCTCCCAAGGTCACCCAGGGGGGCTCCCTCTTCTTCTGTGCCCCACCCCCAACTCCAAACCTATAATCTTCCTCACATGTGACCTGCACAGGCCATCATGAAGTTCTACAGCCTTCTCCCACCACCACCAGGCAGCTCTGGGTGGGTGGAGCTTCCAGAACCTTGGAATTCTGCCCCACAGGCTGGTGTTGGAAACTTGCCCATCTCGCAGTGGTAGGTGGATCTGCCGCAGGCCTGCTGACTGCTTCATGTGGTGAAGAAGGGCTCTGGGGTGACTGACCACTAGGTTGGCTGTTGCCCCAGGTGTGGCTCCTGTGACAGGACTGAGTCACTGCCCTGCTGGCTGGCCCGCTCCTTCGTACACCTGCCTCTGTCTGGAGGCATCTCACTTCCTTGTGAAACGGAGAGAGGAAAGCCCCAGGGTGCCAGGGCAGACGCTGCTCGGCTCTGCCAAGTTCCATGACCCTCCTCAACTCCTCCCGTGGCCTTTCACCACCCACCGCCATTACCGCCGGAACCACCCAGCGGACAGAGAAGGGGAGCGGGGCATCGTGTATGTGGGCCCTCACGTCAGGCTCTGGATGGGCTCAGGTGCCTTCAGAGATAGTTCAGAGAAGCAAGGACAGTTCCAAGGTCGAAGGAGGGCCCGAAATCGTGCGCTGGGTGGAGGGAGCTGGTGCGGGGGTGGGAGAGGCAGGGATGCTGGCATCAGGCAGACATAAGGCGGAATCCCGGCTTTTCTACTAGTGAATCCTGTGGCCTTGGCAAGTTACTTGAGCTCCTGGAACCTCAGTTTTCTCATCTCTAAAGGGAGAGGCCCGTTGTTTTCCTCACGGATGTGTAGTAAAGACTAAAGGTGATGGTCCTGGCTCCAAGCCAGCCGTGCCTTGGGGAGCATGGACAAGAGCGCTGGCAGAGCTCAGACCTCTCTGGTCTGTGCTGGGAGCTGAAGGGACTTAATCTGGTAACCTCTGCTTTCCATAGGCACCCAAGGTAACCCGTGAAGGGGAGCCAGGAGCCTGTCAGAAGGGGGCAGCAGGACGCCTGGGGCTCAGTCGGTTAAGTGTTCGACTTTTGGGTTCAGCTCAGGTCATGATCTCAGGGGCATGAGATGGAGCCCCCCATCGGGCTCCCCGCTCAGCACGGAGTCTGCTTCACATTCTCCCTCCCTCTCCCTCTGTCCCCCCAACTCATGCACTCTCTCTAAAAATAAACAAATAAAATGTTAAAAAAATAACCCTGTAAGGTAGGTATTATTATTATTATTTTTTTCTTTAAAGGAGTCCAACTCTTGATTTCAGGTCAAGTCATGATCTCAGGGTCATGGGATCGAGTCTTGCATTGGGCCCTGCATTCACTGGGTTCACCAGGAATCTGCTTGAGATTCTCTCTCTCCCTGCCCTTCTGCCCCTCTCCTCAGGCTCTCTCTCTCTTTTTCTCTAAAATAAATAGATAAATCTTAAAAAAAAAAAAAAAAGAGAGGGCTCCGATGGCAAGCTAGGAAGGTGCAGGGGATGAGCTGGCCCCGGTGATGGGGAGTCCTCCGAATGATGGTGCCGTCCCCGCCGATGCCCGTTGACTATCCCCTCCAGGCTAATGCTTCAGGATGATTCCTCTCGTTCTCCTCCAGCCTTCTCTTTTCTGGTCCTCAGAGTCCTCTTTATCAACTGCAGCATCTTGTTTTGGGTGGCATTTCTTAAGCTTCTAAACATTTAGGTATATTTAAATGACAGACAGGAATGCGTGTGTAAAATCAAATATTCTTTTGCTAGAAAAATGAAGTCGAGTTGACCGAATAAGAACACTCAATATTACATTCAATGACTCATCTGATTTCTTGGGAGCCATATTTGCTTGAGGACAAAGCATTAATCATTGTTTAATTTTAATAGTTTTCATAAAAGACATTAAAATGATAAGCCAATGACTTATAAATCAGTTTTTTATTTTTACTGATTGATGTACCTTTTTAAAATTAACATATAATATATTATTTGTTTCAGGGTTACAGGTCTGTGATTCATCAGTCTTACACAATTCACAGCGCTCACCATATTTTTATTTATTTTTTAAACATTTTTTTAAAATTAACAACAACAACAAAACCATTGCAATGCTCTGATTATATATAGAGAAGGTGACTTAATAAACATTCAAAATATGGCACAAAAACACTGTGAAAATAAGATGTGGAACAAGATGGCAAGATGAAAATGTTTTTGCCCAGTTTAGAGTTTGGAGAGATATATTTATGTTAAATACTTCCATGAGCATGGAGAATGGATACTTTCTGTAGTTATTATTAAAATTTTATTTAAATATTGGAGATCGGTTTATCTTATTTTTGTCATCTACATCATCTGCTGATTATTCCTGCTTCTTGTGTGAACTCATGGTTCTGTGAAATTTCAAGCAGACATCCAGTTCTTCTGATTACCACGTCCCTGTCCCCAGCTCAGGATGACTTCCAGGGTCCTCATGGGCAGTTCCCCCTTTCTGTGAGCCTGGCTTGCCTGCCCTTTCCTTCCTTGCTCGTGTTCTGTTAGGATCCTACCTTTCGGTGACTCTAGGTTCTCACTTGCACCACAGAAGGAGGTAATGCAATGGCTCAGGCCCAGCCACCAAGAGCATGGCCTTCATGTCCCCAAATTGAAACCAGGGGCTCCCTCTCCTGGTGTCACCCTAGGAACCCTTACATTAGAAGGATCAGTGGGGCCTTCTTCTAGGGAGACAGGATGGGTGGGCTTCTTCCGGCTTTGGGGGAGTGGCAATCGGGGCCAGTGGTGGAGTGGGTGGAGTTACTCTCATCCTGAGCCTTCATGGCCAGCACGTGCCATGGGCACTTGAAAGTGCCTACCTGGATCAAGGCATCCTTAGCACCCGGACAGCAGAAATCCCCTTCTGAGTCGGAAGCTGCTGGTCTCCTCTCAGGCAGAATCCATACCTCTAAGACGAGGGGAACAGCAAGGTCACCCAGACTGTACAGAATGGGGAGAGATGCTCCAGGGTTAGTGTTATCCCCTCCATGGGTAAGTGTGACGTCATTGCTGTGCAGGTGAAAATCTAGCCAGAATTCTCGCTTTCAAGTAATTTGGCTAGTAGCTCATTTCACAATAAGCCAAGACTTGGTTTCCTTATTTCATTATTTTTATGAAGACCCCTTAACACATTAAAAAGGTATTTATGAGGTGTTTAAAAGCCCACTGGGTAAAAAATCCAAAAGATAACGAGGATAAAAGAATGAAGTAGAGGTAGAAAGTAAGGAATGTATATTTCTGGAACACTTACTATTAGTACTTATATGTCAAGCACTCTGAATGGTCTAATTTAAGCCTCATCACAAGTGGAAATGCAGGCTTTCACGTCTCCATTTTATAGATGCGAGGGGCAGGTCTCCGGGTGGCAGGTTCCATAATTTGCATGAACACGCCGCCAAGCAGCAGCATTTGAACTCAGGCCTGCCAGCTCTGAGACTGTGCTCCTCCTCCGTGCCACCTGCTAACCAGGCAGAGTGCAATACACCTATGGGCTAGGTGAGGGGGGACACGGGGACACAGGCATTTCTCTGGCCTTCAATGTCCTCAAATGGGACTAAACCGGATACTCCTTCAACTGTTTTCAAGACATGAAAGTACTGCGTGTGTTAGGTTCTCAGTAAATGCTGACCCAACCACATTTTATGTATCTGAAATTATGTAACAGACAGCTGAGATGGGCCCCGCCCAGGGAGCGCAAGAAAACAATACAATGTTGTGACTATGCCCACTTGCTCTTAAAGGGGCCCTGAGCCTTCAACTTGTTTTTCATTTTAATATATATTTGGTCATATTAGAAGGGCATTTAGGGGCACCCAGGTGGCTCAGTTAGTAACGCGTCTACCTTCTGTTCAGGTCATGGTCCTGGGGTCCTGGGATTGAGCCCCACATCGTGCTCCCTGCTCAGTGGGGAGCCTGCTTCTCCTTCTTCTCCAACCCCCAACCTCACCCTCCATGCTTTTCCTATCTTTCAAAAACATAAATAAAATCTTAAAAAATATAAAAAGAAATAAAAAGCCCTAGTGTCATTTTTTTCCTTTTACAAAAAATTTAAGTTCAATTAATTAACATATAATGTATTTTGGTTTCAGAGGTAGAGGTCAGTGTGGTGTCACCATTTAAGAAAAAGTGGATTTTTACAAAAGTAGAGTTTTGGCTCCATGTCCAATGTGGGGCCTGAACTCACCACCCCAAGATCAAAGGTCATGTGTTCTACCGCCTAAGCCATCCAGGTGCCACTTAGCATATTTTTAAATAAACAAATACAGTTGGCTCTTTTTGATACTTATAAATACACATCTGGGATTTTATAAATCAAACTGATTTTATTTTATTTTTTTAAAAGATTTTATTTATTTATTTGCAGGGGGAGTGGGAAAGGGAGAAGCAGACTTCCCATTGAGCAGAGAGCCTGACGTGGGGCTCGATCCCAGGACCCTGAGAGCATTACCCAAGCTGAAGGCAGACACTTAACCGACTGGGCCACCCAGGCGCCCCCAAACTGATTTTTAATTGTTATTTTATATGTTTATATGTCTTAATTGTTATTTTTTAATCGTTTCTATTTCTACCGAGGATTAAAAGGCCCCCAAGCCGGTGTAAACCTGGTGGTTAGCATTCTGTGTGTGCAGGCAGCTGCTTTATAAATATCCCGGGATTTCCCTCTATGCCTGAGAAGCCTGGTTACTCTCTAGGGAGCATTTCTTACTCTGTGCTGTGGCTTACCTTGTACGGACTGCTGCCACACTTACTTTATCTAGAGTTATCTGGAACATTTGGGCCTCCTTGATTTATGTGAGTGAATGAAAGAAAACCATTAATATATCTAAACGATAAAGATAGCAGGTGTGATAGCTGCAGCCAGCAGTGAGGAGACCAGATTCCTGCAGCTTCTGGCCTTCTGTGGCCACACAGGATGTGCCCTGTGCCCCGGGGGTGGCTGGTATCACCCCTGGGACATCAGGTCAGAGCACTCTGGGCATCCACTCCAAGGTGGGGGAAAACGCTTCCACCAGAGAAACACAGAGAAGGCATGTGGCTTTGTGTGATGTGGTGGCTCGTTTCCTTCAGAGATGGGCGGTACCCGGCTTCCTTGAGGTCTAGAGATCTCAGAGTTGGCTGGACTTTTGTCATTAAGCTTGGAATGGGAGGGCGGGTTCGTGGGGGTGGGGGGGTATA
The DNA here is from genome assembly GCA_028646535.1 of Procyon lotor. Lineage (NCBI taxonomy): Eukaryota > Metazoa > Chordata > Mammalia > Carnivora > Procyonidae > Procyon > Procyon lotor. The sequence goes on along the minus strand of CM053616.1, from coordinate 61,340,254 downwards.
TATAGTCACTTGGAGCGGAAAAATAGTAGGAGTGTTTCTCCTTCTGCATTTGAAGCCCTACTCACAAGGCATCCCACAAAAGGGAAACTTACAGGGTTCCAATACATAGCTTCCTTATAAAAGACCTACAACTTATATACGCAGAATCACCCATAAAAATCGGCACTTTGATTGAGGCGGTCAGGGGCAGGAGGCAAATGCCCCGGGCCTGCCCACACCTCTCTGGCTTTCTGAGACAGCTTTCCTTCCTTTTAGCCTGTAGTTCAGTTGCAGCCGAGTTCGTCTGCAGGAACATCATCATGGGCAGCAGGGAGCTGGGTGCCCAGGACCCCACCAAGGACAGCTGCTTCTCTAACACTGGATCCGGGGTCCAGAGTGAGTTCCAGAGAGTGCCAACTTGAATACTCTCAAAGCAGATGGACTGGCCTAATGCACTTTCTTTAAAAGCCTTATTGATAAACAGATTTCTGTTCGGGAGGGGTAGACCAGGGGTTCTCAACTCTGGCTGCCTGTTAGAATCATCTGAGAGCTCAAAATCTCAGGGATTTTATGGTTTCTTTGATGAATTGAAAACAGAGAGAAAAAGATGATTCTAACAGGTTGTTTCTTTTGGAAACCAACCTCCAGCACCTTGCTTGCTTTTAATTAATTTATTGGAGTTGACCCAAATAGAAATGTATCTCATCTCATCCACCTGCCCTCTCTGTCCCTCACTGAGTAAGGGAGATGAAGGGCTTAGGAAGCTGAACTTGGCACCGTGCATGCATAAGCCGATGTAGGATGCTTGAAGAAATAGCATCTAAACCACCTCTTCTCCCAGTCCACACATCTGCTTCCAGAACCTTCAACGCAAAGGAAAGTCAAGAGCAGGAAAACAGCCCTTCTCTCCTGCGGGAGGCATCTTAATGACAGAAGTGGAATTGCTCGAATGTCACTCTACACTTAGCAACCAAGAAAAAAAAATACCCCAAAGCTCTGAAATGTTCCAAAGAAGAGGGTCCAGTTCTCCTGGTGATGAAGATGACAGCATCCTGGCTGAGAAAGAACCTCCAGCGACGGACGACTGGAGAATCAGAAGGAAGCGAGGAGCCAGGGACTTACAGTGGCTTTGGCTTGTACTTCCACAGAGTAAGACAAGAAAAAAGGGGAGGGGAAGTTAGGTTTTCAGAGAACCAGAGGCTCGAGCAATTACTTTTTGTTGTTGATATGGCAAGTTGTTTCTTCGCGGTTAGTCCATGAAAGAAAACAGGAATTTTAGACCCTTAAACCTCTGCTTTTCTGAGCAGCTGGGAAGATAGAGCCCGGACAGAATATCTGGGGAAACTCTCAGCTGGGTTTGGGACTCTAGTGTGTGTTTTTCACTCCAAAATGCATCTGTTGTCATCCCTCTAACTAACGGTATATAGTTGGACAGATGTCTTGTGGTAATGTTATGTTATGTTATGTGAGTATGTACCAGAGAGGGGCGCCTGGGTCGCTCTGTGGGTTAAAGCCTCTGCTTTCAGCTCAGGTCATGATCTCAGGGTCCTGGGATCCAGCCCCGCTGCTTCCCCCTCTCTCTCTGCCTGCCCCTCTGCCTGCTTGGGATCTCTCTCTCTGTCAAAATTAAAAAAAAAACAAAAACAAAAAAACTTTAAAAAAAAAAAAAAAAGACCAGAGAGAGACGATCCTCTTAGCTTAATTGTTGCCAGCACTGATGTCACTTAGAAAGTGTAGGACACTCAGGAGGATCTCAGTTCAAACCACGTGGAGGACACTTTCACCCCCCGCCCCCTGTCCTCTAGGGCCTGGCTGAGCCAGATCATTGACAAATCGATCTTGTCACTGTTATAGAAATACTGTAAAAGATAAATTAAAAATAAATGAAAACAAAAACAAACTTCGGAGTGGACATTAGTCAGGAATATGAAAGGGTTGCCAAGGCACCACGGTCATGTGACTTCCAGCTTCCGAAGTCTGTGCTGGTGCTTTGTGAGTATTTAGGTAGGAAGGAAGGGTTTGGGGAGGGGAGGGGAGGGGAGACTAGAGGAAAGGGGTGGGGGAGCTGCTCACTGCCCTGGGGACACAAGAGGGAAGCATGGTCAGCACTCCCAGGCTGGGGTTGGGGAGCTAGGCGCGATCCAGGTACCGGTGCAGGTTGTGTAGCCCTGAACCAAGACTCTGGCGGTCCAGGGAGAGTGTTCATGCTGTTAACTGCGCTAGGCAGGCCCCCAGGCCCCTTTGAGCCCCCCCGGGTGTCCTGCATCCTTCTCAAACACTTTCCAAGTTCATAAACAAATACTTTCAAAGAGCGGTTCACATATGTGGGGGATCAAACTGAAATTTGCTTTAACCTTTTAAACATGAAAGTGTTACGAGATGTATGACTGTGATCATAGATGCATGGGGAAGGTAAGCTTAAGGTCTCCATGCATTGTCCAAACAAAGTTGCCTCATGTTGTTTGTTTTATAGTTGAAAACTTGATAGATTTACATGGAAATATTAAAAAGGAGATCTGTGAAGGCCTTTTGAGTGTTTGGTGGGGTGTAGGGGTGGGATAGAACAAAACAGAATTACTCTATTTCTTAGCAGGTAACGGCAGTTTCCAAAACACTTCATGTCATATTTTTCTTAGAAAGGGGAGGTGGGGGGAAGCCTAGGTGGCTCAGTCGGTTAAGCCACTGCCTTCGGCTCAGGTCATGATCCCAGGGTCCTGAGATTGAGTCTCGTATCGGGCTCCTTGCTCAGCAGGAAGCCTGCTTCTCCCTCTGCCTTCTCTGCCTGCCGCTGTCCCTGCTTGTGCTCTCGCTCTCTGACAAATAAATAAATAAAATCTTTAAACAAAAGTGGGGGGATTTGGGGGGTACTTCTGGGTGATTTAGTTGGTTGAGCATCTGCCTTCAGCTCGAGTCCTGATCTCGGGCCTGGGATCAAGTCCCACATAGGGCTCTCTGCTCAGCGGGGAGTCTGCTTCTCCCTCTCACTCGCCCTCTGTGCTTTCTCTCTCTCAAATAAATAAATAAAATCTTTAAAAAAACATTAAAAAGAAAGGATTTTCAGGTCAAAGATAAGTTCCCAGAGTTATGAAAATAATGTAAAATAATGTAGAAATTTAGATTATTATTTTATTATTTTTATTATTTTATTTAGAAAATAATTGTCCCCCTAAGACAAATCCATTCAAAAGAAGCCATAAAAATAGGGATTTTTATGCCAATCCTATAGGAATGGCAAAGGAAGGAAGCTGTAGCTTGCGTCCAAGCACAAATGGGGAAGATTAAAGAATCGCTCCCCACGGAACAATGTGGCTCACCAGACATCCAAATGGTTTTGATTCCCACTGGTTTCCTCCTCAATAACCAGATCTTCTAATCAATTCACTTTCAGGAAAGAATACTGAAAATAGACTTGCATCTGTATTCTTTAAACTCATGGTCCCAACGTCAGACTGAAAGCTCTGCTAGATAAGGATGAGAGTTTGGTCCAGGGTCCTGACAGGTCTTTCAAGTAGGACCAGAAGGGCTCTCACCCACCAGACTGCCACTTGCTTTCGGTCCTTCTGGTGCCAAGAAACAAACGGTAACTCACAGGCTTGCTGACACACTCAACTGCCATGTCATGTCATGTCAGGAGAGTGATGAGCCAGTCTATGCCTGTCCTTTGGTCATGGGGAGGAGGGCGAGGAGCACAGGATTCCTTTTAGACAAGTGTCAACCAGCCTTCAAGGCACTCTCTTCCATTCAAAGTATTATTACCTCCTGGGGACTTTCCAATGGAATTTTAGGAATCCTCCGTTTTAATTCAGCTTTCTAATAATAAGACTAGAAATCCCATCTTCCTTTCAAATGATAAAATCACATTTGTTTCCTGGATTTTTTTCCCTTATCATCATCATCATTAGTAGTATCTACTTCAGACTCTCCCTCTTCCTCTGCTCCTCCCCCCGTCTCTCTCTCTCAAATAAATAAATAAATAAAATCTTAAAAAAAAAAAAAAAGAAAAGAGGGGCGCCTGGGTGGCTCAGTGGGTTAAAGCCTCTGCCTTTGGCTCAGGTCATGATCTCAGGGTCCTGGGATTGAGCCCTGCATTGGGCTCTCTGCTCAGCAGGGAGCCTGCTTCCCCACCTCTCTCTGCCTGCCTCTCTGCCTACTTGGAAAAAAAAGAATTTGAATGGCTCAGAAACATATGAATAAGTGTCCAAACTCACTAATTATAAGAGGAATGCAAATTAAAACCACAATAACATACCACTACATACCTCCCCGATGACAAAGATTAAAGTGACTGATAGTATCAAATGTTGGTGAGGAGGTAGAGCAACTGGAACTCCCATGCACTTCTCATAACAGTGTAAACTGGCACAACACTTTGGGACACTTTCAGTCAGAATTTACTAAAAATGAACACACATCTACCTTGCAACGATCAATTCCTCTCCTAGTATGTACCCAATAGAGTGAGTACATTTGTGCAATGGAAATCATGCTCACTGTAGCACCACTTGTAATAGCCCCAAACCAGAAGGGATAAAATGTTCATCAACAGTAGAATAGATAAAAATGCTGTATTTGTGTAAGGGAATAACACTACAAAGCAATCAGAATTATGGCTGCACCAAAACTTAACAACTAATAGCCTCCTGTTGACAATCAATTAACCTCTTGTGTATGTTATATGCATAATACATTCTATTCTTCCAATAAAGTAAGCTAGGGAGAAGAAAATGTTATTAACAAAACCATAAGGAAAAGAAAATACATTTACAATACTGTATTGTGTTTATTAAAAAAAAAATCCGCATATAAGTGGACCCACAGAGTTCAAACCCATGTTGTTCCAGGGTCAACTCTACATATTTATGGTCCCACCGATACACTTCAAAATCAGGCAAAACTTATTTACAGTGATGCAAGTTTGGTTATTTTCTGTGTTGTGGTGACTGAGAGAGTCCACCTGAGGGGGCTTCTGGGATGCTGCTAATGTTTGAATGTTTGATTTCTTGTTCTGGGGGTGTGTACATGTCTGTGCTCACTTAGAGAAAATTTACTAAGCAATAAATCCATGGCTATATACTCTTCTGTGTGTATAAATGTCAAGAAAGATCCACTTTACAAAATGTCATTTAGCAAAGAAAAGGACACTGTTTTCAAGATGTTTGTGAAGAGTTAAATTTTTTTTCCCCTAAAATGAGTTGGAAAAAAGCAACATTTCAAAATTACCCTACTCTTTTATATAATTTATGATTGCAAACATGTGAAACAAAATTAAAATTAAACATTATAAGTAAAACATAGTTTTAAATCTTATAAAAATATTATATCTAACTTTTTACTTAACAAAAAAGGATCCTTAGTGTTACTAAAGATTCATCATAAATATGATCTCTGATGTCTATTGCTATATCAAAATTTGTTAACCCTTTTCCACCTGTAAGACTGGGTAATTTTAAATTTAGGGACATGCCCAGATGTCCATCAAAAGAAGATGTGTTGTGTGTGTGTGTGTGTGTGTGTGTGTATTCAATGGATAATGAAGATGTGATATACATCTGTTACATATATATGTATAGTCAATGGAATATTACTCAACCATCAAAAGAATGAAATCTTGCCATTTGTAACGATGTGGATGGAACTAGAGGTATTATGCTAAGCGAAATGAGTCATTCAGAGGAAGATAAATATCATATGATTTCACTCATATATGGAATTTATTAAATAAAACTGATGAACATAGGGAAAGGCAAGGAAAAATAAAGTAAGATGGACACAGAGGGGGAGAAAAGCTATAAGAGACTCTAATTTTTTTTTTAAGATTTTGTTTATTCTATTTATTTATTTGACAGACTGCGAGAGAGGGAATACAAGCCAGGGAGAAAGGCTGAGGGAGAAACAGGCTCTCACGCACTCTCGCAAAAATAAAACAAACAAACAAACAAACAATTTATTCTGCAAATACTGCATTTGCTGAAAATTTCTCTTTTTGCATTTGTCTGCAAAGTAGATTTACCAGCCCCACAAGACTGTCTTTAACCCAAATAATGTTGTCCAGCATAAAAACGCTTATGTTGACCAGACATTTGAAGAATCGTTTCAAACCTTTTTGTTGCCAGCTGTGTCTTAAAAATAAAAGTTATTTGTAAATATTTTCAGCATGCATCCTACAAGATAAGACCTCTTTTTAAAAAACATAAGCACAATAGCATAATCATATCTAAAAAGATAATCCATTAATTTCATTAATTGCTGAGTCAACATTCACATTTTCCCCTTTCCATAAGTGTGTGTGAGTGCTTTTTTCCCTTAAATTCAGATCTAAGTAAGTTCATACATTATGATTGATTGATATGTCTCAGATATCTCTTTTAAGTTATGGTTTTCTGTTTAATTTCTTTCCCACCGTAGGTTTATTGTTGTGGATGATGTTGAAGAGAGTGGTTGTTAGTCCTATAGTTAGTCCTTCCTACAGCCTGGTTTGTACTGATTACATTCTCGTGGTATTTTTAAAACATGTTCCTGTATCCTCTGTTTTTCCTGCAAACTGATAGTCAACACCTGACACTCAATAAAATGCAGATTTCTTTTTTTTTTTAATCAAGATTACTTCATAGGTAGTATATGTACTTCCCTTAGGAGGTACATGATGTCTGGTTGTCTCTTTTTATGCTGTTTGTAGCCATTGATGGTCATTGCCTGGACAGTGACTTCATTAGGACTTGCAAAAATCATGATGAATTCTATTATTTCTTCTTCATCTGATAGTTTGAATACTTTAATAGAGAGAATCTTCTCCCTCAACTATTTTGTTACCCTGTGATACAGTTTATATAGGAAAGGCAGATTAAATGCTCTGTTTACTAGTTTTCAAAATAATGACTTGGTTCCCTGCTATTTACCACAGGTGAACAATGAGTTTTGTTTGTTAATATCATGAGTTCAAAGACTTAAGTGGATTTGATGTGTTTCATTCCAGTGCAGTTACCCTTTGTGATATACGAATGGACACATCTTTGGCCAGTAGGGGCCCCATCAAATGGGCTCTCATGTCTTCTTGACACGACCCTAATATTACTTGATAGCTTTCTTTCTTTCTGATACGGCAGGATGTTCCAGGCTCTTTAAAAAATGTTTTAGGGGCACCTGGCTGGCTCAGTCAGTGGAGCATGTGACTCTTGATCTGAGGGTTGTGAGTTTGAGTAAGTTTTAAGTTACTTAAAAATAAAATCTTTAAGAAAATGTTATAAATCAAATTGATCCTTAAAGGATGAATGTTTTCAGCCGCTGAAAATACTCAGAAAATGAACCTTTGAATCTGAATTCAATTCTCACACTGGAATCTTCCCAAATATCCTGAGCAAAGGGAACTTCCTTCAGGAGATGGAAAAGGGGTCTACTTGTATGATACAACTGTCGTCAATTCCTAAGTTTTTTGTATTTTTAACAAAAGCCATTTACATAGTTTTCTAGTTAGTCATAGATGGTTTGCCTAACTCTCCTGCTAGTCTGTATTCTGAGAACAAAATCTTGCCTTATTCATCCTTGTAACCCTAGCACAGCACTTATCACTTGGTAAGTACTTAGGAAATAGATTTTTTTCATTTTTGACTTTAGAATTAAAATAAATAAATTTAAAAGAGCTATATCGTACGGGAATACAGCAAGGGAAACAAAGCCCTGCATTTTCAAAATCACACACACTTTGCTGTCAGCATGTCACGTGTCCCTCTGGGTGACCGGCTACACACCAGAAAATGATGAGTTTATGCTTTGCATTAATATAGCAATTTCTACAATAACGTCTATATGCACAAAGATCTATACAGTTATGTTTAGTCTTAGAATACTTTCCTGTTTATAAGCAGCTTTTAGCCCTCTTCCAGATGATTAGCAAAGTATAGTACACAAAGTACACAAAGTACACAAAGTATAGTACACAAAGTACACAAAGTACACAAAGTACACAAGCATAAGTAAGTTGGGAGCTAAGAAATAGAAAAGTCTCATGACCGAATGGAGGACACCCAGGAAATGTCAGAGCCGAAGAGGGAGCGGGAACGATCTAGTTCTCACCGCTCTGTCACTGGTGCCTTCCAGAGCCTTCGGGGCAGAACTACTGGGGTTGGCCCAGCCCTTGTGGGCAGCACACGGCAGGACTGGAGTTTCTGGGGGCAGTGTGGCTGGCCTCGCCCTCTTAGGACAGTATTACCATTTCAAGAAAAGGACTAGAACACGCATCTTTTCAAGAGGCCAGAAATGCCACCCTTTAGGAGGCTAAGTTTTGTCTGCTTTTCAACACTGTTTTGGAACACAAGTTACTCATTCCACTTCTAAAGAAATTACTTAGGAAAAATGACTTTCGCATAACGCATGAAGGGCCGTTTTCAGAAACAGAGACGGGTTCTGCATTCTGGTTCTACCACTTATTAGCCTCTCTACATCTCAGTTTTCTCATGTGTGGACTGAGATTCCATTCACCAGGAAGGATCTGTGTTAGGGTTCACTATCTGCAGGAGGGAACTGCATGAGGAAGGCAGGGCTTGGGGGTCCCGCGGGGCTGGCTTGCGGGGACAAGGTCACCATTCGACACCTAAGTGAAAGAGGAGTTTGAGTCCAGAAGATTTCTAAAATGTGAGCAAAGATTTGCCGTGAATTCTCATTTTCTCAAGTGACAAATACTTCAAGTGCTCCCAGGTTCCAAAGTGAGGGTTCAGAGGTAAGGGGGCAAGATGGCCAGATCAAAGCTATGGCTTCGGTGGGGTGAAGGTCTGGAATCCCTCAGAGTAGCAGGTGCAGCCTGGTAGCAGAGCGGTCTGAACCCGACAGTGATCCCTGTGGTGGACCCCGTGGTGCCCTGTGGGCGGGGTGACGTGCTGATATCCCTGGGGGCCCCTTCCCAGTGGGGGGGGGGCAGGATTTGCTGCACCTGTGAGCGGAGTCGAGCCTGACTGCTCCTAGGGGTGGGGTGGGCGGAGTGCTGCCTTTCAGATTTTCGGTCCACTTACAATGTCCTTATTCAAGCTTTCCTGGGGCAGACTTGGGGCCCCCGGGAGACCCCCTCCCCTGACGGAAGCTGGGATATTTTACTCCAGGAGTCCTGTCTCCACCTGGCTGCTCCTGTCCAGCCCGCCCGCCCCATCCAGTGCACACTCATCACAGGTAGAACCACCTTTAAGCCTTTCAAAGGGCTTTTATTTATTTATTTATTTTAAAAGATTTTATTTATTTATTTATTTGACACAGAGAGAGACAGCGAAAGCAGGAGCACGAGCAGGGGGAGTGGGAGAGGGAGAAGCAGTTTTCCCACCGAGCTGGGAGCCTGATGTGGGGCTCGCTCTCAGGACCCCGGGATCATGATCTGAGCTGAAGGCAGATACCTAACCGACTGAGCCACCCAGGCACCCCTCAAAGGGCTTTTAGATCCTGGTGGGACTGCTGTGCTTTGGGAAAGACCAAATTAATCAGACTTAATATCCTACATACTGTGAGTTCAGAAATTTAGCAACCTCTTTTCAATTCACCTTCTTCCCTTAACCTTTCTTCTTGAACACTTTCAGGGCTACATAAACGTTGAAAGAACAGTGCAATATACACCACTCAATCGTTCACCTCTGTTGCAGAATCTGAGCAGAGGGATGCCCGGGAGCCAGGGCAAGACGTGTCTGTGATGTCCAGCTGGTTCTGGAACATCCTGAAGTTGACTACAACTAAAGCTTTAAGCTAAAAGTGTTTTTTGAAATTACTGAGGTGATTGCCTAGGCTCATTTGGGAAAGAAAAATAAAGTGGCTCCAGGGCTGGGGGCTGTCAGGGATCCTACGTGAAGAGCCCATTGGCGACTCAAGGGCGTTGAGGTTCCCCAAGGGCCCAGTGAGGTTCCCATTGGCTTTGTTACTGTATCAGCCTTGGTATGGGGAACCCACAAGTTGGGGGCCCCTGGCCTTCCTGAGCTCTCGGGGCCTCTGTCCTCTAGCAATAATCCTGGAACCTGTCAGAAGGGGGCTCTGTAGTGTAATTACCCTAAACTGTTACAACTAAGTTTTAAATGACAGGGAATGAACCTTCTTGACTTAGTTGAAAAGAAGCGAAGGAAGACACTGGAAATATCAGGAGGACTTTTAAAAGGACACAGGATTCATTTCTCCTTCTATGGAGAACACCATCCCCTAGTTTCTCCGTACGGCTCCGAAGCAAGTGCCGGTACAGGGAAGTCATATATGCAATGTCTCATCTCCGGGGAAGATTTAATTGCCTTTGTCATATAGCAATTAAGAGGACTAAGTCCTTCCATTTGCTTTAATGTTTGCTTTAACTTTTTGATTCAACACTTGAGAAAACAACTCATCAGGACGATGAACTATGACCTCTACCGTCTTGCTGCGGATACCCGGATTGTATCACGTTATCGTGGAAAGGCCTGGCCTCGCTTGCTTAATTTGCTTAAAGATACTACAGCCTTTTTCTTAGTGTCTTTCGGACAAGAGGGTGGGGTGGTCTCACTTTAACGGGGACTGTGGCAGAAAGCGGGGCAGGGGTTGCTGGAAGGACCCCTACTCTTTCTGTTTCTAGCAGAAGGAAGGGGGGGTCATAAAGAAATTCGGCTGCATCCGACTTATTAGATGCTACCTCTTCTTTTTCATCCCAGGACCCCGAGATCACAACCCGAGCCAAAGGCACTGACTGAGCCACTCAGGTATCCCAGAATCTCTGCTTTCTGAGAGCAAGACAGTTCTCTCTTATACTGAGTGGCTCCGGGCTGCCAGAGGGGAGTGGGGAGAGACAGAAGCCTTACTGACCTAAGCACCTGCTAACAGAGAAAAACATAACATTGTTTCCTTGTCTGTTATCCCCTGACTGTGGCACTGCCCTACCCGGAGAAAATTGAAGCTGCCCTTTATGCAAAAAACAAAGAAGGGACACCTGCGTGGCTCAGTCGGTTAAACATCTGCTTTCTGCTCAGGTCATGACCCCAGGGTCCTGGGATCGAGCCCCGCATCGGGCTTCCTGCTCAGTGGGGAACCTGCTTCTCCCTCTCCTGCTGCCGGCTGCTCCCCCTGCTTCTGTTCTCTCTCTGTCAAATAAATACGTAAAATTCTTTTAAAAAAACAAAGAAAAACTCTAATCATCCTAATTATTACTTGTACACTTTTATATCTAATGGCACATTCAGACAGCACTGGTAGGTTTTGGATCAAGGAATAAAACAGCTGATACTTTTAAGGGCTAGTTCTTTTAAATTGATTTTTATTTTTTCTACCATTATTGAGATGTGATTGACATATAACCTTCCATATATTTAAGGGGTATAGGATGATGATTTGATACACGTATGTATTGCAAAACGATGACCACAATAAGGTTAGTGAACACCATCACCTCACATAACTACCATTTGGGTGTGTGCATGTGTGGTGACAACATTTAAGATACTCTCTTAGCAACTTTTAAGTATGCGATACAGTATTATTAACTACAGTCCCCATGAAGTATGTTCGACCCCCAGAACTTATTGGTCTTTTTTTTCCTATAAAGAGGGAGCGGGGGACAGGGGCAGAGGGTGAGAGAGAGAATCTCAAGCAGAATCTCAAGCTCAGTGCAGAGCCCAACTTGGGGCTTGATCTCACCACCCTGGGCTCGTGACCTGAGAAGAAATCAAGGGTCAGATGCAATATTGCCGAAGCGACCCAGGAGCTTCTAGAACTTACTCATCTTACTGAGGGGCTGCTCTGTAGAAAATACAGGCATGGCAACTCTCTGCAAATGACTGAAAATCTTACAAACACAAGGCACACAAGAGTTAGGAATGCCACAGCTGGGGCTGAAGGAAGTCAGAAGCGTCACATAGCAATGGCCAGAGCAGCTTGAGGCAACAATGAACGGCTGGCTTCAACTCACCAAATATTACAACCCCTAACACATGTGAATGGCGGTCTGGCAGATACACGCTTGGCTGCCAGGTCCCGGGAAGGAGATTGGGGTTGCATGTGGGGGCTGTCAAAGGGACCACTGATTTTTATTGCATTCATGTCTCACTCGGGTAGTCAGTGGTGTGCTGGCAAATGTTTAAGAAGCAGTTCTCTCTCTCGCAGAAAAAAAAAAAACAAACTTCCTATTGTGGTGTTCTCCATGGTGTAAATACTTCCACTATGGCTAATTTCAAGCAACCAATGTAAGACCGACCAGCTCACAAATTCTTGGACATTTAAGAATTCAAGGACTTATGTGCCAGGCTCTGGGTCAAGTGCTGGGGGACATGGAGGAAAAACCCTGGTGTAATCCTTGCCTGCCAGGCGATAGAAATATAGCAGGGGAGCTCAAAGAGGAATGAGCAGAAAGACCGATCAGCCTTGGCAGGGTGTGGGGAAGCAAGACAACCAGAGAAATTTCTCTGAATGAACCTTGAAAAGTGGGTTGATAGCTAAATAATTAAATAATGGGAAAAGGCCCCAAAGCATAGACATACATGATGCATTCAGAGACTTGCACAACATTACTGGCACCAAGAATAGAATGAGGCCAGAAAAGAAAGTTGGGACCATATTGTCAAAGGCAATGAGAGCTATGGACAATTTTTGAGAACTATCCAGCAATAATTCTTTTTTTTAAAAAAAATGTTTTATTTATCTGTTCATTTGAAAGAGGGAGAAGTGGGGAGAGAAAGAGGAGAGAGAATCCCAAGTAGACTCCCCACTGAGCACAGAGCCCCTCAGGGGGCTTGATCTCCCCACTCTGAGATCATGACCTGAGCCAAAATCAAAGGTCCGGAGCCTTAGCTGATTGAGCCACTCAGACATCCCAACATTGAACAATAATTCTGACGGCAGTGTGGAGACTACCTTGTAAAAGAGGTCACTGCGATGTTTCACACAGAATATTAACGAGAGTTTCAAGTAAGGCAATGCAATCTTTGCAAGTAGAGACAGAAAAGGGGCAGATCCGAATGGCATTGAGGAAGGAGGGACTGCCAAGATACTGCACTGGCTGAAGCGAGTGCAAGAGACTGGTCGCTGGAGGATAACACCCAGGATCCTGAGAAATGACCATTCCGCCCCCCTTGGCAATGAGGGACTTGAGAGCCTGGTTCATCATTTCCTTTGTATCTTGCCAACATTGGTGAGGTTGAGAGGGAGAAGTTCTGAGACATGAGTGGCAGGCCGGGGAGATGGCTTTGTTTTACTCTATTTGGATTTGTAGATCTTGATTCTGGATAGTTATGCCATGAAAATTATGGACTTTTGATTTGGGATGGAGGGCCTGTCACAAAATTGGGGAATAACAATTACCCCAGGAGTTTCCTGGATAAATAACAATTTATCCATGGATCTTGGAAAGAGAATAAATAAGGGAAGGGAGGAAAGCACCCAAGTAAACCTGTGAATCCAGTTACTCCGGAGAGCAGTAGGCATGACATAGAAAGAATAAGGGAGCGGGAGGTGTTTGGTGATTCACATGAGAAAACAGTAGGGAAGGAGGCCAAAAATTTTAGTTGGTGCCTTAGATGTCTGTGTACAAACACACAGGGCATAGGTAACAACCAAAGTCGACTCAGGATTAGAACACCAGGTATATATATGATGATCTCACTGAAACCTTGTGGATGGGATTCAAGACTTAAACCTAGTAATGAGATCAAACCTATGCCTTATTCAAAAGAAGTATGCCTACAAAGTGGGGAAGGGGATTTATGTGCATTTTAGAGGAACCAGGTAGAAGCCCATTGAAGAGCATACAGATGAATATTTAGAAGGAGAGGATCAGAACATTACTATACACCCTCTGGCTGGAAGGCACATTTGCATAAAGCATCCAGATAAATTTTTTTCAAATTTAAATGGGAGATTGGATCCTGATTTCACAAACATAACATTTTTATATCTGTTTTTATGTTTGAAATAGCTACATGTATTTCCTCACAAAATATTTTTTAAGATTTATTTGTTTATTTTAGTGAGAGAGAGAGAGAGCGAGCAGAAGTTGAGGGAAAGAGGGAGAAGGAGAGAGAATCCGAATGAGACTCTGTGGTGAGCATGACGTGGGGCCTGATCTCATGACCCTGAGATCACAACCTGTGCCGAAACCAAGAGTTGGATGTTTAATGAACTGTGCCACCCAGGCGCCCCCCGACCAAAGCTTTTTAAAAATGACCTGTTGAAATTTTCAATAATCTCTATCAAGGAAAAAAAAATTGTTGTATAATTAGGTAACAAAAAAACTGAAATGTTTTTATAATTATTTAAACATGTACAAAAGTACTATTTGCAACTACTTAAAAATGCACAATAGGACTAGAGATAATCAAATAGTACTTCTCGTTTTTGCCATTGACATATGTAGCATTGAAATTCATTTGATAAGGTGAACAGATCCTTTATGATGGGTGATACACTCGCCTTGCCCATGGAGTAGCCCTTGTCAGGTCAATAACCCCCTGTTGCCACTGTGTGTGGTCTTTTGTTACAGCAGCCTGAGCAAACTCATCCAGTGGAAATAGAGTTCAGCCCCCAGGAGCAGGGGGAGGTGACGGGGGCACTGGTGAGGACCAGCCAGTATGTTAGGGTAACAACCAAGCAGGGGAATGGAACTACAGCCCCAGACAAGGAATGAAAATAAAAAGGGGAACGGAGACATTGTCTAGTCAATTTGGGGCAAATTCTATGAAGTTAAAGCTGTTCTCACAGGCTTTCCCAAACTCATCTCCCATACATAAAAGATCTTACATCAAATACAAGGTGGTAAGAATCCAGGAAAGCTGGTTTCACAGAAAGAGTGGCCCAATGGTTGGGCCGTGTCATCATATGTGAGGTCCCAAGTACCCATGGCTGAGTGGGGTAGGCAAGGCAGTTGTGTGGAAGCAGATTTAAGATTTATTATATAGAAGGATAAGTTTTGGTTCAGAATTAAGAGAACTTTCCCTTTCTCCTCTATAAGAGCATTTGAAATTTAAAATATAATAAGGAATTTATAAAATAGAAAAAGAAAAAAAAATTTCCCCACATTTCCACTATCCTTTTTTTAAAGTAATCTCTATATCCAATGTGGGGCTCAAACTCATAACCCCAAGATTAAGAGTCACGTGTTCTATTGACTGAGCCAGCTGGGCGCTCCCATAATTCTGGTTACTGTCTTAACCAAATTCATCATATATTTCCTTTGTCTTTCTTCAAGTATGTATATTATAGGTAGTTGGATAGAGTAAGTATATGTTATGATTTGCATCCTGATTTTTAAAGGAATAACATTATAGTCTAAGTATGTTCTTATTTTGCTACATGGTTTCTTATGAAGATTACTTTGAATGATTGTGTAAGTCTGGACAGTGCATGAGCATAATAATTGATTCCCTGTTGTCATATGCTAAGGTTGTGGTTGGTTTCTTCCTTATCAATATTCTCTTTAAGATTCCTTCCAGCACTGAAAGTCTATGATTCTATGCTTGGCAAGGGGAAATGAAAACCACTCCTGATATTATCTTCTCCATCTCTCATTACTCTTAAGAAGGGGCCTTTAGAGATATCCTGACATTTGTATTAAGTAAGTCAGATTTCTGTTTATTCCTGAGCATCACTTCATAAAAATAATTTTAAGACCTTTCTATTTAGTTAACGATGTGGGACAGATTTCTTCTCCAGATGTTACCTCCAAAATTTAAAAAATGGAAAATGACTAATGACTATCAAGAATTTCTAGACACCTTGCATCCAGATTCCCCCAAAGTTATCATTTTACCTAACTGCAGTACAATGATCAAAATTGGAAAAGTACTTCTGATACAATACTCTTGTCAAATCTGCAAACCTGATTCAGATGTCACCCATTCTTGTACCGTGTACTCTTTCTGGCCCCAGATCCCGTGAGGAATCACAGGTTGTATGAGCCATCATGTTGCCTTGGCCTCCATTAATCTAGAATACTTCCTCACTTGTTCTCTGTCATTCACACCTTGATACTTTTGAAATGTACTGGCCAATTGTTTTATAGAATGACCCTCAGCGGGGGTTGTCTTGTGTTTCCTCATGGACCTTTCATACCACCAAGCTGCTGTTGTGTCCTTCTCAGAGCATCTCTATGGGGAAGCATGTGATGTAGATCTGTCCCACTGCAAGTAATGTTAACTTTTATCACCTGGTTAAGGTGGAGTCTGTCCGATTCCCTCACTGTAAAGTTACTATCTTCCCCTCAGTAGGTATTGTGGGGACCTACTCTGAGACTGTAAAAATCTCATTTCTCATTATATGTTCACTGACCAATTTTAACTTTTGCTGATGATACTTCTCTGAACCAATTATTACCATGTTTTCCACATGATTTTCTATTTTTATTCTTCTTTCTATTGTTATTAGTTGTAATTTCCTTGACAGGTTTTATAGATTTCCTTAACCCATACAGCCCCTGAACATCCTTGGGTTAAAGCAAAAGAAGAGAATATTTACCTAGGGCTCACCCTGTGTTGTTCCTGTCACCAGAATGTAAGGGGGCTGCCAAAGGCATGGAGACGACAGGGCACCTTCATGTACCTGCGTGGACCCCTGATTCTCTGAGTCATCCTCGGCTAACTATAGCTCATTCTGCCAAGACAACGAACACACTTCTTCATATATTATTTGCCCTTCGATAGCAATTGCCACTTCCATTCTGCAGCTGAAAAAAAAGAAACCCAAGGAGGTAGACCCACTGTCAGAATCAGATAGCAGCACAGCTGAAATTCATTTCCAGGTCCTGGAGGTTTTTAGTTCCTATCTGGGGCTGGTCTAAAAAGTATATCCTTCTATTTGTGTACGGAAAACATGATGTATCTTTCAGAAAAGATGTTGATTTTGAACAAACCTGAGTATCAATAAGACTATCATTCTTTTGGCTACTACACTGTTTACCATTATAATCCAGCCTATTATTTGCAAATAACAATAATAATAGTTACTTAAACATAAGCTTCTTCAGATATAAATTTCATTGATTATTTTCATCTCAAGCTGAATTCTTTCTCTTTTTTTAAAAAAAGATTTTGGGGGCGCCTGGGTGGCTCAGTGGGTTAAGGCCTCTGCTTTTGGCTCAGGTCATGGTCTCGGGGTCCTGGGATCGAGCCCCGCACTGGGCTCTCTGCTCAGCGGGGAGCCTGCATCATCCCCTCCCACTCCACATCCCCCCGCCCCGTGCATACCTCTCTGCCTACTTGTGATCTCTCTCTATGTCAAATAAATAAAATCTTT
>CM053616.1:61259124-61322973 GCA_028646535.1 Procyon lotor | reverse complement strand
GCTGAATTCCTGATGATGACCTTAAATTCTAAATATGGAATCTGCCATTTATCCAGAATGGTTAAGAGTTTCCTGTTAACTGAACATTACCCTACATAGCAGGATCACCACCTTTCAAAAAATCCAAGCACAAAGATGAAGGGCAAGTATTTTTTAAAATCAGATAGTAGCGAATGTTAGTACGAAAAGCAACCCTCCCTCTATGGTGCCATTTAAACAGGAGGTAGGAGATAACCTAATTTTTTAAAATTATCTTCTACATTACTTTATTTTCTTGTCATTTTCTTCTTTCCTAAAAATAGCATGTATGAGAAAGAAATTTTAGGTTAGGTGGACTTTCTGGTGGTTGGATCTCAGATTTTAAAAACGTGCTAATATATCTGTTCAACTGGTTTCTTTTCTTTAGCGTACCAGTAATGAGCATTTACTAATGGGAAAGAGAGCAAGCATCTGCATTTGTTCCCACAATCAAGACTCACTGTGAACTCAATGTCTCAGCACAGGCAACCAACCCCTCCTGGCTGGTGCTGTTTTATTTTTAAGTCACTTGTGTCCCCAGTGTTTGTCCCTGTGCCTGGTACAAAGTAGGCACTGGATAAATATTTGCTGACTGATCCACTGACCCACTGATGGCCGGACTTCACATCCAGGGTGAGGGCCCGGCCTGGGCCTTCCTGAATTCCTGGGATTTTTTTCCCAATTTCAAAAAACAATACACGCTCATTATAGAAACTTGTAAAATAGAGAAACTCACACACACTCAAAAGAGAAACTAGAATTCTTCCTTATCTTGCCGGCCATAAAGCTGATTACGCCATAAAGATGAGCATTTTCCCATTTATTAAATATTCTTCAAAAACATGTTTTTAATGGCAATGAAATGATCCATTGTGTGGATGTGCCATATTTAATCATTTCCTTGTTGTGGGTCATATAAATTCTTTACAATTCGCCACCATTGGAGATAACATGGTCAAGTTATAGAATAAACTCTCTGACTGGTAAAGCTGATTATTAAGCTGCTTTCCATAAAGATTATATCCATTTAGGCCCACTTGCTTGTGCCCCATAGATTTTAAATGCTGGCAGTGGAGGAACAAGGGTTTTCAAACGACTCCTTTCCTTTTACAAAGCTTCCAGTGTGATGAGAATAAGCTAGCTTTTTCCTGCAGACTTAATTCTGGGCCCCTGTAAAGAGCAGGGTAAATCACAGGGGAGTGGATAATTTGGAAAACATGCCTGGAAACCTCAACCTAAACTGAAGAGAGAGCATTAGCCCTTAAAAAACAGAAAAGAAAGAAAAAAAGCTCTTAAGATAAAACAAAGCAGGGATAATACCCCAAACTGAGTGATTAATAACACAAAAACAACAAATATCATTATGCTCATTGTTGACACTTTATTTATGCCTCAAATTAAAAACTATTTTTTCTTTACAGAAGGTAAAATCATGCTAGTGAAAAAGAGAAAATATTTGGGCTGGAAACCAGTCAAAAGGAGAGAGTACTTTAAAAAAAAAATTAACATTCAATAAATAAAATTTAAAAACAGGAAAAAAAATGAACTTCGCTTCTGAGGAATAGATATTTCATCCTGAAACAAAAACTTGATTTTCAAAAATACTATATAATAAAAGCCAAAAGAATGCATAAGAAAATAATACATAATAAAAGTCAAAAATTATTTGCTATCATCATAAAAAAAAGTTCCATTCTGGTGCTTGTCTTTTTCTACAGCTATTTAGCCCGCCTCAGAGACTGGTTGATCAGGGGTCAGACTAGAAGCCTTGCTCAGTTCCTACAAGTCCTTCAGCTCCTAAATATAAGATGTACACCACTCTTTATTAAGTCAGCAATTAAAATGACTATGGGCCATTACAAATATTTAAAGGATTATTATTGCAATAAAAGAGCTTAACTATTTAAAATTTAACCCTTGGAAGGACAATTCTATTTCCAGGCTTCCAGTCAAGCCAAGGCTGCAATACTTGGAACCCTGTGGAAAGCTCTAGAGATAGAGCTCTGGGCTCTGAGCCAGTCATGCAGTGGGAAACCACCCTTTGAGAAAGCGGGATTTTTGGAGTACAGTGGGAGTGAGAATGAAATCAATCTTTATGTGGGACGATTTTGCTGAGAAGTCGGAGTAACTGACCCTTTCTTTATTTTGTGTTTCCACCGATTGTCATGAATCCCAGTCCAGCTTATTTTCCAATCACAAGCCTATTTATTACATTTTACAGCTTCATGGTTCATGAATAAACACTGTTACCACCATTCGTCAAAAGGATGGATTTTGTATCCTACAGAGGATACTCTGTAGAGTTGGGGTAATGTGCTTTTATTAATGTGAGGTAGTTGGGAAAGCAGTATTGACCCCACTCTATTTGTACATTTCTTTGACAGTCTCATGGTTGACCTTGTAACCTTAGTGCGTGATGGGTTACAGACAGATCATCAGAAGTGGAATAAAGTCACTGCAGTTTTATCTCAAAGCATCCTGGGAAGTCAATGGATACCAAAGCTATTTTGTCAAGAGACAAAGAATAAGTCATTATTTCTAGGGCCCTTATGTTTCCCTTCAACAAGGAAGTGGAATGGAGAGGAAGATGAAAGACACGTAACTACTACTAAGTGATGCAAGATCTTTTTTAAAAAAAGAGTTTATTTTGGAGAGAGAGATAGCGCGAGAGAGAGCATCAGGGTGGTGGAGAAAAAAAAGGGAGAAGCAGGCTCCCTGCTGAGCAGGGAACCCGACTCAGGGCTCGAACCCAGGGCCCTAGGATCATGACCTGAGCGGAAGGCAGGTGCTAAACCGGCTGAGCCACCCAGGCGCCCCAAGATACGCTTTTCTATTGATATTTTCCTTTCTCTTGGTGGTGGTAGATCTGAAAGTTCTAAGCTGGAGTGAAGATCTAAGTAGCTGGGATTTGGGACAGAAAATGGTGATCTTTGGCCTGGGGCTCCTAAAGGATGGCGGTAAATTGTATTCTAGGATGAAGTGAACGGAAGTAGAACATTTCCATTCCCATCCTCTGGTCCCCAGGCTTGTTTTATTTATTTATTTATTTATTTATTTATTTATTTATTTATTTATTTATTTATTTATTTATCATTTATCATTCATTCATTCATTCATTTATTTGTTATTTATTTATTTATTTATTTATTTATTTTTATTGACACATAATGTATTATTTGCCCCAGGGTACATGTCTGTGAATCCCCAGACTTTCTAGCTTTCTTAGTCCCCCCATGCCGCATAATCCCTCCCTCTGTGGCTGGGGCTGAGGTCAATGGGGAAAGACGGTGTAGTGGATATTTTTGGTGTTCTGCCCATTTCCCCTCTTTACCCAGCTCACTGGATTACATTTTCATTTTAGTTTACATCATCACCTATGTATTTTGAGGCGAGATAATCTCCACCCGAACGCTTAGTTAACTTAATCCGATCAGTCCATTCCACTTCCAAGTTGAGGGCACTGGTCTAGGTGTGGGTATATGGCTTACAGGGTCCCATCAAGGGGAATCTCAGGACTCCTGCTGAAAATCCTATGACTGGGTGCTCTCTTTCTCCTTCTTGTTCCGGGAAGCGTAGAACCATTGTAGTCCTTTTGCCACCCGACAGAAATGACTGAAGGATGAAGTCAACAGATGGGAGAGGCACACACAAGGGAGTGGCAGAGAAATGGAGTGGGAGCTCCTGGGTTAAAGATACACTGAAGTTTGCCCCACTCTGAACTTCCAGGTACATAAACACATGAATGTCCTTATCGTTCAACTCAGAGAAGATTTTCTTTTTTTTTCTTTTTTAAAAGTTTTTTTTTTTTTTTTTTTTTTAATTTGACAGAGAAAGAGAGATCACAAGCAGGCAGAGAGGCAGACAGAAAGAGGGGAGAAAGCAGGCTCCCTGCCGAGCAGAGAGCCCGATGTGGGGCTTGATCCCAGGACCCTGAGATCATGACCTGAGCTGGAGGCAGAGGCTTTAACCCACCGAGCCACCCAGGTGCCCCTCAGAGAAGATTTTCTGTGTCTTGGAACCAAAAACATTCTAACTCTTTACAGAGCGGTGCAGGTGTCTGGTATGTAGCATCATAAGGGATATCTCTAGGGATGTTGTCTCTCTTCCTTTTTTTAAAGATTGTATTTTTGGGACACCTGGGTGGCTTAGTCGGTTAAGCGGCTGCCTTCAGCTCAGGTCATGATCCCCGGGTCCCGGGATGGAGTCCCACATCAGGCTCCCTGCTCAGCGGGGAGCCTGCTTCTCCCTCTGCCTGCCGCCCCACCTGCTTGGGCCCTCTCTCTCTCTCAATCTCTCTCTGACAAATAAATAAATAAAATTAAAAAAAAAATAAAGATTGTATTTTTAAGTAATCTCTGTGAGGCTTGAATTTCCAATCCCGAGATCAAGGGTCGCACACTCTATTGACTGAGCCAGCCAGGTGCCCCAACTGTGTCTTTCTTCTGACATGATGTTATAATTGGTAGTCAATCACTCACAGTAACCTAGAAGGTAGATTAAACAGTATACACGTGCAGTGAATAATGCTAGAAAGTAATATTGTTCAGGTATATACAATACCGTATAACAAGACAGGGAAGGACAGTATTTGGGCTCTACTCATCACTTATCACATTATTTCTATGACAGAATTTGCTCCAAGTCCCAAATAAGTGATTACAAGTGAACTTTTAGGGACCCTCTGGAGCTCAGGTTTCTCACCAGGATGTCACAGTAGATGAAGTTTGGGGTAACTCCTACTTTAAACATTTTACGATTCTTTGTTACCAGTTCGTTTTTAAGTCAGTAAAAGAGAAACCCTGCAATAGGACAGCAGTCTTGACTAATACGGCATTTGGAGATAATACATTTCCCATTCAGCAAGCTGTATCTTGTTTGTTTTCACAGCAGTTGAAGATTTGCCATCATTATTTTAGCCATTTTTGAAATTCTAGCATACTGTTCACATCTTGCCCTTAAATATTTATACACAGAATACCTTACTTCCCCACAGCAAACTCATTTTTTGATTTGTCAGTTTTTGGAAACCTGAGAGATCCAAACAGGCTCACATTTCTAAACAAGAGCAAATAGTAATTTCCTCCTTTCTCTACTCATGGATTTGTCAAAGCAGGGACTTTTTAGAAGAGTGAGATGTTTGCCATCTTTTAGATGGTTTCAGTCCAAAAATGCAATGGTTCAAAATACTTTTCCTTCAACACTTAAGTAATAATGGATTAAAAAACAAGTGACCAACTAAGCCAGAGAGTGCCCTGAAGTAAACAGATCCAGGCCTGGGGTTGTGATTAGGCAAAAACGACCTTACCTCTAGGTGGAAAATAAATGTTACTAAGAGACTCCCCCGACCCCCTAAAATCTTCACAAGACTACCAAAAATTTGGAAACTCTACTGTACAAGTCCACACTAAAACAACAGTATGTGACTGTGGATGAGCTGGTTATTATTAGCTCATTGACATCTAGTACCACGCTGGCTTAGATCAGCCTCATGGCTACTTGCTTGGGGGTAGGCTGGTGGGAGAGGGACGAAGACACAAAGATTGACTGTGGGGTAGCCTGATGACAGCCCCTATTGATTACACAGTGCTAGTTATGAGAGACCAAAGATGATTTGACCTATTTCAAACTGTTGTCTTGGCCTTTCCCTATGGATCTTCATTCACAGGGAGTCAATAGATCTCATTCTCCTTGAGTCTTAGAGGGTGTGGTTTGGAATAGCTCCCTTTTTCCGCATTATTCCCATCTCTGCCCTTTGGTTCCCCATTGTATGATCTCCTACAAAGCCCTGTTCTGTCTGGCAGGTTCTCTGTAGGTACGAGAAAGGTTGATTTTATATGCTGCTTCTCTCCCCTCAGGGGTGTACTCAGGTTATGTCCAGGAATAATGCCTCTTTGGTGAGGCCCTGAGTTGGTGTATGGAGGGAGGAAGTGAAAGATAGTTCTTCTTTCGCTCATCCTTATCTCTAGCCCACAGTCCGTGTATCAGTGGAGAGATGAAGCAAGTAAGAGAAAATGTGGCACTGATGTTTGTCTTTGATGTTGTGGAACAAAAGCAGCACGATTGAACTAATGTGGGTCTGGGACTGTGCAAGGAGGTAGGATATTTTATGGGGACAATTCCTTGAAAAGGGATTCTGGAGGCCCTGACCTTTATCTGTGGTATTGTGAGTTGCTTCACCTTTTGTGGTGGTGTGTGAGAATGTGTCAGACCTTAATTTCCTTAGCAGGTCTGGCTGTATTTCTCCATGTATTTGGGGGCTTCCGGGAGGGGGGACCCTCAGTGTCGATGATGGATGGTTTTCTTCAAATAGGGCACCAGGGATCACGCTAGGCACATCCCCTCCAATGAAGAGAAACTTTGACTACCCCGAACAACACAGTGGTAAACATAACTGACAGAATTCTTAAACTGAGTTCAGCAAAAACGAAAGGAACTTGACATTGTATTTAAATGAGCCCTTCAGAAGTGACTCTTGTTACTCTTTTCCCCTTTTTGGTGTGAACTTATCCTATTTTATTTTTGGTGTGTGCTAGTCATAAGTCTGTTCCTATAAAGGAACCTAATGGCAAAAAGCATTGCTCTCAAGACTGAAATCTGTTCCTTTAATCTTGGCATGACGGAAACAAAAATCTCTGCTTCATGTTCATAGTGCTGGAGACACTGCTGATGTTTAATAGGAATAACTAGCCATGAATTCTTTTAAAGTGCTCTTTCCAATTGGCTTAATAAATTAATGGCTAATACAGCATTCTGAGTACAGACAATATTCTTAAGCTGAATTAGAGGGGAAAATGTGGAGAGTATTCTGAAGTTGATTGGTAGTAGAACACTGTGGAATATCTAGTCCATAGAGACTGATGCAAAGCCTCAGCTTCTTAAAAGAGTAGCAAATTTCCACAAGCTAGTCATGATTTGTGTGTATTAGGATTACTGGATCAGAAAATGAGTCATATAGATATCATTTGATAATCAGCTTTACTCAATATAAAATCCCCTGCAAAAGTTGATGTTCCAACATTCTGGTTGAGGAGGATTCTACTTAGGGGTAGAAGGAAAAACTTGAATTTTAGGAAGTCATATAAAGAGATCAGTGTTTTGAGTGTGGGATAATGTGGTGTTGATAATGTTAGATTTTATGCTTTGAGTTTGGAGCATTACATCTGAAATTTTCAGTATTAGCACTCTCAATGGTTTATTCAGTGAGTATTTAGCGAGTGCTTTGTGTTAGACACTGTGTGTTAATGGGGAAACAAAAATGAATAAGACGTGATCTGTACACTTCAGGTCTCACAGACTAGAGGACCAAGGGTTGTATTAAAGACGAGCCACCCATGACTCACTTCTGTGTCCCATTGATCACAATGCTGCCTGGGCATAAAGATGGCAGCCATAATCATGGGAGAACGATTGGGTAGCGGGAGGAGGAAGAGGGCCGCTGTGTGGTACAGACACATTGTGATGGTCTTTGCTGGTTTGGGGATAAGCTTTACAATCATTAGAATCATGCCAGTCGTGACTGTGGACACAGCCTGGGGAGTTCATGAGGACAAAACAGGTGTGGAAACCCGGGGCCAAGTTTTAGCTCTCACGCACACAGTGCTTCCCCAAGTGAGAAAGGTTATTGACTTGCCAGAAAGAAGAATCTTTTTACTTGTTAGACGTTAAAATATTTGCACCCTGAAAGAGTTTCATTGCCTCTGCAACCTTCAGTTTTGCCTCTGATGTAAACATGCTATGGTGGGCAAAAGCTTAGGACTCCAGGGGCGCCTGGGTGGCTCAGTTGGTTGAGTGTCCGACGGTTGATTGTGGCTCAGGTCATGATCTCAGGGTTGTGGGATGGAGCCCTGCATGGGCTCCACACTCAGTGCAGAGTCAGCTTGTCTCTCTCCCTCTGCCCCTACCCTCCTCCTGTGCACTTGCATGCTCTCTCTCTCTCAAATAAATACATACATACATCTTTAAAAAAAAAAATCCTAGGACTCCATTCACAAAATTGTTGGCACATCTGTCACTGTGAAGACAGCACACTAGAAGATACTATATATAGAGAGAGGGTGAGTTTATGATCTTAAATAATCCCCAATAGTAATTGCCTTTCCCCCATATCTTTAAATATCTTTCCCCAATATCTTTTAGAAAACAAAGTTTTCTTTGTGCTTTTGATCACCTTCCTACCTAACTTTTTGAGCCTCTGATCTCTCTTTTCTTCCCCCCTCTTCTCCCTTCCCCTGTGCGTTTTTACTTATTTATGAAACAATTCAAATGTGCCTGTTGAGCCACGCACTCTTCTAAGCACTTCATAAAAGTCAACTTACTCAGTCAACTCACATTGCTTTGGGGTGGCTACCGTTATGACCACCCCTTTAAGAAAAATGAGCAGTAGAGATCTTAAAAACTCCCTTAAGAACACACAGCCAGAGAGCAAGCTGAAGAGCTGGGATTTGAACCCAGAGGTCCATGCTCTCGACATCCACATGGGTGCTTGGTGCAGCCACAGTGCTCAAGTGGGGATATGTCCTGCCTGGGGCCCACCTGCTCCACCGCAGAGGCCTTTTCACTTTGGCCTGGAGCTTGCAGAGCTCTTCAGAGAGAGATGCCTTTGAGATGCACAAGTTGACAGCTTCATTTGTGGATCCACACTGTGGTTTTTGGCTGGAGTCTACTGGGCACTGGCTACGTGGTAGGCAGTCTTTAAAAATGGTGTAATATTCACACTGTTTTTGTTGGATAATTGCATGCCTTTAATTTGTGGTATTATAAACAGAGCACTAATCTGGTTTAGGAGTAGCCAGAAAAAGTTATTTGATATCCATTAGTCAAGCTGCTATTTTTATTCACCTCTGTAGAGGTGAATATTATTATGGTCCAGAAAAAGCAACATTGTAATATGTTCTAATGGGTGCCTCCTGACTGGATAGGTTGGGGAAACTAAAAAAAGAGCCTTCTGAAGAAGGTGGGGAAACAATTCTGCTTGCTTCCCTAACAGGTAAGCACAGTTTTCCCTTTAGATATTACAAGAGTTTAGCTTTCTTTAGAAAATGAATTTTTAAAAAGGGGGGGAAAATCACACCTTTTTTAGTTTATGGATCTGGAACAGTGATTTTTCTTAAAGACCTACTTCAACCACTACTGCCTAAAATGTTTACCTTAGCCAGAAAATTCTGAGAGTTCAAGAAAAATGAAAGTATTAAATCATGCTTAAAAATTTTAGTAAACGTGAAGTCCCCATATAGTAACTATATTATAAGAATATTCATCATCAGTGGTTGCTTATCATCAATATCCTGTGATTTAAGTTTATTATGTACTTATAGACAAAGAATAGGCTATTTAGATAGCATCTTCATTCTGGAGACATTTCAGTGGTTTGCAGACTTGAGCCTGAGTTAACTGTTCAGTCTTTGGAGATGAACCATTTCTTTTGTTTAGCCCATTGGTATAATATTTAGATTAACTTGTAGGTTTGTATTTAACCTGACAGAACCCAAAGAGCCCAATCAGACATGTGCTGGCAGTCTTTCCTGGGGCCAGGACAGGGCTACATGCAGGGAGGAGGGCCTAAGTCATTAGTTTGTGATTAATGTTTGTAGAAAGTAATATTTCTACCATTTTATGGATGGAGCAACTGAGGCACCACGAGGTTAAGTGGCTTGCCCTGGATCACAAAGCTGTTTAGGAGATTCAGGAAAATCAGGCACAAATGCAAGCCAACCAAGATTTTGTACTCAACTCTCACCAATTTTAAATTTTATAAGTTATAGTTCCGTACCTGCCCACGGGCAGTTTGCAAACCGGAAGTTGAAACTAAAATGAGAGGATGTTGCCAATCATTTTCTAGGGGAAGGAAGGGACCAAGGGCTGCTTTGGCTACTGGAGCTGGCATGGGCGCTATTGTCCCTCTCGGACCGGACTGGCTGGCTCTCTGCTGATCACCAAAGGCATCCATCCATGAGGATTCAATCAGGCTCAGGGCTGCTGGCCGGGGTGGGGGGCAGGGGGACTGTAAATCTGGGAAAGCTGCAAGTATTCAGGGTCTTGAACTTTATCAGGTTTGAATGTGTGATTGTGAAAGTAAAGAGCAGAGAAATGACAGCACTCAGTAAATCAAACGTAGAGAAGATCAGGACTGTCAGAGACAAGAGAAAAACAGGCTCTGGGCACAAACCCCGCTGAAAACCTGCAGGCAGGCAGAAGACTTTTATGTTCCCTCCAGACTGTTGCCTTCTGAAAAACAAATCTCTTCCCCTGTCATTTTATCTAGAGAACGGTATTTGTTTTGTCCCGTGGATTTCTTTCTTTACATTTTCATTATTGAAGTTGAGATCCTGTTTTAGAAGATGGGACGCTACACGGAAAAAGCAAAAACCAACCCAACCCAACCCCCAAAACCAACAACCCGGAAAGAAAAATCAGTTCAAAATGGCTAGAATGGCCTAGATTTTCCCCTATCAATAATGTGTTCCATAACTTCTAAGTTATCTTTATTTTTCTATTTCTTAACAAGATGGGACTAAAGTTAGAATAAGTCTCCTGAATATACAGCAATACTGAACTGAAAGGTACCAAGCATAGGAGTATAGTCAGATGACCAGGTCCATTTAATTAGCCCCCACCCACCCTTTTATCTAATGCCAGCTCACAGGTTGCGCTCTTTCATGGCCCCATCTGTTAACTCAGTCCTGTTGCCAGAAAGAAGTTTCCAGGGAAGGGTGCTGCTGAGGACTGGGATACTTTTCTTAGAGGATGAGCCTCCAAATTACTATCTTTGTCAAGATTACTATCTATATTGTAATAGACTCACACGTACTACACCAGATTTCAATTTCTTGTGTGACCCAAGTGTTCCCTGGAGCTCATTAATTTCCACGAAAGACGATGTTAAGGGTCTCCTGCTGATATTTGCAAAGACGAAAGACAAGGAATGTTTCCTCTTCAAAAGAACCCAAAGCACGTAAAGGATCTATGTTTGTCTCACTCCATCCCTTCCTACTATAATGCAATAAATAAAGTCCTCACTGCTGGTAACACGGAGAAAGCCTGAGACCTTTAATGAATGGCAGGACTTAAAGTTGAATGGGTGCTCAAAGAAGTTCTTTCCTGGAAATTAACCAGCTCCAGGGAACAACTGGGTCATACGAGAAACTGAAATCTGGTCTAATACGTGTGAGTCTATTACAATATAGATACTGGTAATCTTTTAATCCCCTCAACAATCCTATAAGGCAGGTACTTTTACCATCCCCATGTTACAGATGAGAAAACTAAGGCACAGAGAAGTTAGGCAATTTGTCCTGGTCACACAGAAAGTGGTGGAGTCAGGATTCAAACCCAGGCAATTCCCTCACGCTGTGAGCCTGAGTGACTCCCTTCTTTACAAACTCACGGTGAAGCCTACAGGACAATATGAGCCTGGGTACTTTTCAAAGGAAAGGATCAAGCATCTCCCTCCATCTTCGAAGCTGTCTATGGTACTTTGCCTAACCGGCTCTACAGAAGTGCCAAACTTCTAGACTGTAAACACTTCAAAACTAGTTGGAACCCTTCTAGTTCTTTGTGCAGTGTACACGCAGGGCTGTTGGGCAAGTGCAGGAAACTGGAGGGCTGCATTTGGGTAGACAACTCTTGGTCCTGATTCTCTGCATATTTGTAACATAATTGAGTGCAGAGGTCATACTTCTGGGGGCAAATGCAGTAACTTTCTATTTGGGGGGCACTCCCCCCTTTAATTGACTTAAGGAGGAGCATTTACCTACTTAGCAAACCTCCAAAAGCTTATCACCTCCTTTTCTGCTTCTCCTTAGCAACACCTAACCCCCCCCACCCCAAGAAAAGAAAAACAGGTCTCTGAGCTGAGATAGCTCTGGGGCAGTGGCATCTGGACTCTGACCCTGGAATTGGCATTGTCCACACATCTAGTGATACCAGCAAACTCCAAGGAAAGCCCGGGGCCTGTCTGTCTAGTGTGTTGGAAATTTCTCTATCTCTTTCCCATTTGGGGGAGCAGAAATGGTCCCTTTCCTTCGGACGCTCTGAGTTTCCCTATCCTGGGAGGCTGGGTGGGGTGGGGGTGGGGGAGGATTAGATAAGGTGGATGGTTTCTGAGTTCACCTTATTTGGAGCAGGGCAATGAGAAAAGAGAGGCAGATTTCACTTCCGGGGCCCAGAACGAGGTGACTGAAACCGAAGATGTTGGCTGCCTTTGGGATTCAGAGTCCTGTCTCCAGCTCCTGTCTCCAGCCTCCGCGCAGAGTACAGGGGATGGCGGAAGATATGGGAAGAACCTCCACGGCAGGGAAGCCAGTGCAGCCTCGAATCTGCCACCCTGAGGTTTGTACCCACCCATCCTGCAAAGAGGCAGGAAAGGCTCCCGGGTGTGTTTAGAGTATGGGGGAATGCTACCTAATGGGAGAAGAAATGACTCAGTGCAGGAATCCCCAAAACATAGCACCTGGCTCCCCAAGACCACTTCCCAGTCCTAGATCAGGAAAGTGGATATTCCCTGCTTCACCTTTAGTGAAAGGAAAGGGATCCCCGCAGGGGCAGGGCTTCAGCCAAGCTGGCAACCCTCGGCTTTATGTAGTGATGCCAGTAGTAGTTAATAACAATAAATACCACACTTCATAACCAAACGCAACCTGGGGATGATTGAATGGCTGGACCTCTGCCTCCCACCTGCGCCCTCTCACTCTGGGAGTCCACACCCTCCCCATTGGCCTCAGTCTAATTTAGCTGCCCAGTTCCACCCACCAGGTTCTGACCCGGGGTTCAAAAGAGGTTCTGCTCCCGACCACCAGCCCTGTGGAGTCGACCCTTGGCAAACCCTCAGGGAGTCAGGGTGGGAAGGCAGGGGTGGACTGACTGTAATAATAGTATTCAGCATCAGAAAATAATCAAAATGAGATAGTTATTCAGAGCTCGGTTTAGTTTTTCTGCCAAGTGCTGGGGGTCTGTTTTTGGAACCCAGCCCCGACCGGCCTGGATTTCCACCGCTCGCGGGACCCTGGGGCCCGTTACCCCCAAGCCCGGCCGCCGGGGGACCTCCACGTTCCCAGGGCAACGGACGCGGGTCTGGCCGGGCCCGTGGAGCTCTGGCCAGGGAAGCGGAGATCTCAGGGCCTCGGGACGCAAGCAGGCCGCGGGGAGGGCGGCCGGCGCCGAGTGGAATGTCTTTATCGGGATCAGAGAGCCCCAAGCTTCTCCTTCGCCGCTTTAAGCGATCACGGATAGACACCTTTCGATCTTTTGTCAGGCATCTTGGCCCTTAATAGCTAAATTTATTTGGTTTAAAGCGGCCTTGGGAGAAGCCGGGAGGGAAGATCTTTCGTCGGTCATGGGTGGCCTAGATAACAGGCTTTAAAAGAGAGAGGGAAGAAGAAAGTAAAAAGGTTAATGGATGAGGGGAGGGCTAGGAGGCGCCCAGCGTGGGGCTTTTACAGCGACCCTCCTCCGGCCGCCCCGTTATCGCGGCCCTAACTTACCCGCGGCGTATGAAGTACATTAAGTCACGTAAACAGCGCGCGGGGAGGAATGCCACCGCGGTGACCTCTCGCGCGCCGCCGCAGCGAGCCCACCTCCGCGCCGTGCTGGCGGCCGCCGGCGGTGCGCGGGGGGCGGCCCGGGGCTGCGGGGCGGGGGGCGGCCGGGCCTGCAGCCGCCGCGCGCGGGGACGCGATGCCGACCGCCCCGGCCCGCCGCTGGCGGGGCGAGTTCCTTATCCGAAGTGACCGGCGGCGGGAAAAGGGGGCGGGGAGCCGGGCAGGGCGGCGGGGGCGGGAGGGGGGCGACCCAGTTTTCTAGGCTGCGCAGTTTTCGCGCTCTCGCCGCCACCACCTGACATTTCTAACGAATATTTTTGGGTTCTCGAGAATTAAAAAAAAAAAGAAAAAGAAAAGAACAAAACAACCTGCCCTCCCCCACCCCAAACACGGTCAGGACTCTCTGGACGCGCCCGCATTGCACTGACAGCCGCTGAGTCGGGGAACAGGCCGCCCCGCCCCGACTATTGGGCTGGGAGGATGGCTGGGGTGGGGGACAGCGGGGTGACCCTTCTCTTTTGGCAGAAGCGTCCCAGGGATAGGAAGAAATCCAGTATAGGCGAGAAGGCCCTAGAGATATGGCTTTGTAAAAACGCTCAATTTAAAAAAAAAATAAGTTTTAAGTCACAAATTGTATTCTTTCTTTCTGAGATGTCACTGGAGCAGCCGGGAGCTTTGGGAACTGAGAACGTAATGAGCTTAAGTCTGCAGGGGTCAAGGTGTGTCGTTATGCGGGTCCCCACCCGGGTCTCGCAGCGCCTCTGGAAGCTGGATTGGGTCCCCAAACATCCCTTTGCATTTGGCAACAAAGCCTCCGCCCCCTGCCCAATTGGCTGCTCTATTCTGGCTGGATTCGAATCGCGAATAGTAATGTGGTGCTCCCCAAATAAATCAGCCCTGGGGACGAGTCGGCCCCAGAGCCAGCAACTCTCCCAGGACGAGGAGGGTGACTGGAGGACAGAGGACGAAAGCCACACTCCGGAGGGACCACTCCTTGACTCTAAATAGTCGGGAGAGAAATAATTTCGTTTGAGATTAGCAACCCTCCACCCCCAGGAGACAGGCAGAAGAAAAAGGAAAAAGAAAGAAAGACAGAAAAAAAAAAAAAAACCACGAAAAAACCCCAGAAATTCTAAGAGCCTGTCTATTTACTGGTGAACTATGGGGGACTTCTCCAGTTCTTGGGTTCCTCCCTAGTTTAGGGTGCACTTCTTCCCTCTGGTCCTCTATTCTGCCCGCCTTCCTGGACTAGCTGGGGTGCTCAAAGGAAAATCAGATCGCGGGACCTGGGAACCCCTAGGAAGTGGCTTTGAAAATGTGCTGCTCCCCCCTCCACTCCCCCGGAGTGGAAGTTTTCCCCAGGGCCAAATCCAGTGTGTTGGGAAAATGGTAAACTGGATGGGTCTGGCTTTCCTTGCCTTTCTGCCTGAAGAAACTCCAGGTTAAAGAGTTTTGTTTTTAAGTTAACTGAAAAGAAAAATATTTTACTATCCATTCCCTCCTTTAGTTGGAAAACCAATCTAAAAAATTGTTACCAAGTAACGGAGCAAATTACAACCTCCCACCTCCCACCCTTGCTTTAGGCAGTGTTAAAAAGAGATTGGGAATCTGGAAGGTAAAATGCCGGTCCTTTCTCCAGCCCTTAGAAGCTACACGCTGTAGTCAACGTCTGCCCCGCTGCTCACCTCTGTCCCAGCAGTGCCAAGGCCAGTGCACCCTCTCACAGCCGCTGCGGAGCCGGGAAAAGCAGGTCCCTAGGGCTTTAGCGATTGTCCAAGGAAATTCATAAAGACACCTTCATACTTGCTAATATAAAGAAACACACACAACAGGAACCAAGTTCGGGGATAGGTCTCCTCTGGGCTCAGGCTTGGAGGCTGTTCACAGCTTGGAATCTAACTCAGCCAGAGGATTTTAGAAAATTTGTCTCCTTTGGAAATCACCTTACTGAGATATGAATTAAGAAAAAACCAACTGTTTTTAAGAGTAAAACTGAAAAGCATTTCAAAAACAGCTGGACTCAAAAGAAAGTCAAATGTCCACAAGGTTTCTGTATCTGCTGACAAGTGAGCTTCTGAAAAACTCAAAATTTGGTCGGAACTCAGGCAAAACCCAAAAGAGAAAGGCTTTAGAAGCCTTGGTCAGAGTTAAGTGGGAGGCGCACGCCGGGTCATTTCTTCTGCTAGTCATATTCGATCGAACTCAAGTTAAATTTTAAAGCCCTGAATCCTGCTCCGGTTGCCAATCTCTCTTCCAGAGTTTTCTACCTTCACTCATCCCGAATTGTGGCCACACTGAAACCGGGAGCCGCCACAGAGATTGAGGGAAGCAAAAAGAAATGTAATAAAAATGACTAAATTGGGTGAGAACGGTTTATGGACCATCGTAGTAGCAATTTCAAATTCAAAAGTGTTTAGCAGCAAGCAACTTACCACAAAGAACGGAAAAAAAGAATTCTCGCCAGCTTCCTCGATTTCGCGCTCCTCCCCTCACTGCCAGGCCCTGTCTCCTTCTCCCCCTAGGACAGACAGCCTCACAGTTCACAATTACATTGAGAGGAAAGATAGTTTTAACGACGAGGTCTCACAATCTCTCAAAATCATTATTTTACAGTGCCCCTACCTATGCTGGTTCAACCCTGCTTAGGCTTCTCTCCCTTCCCCAACGGGAAAAACACAAAATTCAAAAAAAAAAAAAAAAAAAAAGAACCTAAATGCTTCCAGGGAGACTGACCTTTAGAAAATCATTTACTTCGATTTACCTGGGGAAAAAATGTAAAATCCATCCTCACAAAGCAACTCCTCCTGCCTTAGTTAACATTCTCTCTCCGCGGCCTTCTGGGGTCGCATCTGTCGGAAGAAATCTTTTTGTGAGCGAAAGGGAGCGAGACATATATCACTGCTCCTGCGGCGGACGAACCTGCGGCCGCGCGCCTCGCTGCTGACAGATCTGCGCTGATAACCCCGCGACGTTCATTTCCAGTCCCTTTGCCGGCTCAGCACCGTATCAGTTTGTACACAGTTGTGATAACCATTTGGAGGGAGCGAAGAAGGGGTGTGTATGTGAGGGTGGGGGTGGGGAAGCGGTATTTCCCGCTGGGTCTAGGGAAGATGAACCCCCTCCCCCTTTCCAACGACTTATCCGAGACTTACCTGAAGTTTTCTCCAGGATAAGCTCAGAGCAAACGGGACACCAAAACTTGGAAAGCATCTCGGGGCGCGACTAGGGTGGAAGCCCTTTTCATTACGCACACCTTCCAGTACTAGCCTTTACGTGTACCACGACCCCGAATTAAAAGTTCCCGAAGGTTAGCTGATGAGTGTCGACGTGAACTTCCCGAAACCTCGTAGGAATTTAGTCAGTTTCTAAAAAGCAGGGCAGAGATAGGGAGCTGGGCACTTGAGTTCCTTCTTTTCCCTATCTTTGGAGCCTCGATCCCCGACGGTCACCACGACCCAGGGTCTCGATTAGAGGTCGGGGAAAGTTTAAGGTAGTTCACATACAAAGGCAGAGCATAAAGCTCTTTTAGCGTGGACGGAGGAGCGGGGAAGGCCCAAGGAGCAAAGCTCTTTCCCCCTCATTCTAGGGGCACGTTGACCCAAAAGCTGCAGCGTCCCTCCCGCCGCGGCGGCTGCGCAGGGTTGTGAACAGCCAACTCCTCTCGTGCCACCGCCCCCCACCCCCGCCCACCCCCGCCCCCGTCCCCGTGAGTGCGTGTGTAACTGGGGGCGGAGGAAAGTGCTGCGCCGGATGGGTGTGGGTCGCCAGCCAGGTCAAGCGTTCCGCCACCTCCGCCCCTCCCCGGGCGTCCCAGGGCTCGAAGCCCCCTCGATGGACTGGCCCCCTCCCGGGAAGGTACTCGCAGCTCGGCCCACACCCGCAGGCTGCACGGCGCTCATTGTCTGCTGGGGTGGCGCGCTCCCCTCCCCCCGCCGCCCGCGGTCCCCTCCCCACCCTCTTTTCTCTCCTCCCCTCGCTCCCTCCTCCTTCTCCTCCTCCTCCTCTTCACCTCCAGCGCCCAGCTGCTCGCACAGCGCAGTTCCGACCCACAGCCTGGCACCCTTCGGCGAGCGCTGTTTGTTTAGGGCTCGGTGAATCCAATCAGGAGCGCAGGCTGCAGTTTTCCGGCAGAGCAGTAAGAGGCGCCTCCTCTCTCCTTTTTATTCACCAGCAGCGCCGCGCAGACCCCGGACTTGCACTCGCCTGCCGGCGCCCACAGCCTCTCTCCACGCTCGAGAACAGTCTCCGCCGCCGCCGTTCTCCATGCGCAGCGCGCACCCGAGGTTCGCCTGCTTTCTTGTTTGCTCGGGCTCCCCTCTTTCCTTCCCTCTACCCCCCCCACAACCCGTTGCGGGCCCCTCCGCCCCGGGCTGTCCGACCCTCTGCGGGCCGCGGTCGGCTCTGAGGTGTCTCCCTTCTCCTGCCGCGGCTGGCTGTAACGGCTCCCAGGTTCCCGGGACACCGTGGACCAACTTCTGCTGTCTCTTCCTCTCCCTGAAGCGCTTATCTGCGCGCAGCCTTATCTACGAGTTATCTGGCGCAAAGGGGCGGGAGCCGGCCGTCAGGCGGGCAGAGAGATTTCTTTCTTGCTATCTAGCCCGAGTCTGTGTGTGGGCATTAATTTTAGTGTGGTTATCTCGGAGGAGTCGAAGCGATTTGGAAAAGCAGCTCGAAGGAGGCCCGTCCGGCTGCATTTCTCCTCCCTACCCCACTCGCTCCGAGTCTCCCCGTTTTTTCTTCCTACTCCTCTTTGGGGTGGCCTCGGCCCCGGGGCGGTCTCACGCGCCCCCCCCCCCTTGCATTTCCCCCTCCTCCTTTTCTCTGCGCTCCGCTCCACCCCGCTACGTCCGATTCCGGAACGGTCTGGCCTTTCCGCGGCTGGGGATGACCACGGGGTGGGCGGGGGTGGCCTAGCCCGCCTGAGCGCACGCGCCGGTGGCTGCAGACGCCAGCCGGGTCCAAGGTGTGCGGCGCCACGGGGAGGAGGGTTGGGCGTGAGACTGCGGCCCCGCGGGCACCCCGCAGTGCCTGGGCCCGGAAGGTCAGAGACTGTCGTCTCCGCCCCGGCGCCCCACCTTCTCTGGGCTGAATCGTACTTCTCCCAGGAGCTTGCGTTCCGTCCCGTCAAGCTCAGTCCGGAAAGATCTGGGAAAGCTAGCGTGGGAGAACGCGGCGGTTTCGTTTTCTGGGACAGGTTGCCTTTCTTAGGCTAATGGTTTTCGCGCAGGCAGACCTCACACCGAGCCGTTCCGGGCGGGGGGCACCCGTAGGGAGGCGGGAGAAGGCAGCGCCGACAGGCACAACTACTTAAAAAATTCTTTTGTGTGTCAGCGGCCGAGAGGGAGCCACTTTGGGGGCGGAAGGAAAACGGCCAGTCTCACCGTCACCCCTGGGATCTGGCGCGCGCAGATGGAGGATGCTGCGGAGGGGGTGGGCGGGAAGGCGTGGGGACCCGGGCGGTGCAGGCGAGGGAGGGCGGATATCCCGCTCTTGGGAGGACCCTGCGGCGGCTACCCAGGCTCGGTTCCCCTCTTCTTCCCCAGCTCCCGCGCCCGGGGCAACAGCGGGATATTTGAGGAATCCTATTAGCTAGAAAAGGCAGTGGGAGTGAGGGTCTATGCGGCCTACGCTTTTGGTAACTTTTTTTGATTTCTCCTCCCGTTCCTGCCTCTCCTCACCCCGCCGCAGGAGCTAGAAGTTAGCTGGGAGAGGCGCCGGACCGTGGATGGCCTTGACTGACGGCGGCTGGTGCCTGCCGAAGCGCTTCGGGGCCGCGGCCGCGGACGCCAGCGACTCCGGAGCCTTTCCAGTGCGGGAGCCCTCCACGCCGCCTTCCCCCATCTCCTCCTCTTCCTCCTCCTGCTGCTCCCGGGGTGGGGAGCGTGGCCCCGGCGGCGCCAGCAACTGCAGGACGCCGCAGCTCGACACGGAGGCGGCGGCGGGACCCCCGGCCCGCTCGTTGCTGCTCAGCCCGTACGCCTCGCATCCCTTTGGGGCTCCCCACGGACCTTCGGCGCCCGGGGTCGCTGGCCCCGGGAGCGCCCTGTCGAGCTGGGAGGACCTACTGCTCTTCACTGACCTCGACCAGGCCGCGACCGCCAGCAAGCTGCTGTGGTCCAGCCGCGGCGCCAAGCTGAGTCCGTTCGCCCCCGAGCAGCCCGAGGAGATGTACCAGACCCTCGCCGCCCTCTCCAGCCAGGGGCCGGCCGCTTACGACGGCGCGCCCGGCGGCTTCGTGCACTCCGCCGCCGCCGCCGCCGCCGCCGCCGCGGCGGCCAGCTCCCCGGTCTACGTGCCCACCACCCGCGTGGGCTCCATGCTGCCGGGCCTGCCGTACCTGCAGGGGGCGGGCAGCGGGCCCGCCAACCACGCGGGCGGCGCAGGCGCGCACCCCGGCTGGCCTCAAGCCTCGGCCGACAGCCCCCCGTACGGCAGTGCGGGCGGCGCGGCGGGCGGCGGGGCCGCGGGGCCCGGGAGCGCCGGCTCCGCCGCGGCGCACGTCTCCGCGCGCTTCCCCTACTCGCCCAGCCCGCCTATGGCCAACGGCGCAGCGCGGGACCCGGGGGGCTACGCCGCGGCTGGTGGCGGGGGAGCGGGCGGCGTGAGCGGCGGCGGCGGCGGCAGCCTGGCGGCAATGGGCGGCCGCGAGCACCAGTACAGCTCGCTGTCGGCCGCGCGGCCGCTGAACGGGACGTACCACCATCACCACCACCACCACCCGAACCCCTACTCGCCCTACGTGGGTGCACCGCTGACCCCCGCGTGGCCCGCAGGACCCTTCGAGACTCCGGTGCTGCACAGCCTGCAGAGCCGCGCGGGAGCCCCGCTCCCGGTGCCGCGGGGCCCCAGCGCAGGTAAGGGGGTGCGCCACTGCGTGGGAGTAGGGGCCTGAGGCGCTGGGGTGAACGGGGGTGTGTGGAGCAGCTAGTTGACTTGGGTCTTGTTCTTAGGGTTTTCTGTCTCGGTGCCTAGAGGTCGGCCCAGCCCCAGGGAGGATTTGCAGAACTTTGGCAGGCCCACCCAGAGTCTGGCAGTGTCGATGAGGTCCTTCCATTCTGCAGCTTGTTTCGGTTCTCTTCCACGAAAGAGGAGAGGCTTAGGGCGCGTATGCGTCTCAGTGCTTTGGAGAAGCTCGGGGGCTTGAGCAGTGAGTGGGGTGGGCAAATCGGAGAAAAGGGGCCTGGGAGGGAACTGACAGGGCCTGAGACCTGTCACGGGCTCTAGTTTGCCCAATTGGAAGAACGAGGCTCTGTGGTGGGGGGTTAAGTTTAGGAGGGGGTTGGGCACTTAATTCCCCCTCTCCTCAAATACAGTCTCTCAGTTCAACTCTCCAGAGGTGAGGAATTGTGTTTTTCTCAAGGAGAGTATTTAAGAGCTCCGCGGTGGAAAAGGAGCTAAGAGGCTAGTTGACTTGGCCCTCCGTGAGAAAGGGAAGAGGGTACCTGGACTGGTCAGCCTTGTGACCAAGTCGAGGAAAAGCTGGTAGAGGGGCCCTTTTGCTTGGCGCCTCTGGAGTTGCTTCTGCCGCCGGCCCCTGCCAGTCTGGGACCCAGGGATCCTGGAGCTCTCGGATCACCTCTTCCTCCAGAGTTTGACCCACAAATTTGAAGTTTTCCATGCCACCCATACTTTCCTTCCAGTGTTTGGGGGGCACTGTGGGGCGAACTGGGAAAACACAGCTGCCAAAACACCTGGAAACACCCCATCTCGAACAGTGTTTTCTGGTCAAGCAGGGATTATGTGCTGTGGTGTCTGGCCAGACAAGACACTCAGGGGTTGCAGCATTCTGGGTGCTTTCACGGGTCTCTCTTATTTTGTATTTAAGCTGTTTGATAACATGACAGACTTCGAAGGCAAAACCTTGTTGGGGAGGCGGGGGCTAGTTGTTTGTTTGAGGGGAGGTGTGAGAGTCACAGAGGTGGCAAAGAGGCTGGAGACATGTCAGCCTAAATTATCCTACCTGGTGCCTTCACACTCTAGGTCCGGGCTTTTCCTGGGAGCTTCAGTGCTCCATTTTGGGACAACAAATCTTTCAGGGGCCCTAACTTACTAGTTAGGATGACGTGATGAATTGCCAGCCTTACATTCAAAAGACCTACTGGAAATGCCAGGGTTCTGAAAGTGAAGGATCTCCCTTGAACAGCCCTCCTGGTAACACTGGGAGGGGACAACAGGCCTTTTGGTAACAAGTTCTTCTCTTTCTCTACCTCCTAAGATTCTGGTCTCAGAATTCCCTCTTCTTTCCTCTGTGAAATTGGCCCTGGAGACCGTCTTCACCATAGTGTAGAGTGGGTGTGCAGGGCCCCATTGAGTAGACTTGAGCAGAGCATCTTCACCCCATTGGGCAGCATAGGGACCCACGGCTGGTTCCCTGGCGTGAGCTGAGAAACTGGGAGATGAGGAATCTTCAAAGAACGGGAAGGGGGTTGGTGGTTAGGGTGAGGCTTTTGTCACTCAGGGATCCAGCAGGGAATCCGACTGGGCGTGTGAGTTGGGTAGGGGGCAGCTGCAGTTGGAGCGAGATCCTGCAGCAACACCTGTTTCGGGGCACGAGGTAGTGTGGTCTCTGTATCCCTCTCCCCTCAGTGTTCTGGCATTTCACAGTCCTGAGAAAGGTAGATAGAATCATAGTCCTCTGATATTTAAAGCAACTTTGTTTTGTTTAGAAACATTTCAGAAGCAGTGCGGAGCAATTGCAGGCGAGTTAACAGATTTCATTTTAAACCTAGCTCATTATTCCACCAACCTCTCACCTTCCAGATAGGACACCGCAAAATTAGAAAAATCCTCTGTAGATCCAGAGTATGTTAAAAACAGGAACCAAAAGTTCTGGGAAGGACTTGGGGACACCCAGCTTTTGCATAAAGAAAGAATCTTGAAAGAAGGCGGGAAGCTACTGAGAATCAGCTGGTCTGGGGGTGGGGGAGGTGAAAGACCTAATTTTTGTTGTCCTCACAGGTGTTCTCATGCTAGAGAAACCTTGACCTCCAACCCTTCTCTTCCCGCTTCCTAGCTAGGTTCCCACGTTTTCCACTTTGATAAGACCAGTTTTGAAGGTACTCTTTAATTGATTTGGGCAAACAGCAGGGCTAAAACCTGAGCACCAAGCTTTTTCAACCTACACAAGGCGGAGGCCTTCGGGGAACGTGCTCCGCAGACCTCTCCCCGATCTGGTGGTGGGTGGGTATGGGGGAGTCCCAGGGTGACTCTTCACAGTGCTTCACCCCCTGAGCTCAGCGGCCTCCTAAGCTCCCGCTGAAGTGTGTTCCATTCTTGGGTCCTGGGACGGCATTCGCTGCTCTTCTCAGAGCCTTTTATTTTCTCCAGGGGGAACCCAAAGCAGAGTTGTTGGGAGATGATGAGTAGGGGGAAACCGGTGAACAAATGTCCAGGATTATTAGATTTTCCAATTGTAGAGTTTTTCTTGTGTTAGTCCGTTGTACGATTGTAGCTGCTGGGTAAGTGGTATCGTAGGGAGAAAACGGGAGCTGTAGGTGTGATTTAATTAGACATAAGCAAACTTCCTAAATTTTATTTATCCAAAGTGGACTTATAAGTTTTGTCTTCGGGTTTTCAGATGACTAAAGAGATTTACCTGGGGAGTTCACACTGTCTTGTCCTGGGAGTCTTTATTGTTTCCAGGCTGGGGGAAGGAGGCCGGGCACAGGGCTGGGTTCTCCAGGGAATGCCCCACTCCTCTATCGAGAGGGTCTCTGATAGGTAACATTTTAAAGTCAACAGCTAAGACAAATACCTTGTTTAACTTCAGTGTCCTTGAAGTCCTGAGCATTTTACTGATTACCGTGGTCAATAGTGGCTTTTAGGGTGGAGAAGAATAAATCTTTGTGATGTGTTGTAAGTTGCGGTTTCCCTGCGACAACTTTGAACTCCAGTTGTGTAGGATGCTAGTTTCTTTTAAACTTACCTCTTGAGGAGGGAGACTTGTTTTGTAGGGTAAATAGATTAATGGAATTAAAGAGTATTCATGCCAAACACACATTTAAATATCTTTACAACTAGTAGTTGATGGTAGAAACCTGCTATAAACTGCCCAGGAATGAGAAAAAAAGGTTTGCTAGCACACATCTTCAAATAAAGCTTTAAAATCTAATGTTTATTTACTTTAAAAATTAATTCAGAAATGCTTCTTAAAGAAAAGCCAAATTTGGATATTTAAATACTCTGAATAACCCCTAAACAGAAGGATATTTTTATTTTTTACACAGTCTATTTTAAAGTACTTAATAAGTACCTATGTCATATTAAATGGTATTTATTCATTCAGTTAACAGATTTAAGCGGAAGTAATAAATGTTACAACCACTTACTCATGATTTTTTTCTTATTAACAGGTTTAGGTTAGTTGTAAACACAAAATGAACCAAATAACAAAGTGACACAAACACAATTTAGGTATATTGCATAAGTTGAAGTTTAGTGTACGAAAATATGAAACAGTTTGTTTGAGTACTGAAACGGATTTAGTAATGCTTTGAATCAATAAAACACCAACTGTTTGCAGAAATTTTGCAGATAGAAGCAGTTAGACCCGTGTGGAACTCAAAATAATTTTAGTTAAATTTGGTCCTTGTGGCCTGAAAAGAAAACTTAACATTTATCTCTGTGCTTGTTAATGTTGGTGCTTTTTCCCCTGGGGAGACCTGAATCACTTTCTAGTTAATTGAGAAAGTGCTGCCCAAGAACAGTATTTCTGATTTTACCTGTCCTTTTTTTTTTTTTTTTTGAATTGGAGAAAAGGAAGGGTGACAGATATAGTACTTCAAAAATTACTTGGGGTAAAAGTAATAAGGTAGCCCACTGTGTCCCGGGATATCTGTGGGTTTCGTGCAGGGGTCAGTGATTAGAGTTGATACTGTATGGTCGGCTTGGTTTGGCAAATGGCACGCTGTAATTATGATGGATTTCAGTTTTGAAACGCTTGGGAACAGCCGGAAAGGAGGGGTCAGGGACCCAAACCGACTTCCCCACAGCTCATCTCAACTCCGAGGTCCTTGGAGACTGGAGGCAGATGACTGGGGCTCGGCCTCCAGCACCATCTCTCCCTTTCCTGGGGTTTTACTGGGCCTGCCCAGGGCTGCAGAAGTATTGGACAAACGCCCAGCAGATCGATAGCGACGACGGCCGGCTCCTGGCTTGGCTGCTGAGCAGAAGGGTCCGTGGGGAAGGGCGCGGGCGGGGAGGCGGGCAGCGCGTCGCCAGCACTGGGGTCGGGGCTGCATGGGGTCTCCCGGGGAGGGGCGGGAGCGGCGTCTCACCGGGCGTCTTGTCCCCGCTCTCGCCGCAGACCTGCTGGAGGACCTGCCCGAGAGCCGCGAGTGCGTGAACTGCGGCTCCATCCAGACGCCGCTGTGGCGGCGGGATGGCACTGGCCACTACTTGTGCAACGCCTGCGGACTCTACAGCAAGATGAACGGCCTCAGCCGGCCCCTCATCAAGCCGCAGAAGCGCGTGGTGAGTTCGAGCGCCGCCCTTGCCTGCGGCCGGGTCCCGGGCGGCGCTCCTGCTGTGGCCCCGGCGCTGCGGGCTTGCGCCGGGCGTCCCGCGCCAACAGGTGCGGCGCGGCCCGGGGTCGCCGGGGCCTGCCCGGGCGCGGGGACCCAGCCGTCCTCACCCTCGAGCGCCTGAGTGCAGGTTGTCCCGAAACCGGCCTCTGGGGGACGAAGACAGCCTTCCCCCACATTTACCCGAAGGGCATGATGTCTATAAACGTGGGAGGAGGAAGGTGTAGGGAGCTACCATTTTAAAAATATACACAAGTCTATTTTGACCTGTCTCTAGATGTACTTGTAAATGCGATAGAAAAATTCTGGAAGGACACAAATTAGTAATGACGGTAACCGTCGGGGAGGAAAACGGAGTATACCAACCCCGGTCAGATGAAGGAGGGAGAACTTTTTCCACTGTGTACTGTTTGCTCTGGTTTGGATTTTATTCTTGAAAAACCGCGCTCGTATGTTCCCCCCAATATGACCGTCACAAGCCCACACTCCCTTTTCTCTCCCCAGCCTCATTCAGGGTTCCTTTGACTCTGTTCCTTATACCTTTGGTGTCCTTCTACTTCTTCTCCTGGGAGTGAGACAGATTTTTAGCCCCAAATTCCATCCGTCTTTTGGATTGTCTTTGAGTTTGATGAAAATTTATGCTAACCTTTGTTGTTTTGAAATCTAGCTGTTCAGGACACTACACAGAACTTGAGGAAGAAAAAAAAAATGCCGTCTTAGGTGCTTCTCAAGTTGGGATTTTCACCAATCCAGACACATTTTTTACTGTGTTTTAAATTATAGGAATTCTGATTTTCTTCAGGGATAAATCTTATAGGTGTGGTTTTAGGAGAGGGCATTTACTGCTGTAGTGATTAGAGAAAATAAATGCAAGTGTTCACAGGCCCCACTGTAGGGCTAACATTTGTTTAACCAAGCACTCATACTCTTAATACCTTTTGAAGGAAAATATTTTACAGTGAGATGCCAGACACCTTAAGTATCCAAGTAATTTATTTAATTGTTATACTCTAATTAGCAGGAACAAATGCTACACATGTTGTTTGTGTTAAATAGATTAGGGTGATATTGCATCACAATGGAAGTCTGACACCTTAAAGAGAAGCAATTAGTTTTATGGTTGTTTTGTTTTTAATGCATTTAAAATAAAGTGGCTGAGGCTAATTTAATGTATGTGCCTTAAACTTGTTACAACCTCCC
Source organism: Procyon lotor (assembly GCA_028646535.1). Lineage (NCBI taxonomy): Eukaryota > Metazoa > Chordata > Mammalia > Carnivora > Procyonidae > Procyon > Procyon lotor. Next base: position 61,296,698 of record CM053616.1, on the reverse strand, counting down.
ACAGCTTAAAATTGTCTTCAAAGTGCATCCTTCATTTCAGCGTCTGTCTCCCTATGGTTTTCATTTCTTTCTTTTTTTTTTTTTTTTTAAAGATTTTATTTATTTGACAGAGAGAAACACAGCGAGAGAGGGAACACAAGCAGAGGGACTGGTAGTGGGAGAAGCAGGCTTCCTGCAGAGCAGAGAACCCGATGCGGGGCTTGATCCCAGGCCCCTGGGATCTGACCTGGGCCGAAGGCAGATGCCTAACGACTGAGCCACCCAGGCGCCCCTGGTTTTCATTTCTTATGCATCATATTAAGAAAAGAAAAAGTAGTGGCCAGAAAATATCCCGAGATTGTTGTTTTTGTGTCTGAACGGTGAAACTGATTTTTTTTCCTGGAAAGATACACTGAACTGAGTTCTAGCTGAGTTCAGCAAGGTAACCTTTTCTTGAGATTGAGGGAAAAACTAGTAGAAAAGTAGCTGATTAGGTTCTAGTTGCATTCTAAATTTGATCTAGTAACATCCATATTTAGAAGTGCCGTTTGTTTTGTGCACTTACCAGAAAAGAGTTTTTAACATCTCTTCAATCTGTTGGTCTTCCTTCTGTGTGGCAGGTGTCTTGGCTGTGACCAAGGTCAGCCATTGTGCTTTGTAAATTATAAATGATACCAACTGAAGGGCGTTGTTCATCAATTAGTTCTTCTGGGCTTCTTATTTATGGTTTTGATGGATCTAGCTTAGTTCTCAGAATGTTGAACCCAAGTTTGTTTAGCCAGCAATCCAGAACCAATCATTGAATTTGAACTTACAGTACATTGCAAAATAAGAGATTTATGGTGTAACTTGAATTCCTTGTCAGTGATGAATATAACTGAGATCACTTGTTACAAGGAACTTTTATAACCCATTCACCTTCATTTCTCATGTTTATGGAGACTGGCTTCACTTATGATTTGCAGTTGACAGTCATAAAGTTCTTTGTTATAATGGCACATTCTGATAACAAGATTACTTCACGTTGGCTTCAAATTCCACTGGAAACTGTCATAAATGACCTGTTTATAAAATGAACCTTCTTGTCCCTAGTTTGCTAATTTCACATTTATGAAGAGAAAGGAGTGCTCTCCTAGGGAATTATTTTATTTTAACCATAAAAGGAAAAAGAAAGCAACAAATTCCGACGCGTAAGGTTTTATATGTTTTTGTCATTTTAGCAAAAACAATCCCACAAATGGTTTGCCTGTCAACCAAGCATGTTCATTTCAACCGAAAGTCAAAGTGATTTTTTTTCTTAGCATTGAGTTCTTAAAAATTTTTTGTTGTTGTGCTAAGAGATTTACCAGTGTCTCTTTATGATTTGTAAAGAATAGTGCTACAGTAATACAATAGGATTTGAATTGTAAATGCAAAACTCAATTTTATTTTTTTAAATATGTAAGCAGAGGATTTGATAAATCTGTCCTTAAACCTGTGACTATTCAGTATCCTCAATTCCAATTTTTGTTGTACATTCTTTAAAACTATTCTTTTCTGAAATTGGTATAGCTAACTTTCCAACTTCTGTCAAAAAAACTTTAACTTATTTTTGTCCTTGGATTTTCCCTCACAGCTTTTTTACTGAAGTCATGGTGCTGTTTTTAGTTGCCTATTTAGGTAATTTAAAAACAAATTTAGATTTTGGCATTTAGGGGAGGAACTTACATACACTAACTTAAACTATTCTTCTTTATAACTCACACATAATTCAGATGAGATAAATTTCCTCTAAGAATGTTACCGGCATAAAGGGAACGTGGAAATCGGAATGACAGTACCTTTTCTGATAATATTTAATCCTCTGTATGAGCAAAACTTGGGTACTGTACTAACAGGGTAAAGAAAATATATCCTTATCACTGTAAGACAATGCCAGCATTAAAGCAGGGCCTTAATATTTGCTTATCTTTTATAAAATGAATAATACAAAAAGGCAGGTGGTAGGCAACCATCATAATTATGAGATGTATTAGAATATATTTCTTTATAAAAAGTTTGTACCTTTTACAAGATCCGTTTCTGTCTGTCTATCTCCTCTCTGTCTGCCATTCTATATAGTTCTTGGGTTATTCCTCTGCACATACCTGAGAAATAGACCTGATTATCTCCAGCTTCCAGGTGGAGTAGAGACTGCCCAAATCCACTTAGGACACTGGGTTGGCGGGGGTTGTGATTGAGTTTCATGACTCTCATATCCCAGACCTCTGACAGCAGTGAGCACAGTTATTGGCCGACGCTGTGACTTGGTCCCTGTTATAACCTGCGTGAATATTCTTGGGGCAACCCAAACATACATGTGGGATAGAGCACCCTACGTGAAACTCAAGTGTCTTGGATCAGGAAAGTCAGTCTAATTAGTTTATATCTTTTTCTCAGGGGACCTTCTACTTTTTTTTTTTTTAAATCATAAAAGGTCTATGCTTACTGACCACAGGGAAAGGATAGATACATTGATATATGTAGCAGATACGTATGTAGTCACTTACATCTGTACACTTACTTTCTTGTGCTTCTTTTTAGCCTTCTTCCCGGCGGCTTGGATTATCCTGTGCCAACTGTCACACCACAACCACCACTTTGTGGCGCAGAAATGCCGAGGGTGAACCTGTGTGCAATGCTTGTGGACTCTACATGAAACTCCATGGGGTGCGCCACCTGTTTTGCTCATGTGTATACGTGTCTAGTCTCTTATTTGTACGTGGTGTTCATTTAAAAAAATCAACCAAGGAGAGGGGATGAAAATGAAGAATCTGATTTTCTATATGCATCTTACTGAATTGAGGATGTTAATAATTAGAATATAAACAATTACCTTATATACCAGTAAGAAGCAACAAATGCTGCCAGTTAAACTCACACACATCCATGATAAGACATTCTAATTTTAGAAATACTAAAAAGTGAAAAATGTGCATTTTAGAACCAAATGTAGTAATAACCTTTATTTAAAAAAAAAACTGGTCAAAGAAGAAAAAAACAATAGAACCAACTAGAAATGCATAATGACTAGTTTGGCTTGACTTTTAATGCAATCAAGTCCTTTTATGCAAAGGAGCAATGGTATATTTGGTAGTTACAGTTAGCAACTTTCTTTTGAAGGATAGCATGAACTATTATAAACACATCAATTTTTTTTTTTTTAAAGATTTTTATTTAATTATTTGACAGAGATCACAAGTAGGCAGAGAGGCAGGCAGAGAGAGGAGGAAGCAGGCTCCCTGCTGAGCAGAGAGCCCGATGATGTGGGGCTTGATCTGAGGACCCTGAGATCATGACCTGAGCCAAAGGCAGAGGTTTTAACCCATTGAGCCACCCAGGTGCCCCAAACACATCAATCTTAAAAAGGAAATTAACCGGGGCGCCTGGGTGGCTCAGTCGTTAAGCGTCTGCCTTCGGCTCAGGTCATGATCCCAGGGTCCTGGGATCGAGCCCCGCATCAGGCTCCCTGCTCGGCGGGAAGCCTGCTTCTCCCACTACCATTCCCTCTGCTTGCGTTCCCTCTCTCCCTGTGTTTCTCTCTGTCAAATAAATAAAATCTTTAAAAAAAAAAAAAGGAAATTAACCTTGTATGTGTAGGTGGAAGAGAATATACAATCTCTTTGAAATAAAAATATGTACCCAGGGGTTTTACTCTGCAACTGAAGTCAAGAACGATAAACAGTTAAGTTGAAGAAAAAATTTTCCCTGGCAAGTCATCTCATTTTCTCTGAAGGAATCTGCATTTGATGGGGATAGTGTAGTCTCTGTGCAGGTTGGGATCTGTTGAGCATGCATAAAAATTGGGCTGAAATTGATGCCAACTTCTTGTAAAGGAGGGCTTTTTTAGTACTGATGTTGAGTTCTTTGGTTAAAGTTGAATTTTTCTTCAATATAATATTTATGAAACTTAAGGCTTGTGTGAAAATTTTTTTAGGTACCTCGACCGCTTGCCATGAAAAAAGAGGGAATTCAAACCAGGAAAAGAAAACCTAAGAACATAAATAAGTCAAAGGCTTGCTCTGGTAAATAAAATGCTATTTGATTGTAAAGTGTTGGCCAACTGTAAGACTAGAGTGTGTGTATATTTATGAGGTTAACTTTGCCTGTTGCAGGTAGTAGCAGTAATTCTGTTCCTATGACTCCCTCTTCCACATCTTCTAACTCAGATGACTGCAGCAAAAATACTTCCCCTGCAACACAACCAACAGCCTCAGGGGTAAGTGTGAAAGCAGTACCGTCTTTCTAAGCCAGTGGGTTGCTCTCTCCTACATTATCTCAAATTTTATCTTATCTGGTAGTACAATAATCTAAACCTACAGTTCAGTTTAGTTAGCTGATACCTAAGAACAGTTTTCAGAGGAGATTACATTTGAATGTTAACACAATGACAAACTTAAGTACTTTACAAACCTCTTAATTAAGATCTATATCATTTTTTTTATGATTACGTTAACGTAAAAGCAAGAAATTTTGGTTCGAAGTGCTTGAAGTTGTTTTATTTCCAGGTTTCTGTCTGAGCTGCTATATATATGTATTTCTGATGTAGATCTACCAGGAGAACTGTGAACTCAGGTTTTATATATCTCTGTGCCCATGGCCTTTATATTGCTTTTGCTTATGATAGCGACTCATCTTTTTTCCCTTCGTTCTTCTCTTCCTTCCATTTTTTTTTTTTAAAGCAAAGCTCATCATAATGTATTCTCTGGTGGTGCCGCATTTACTGATCTTCCTTTACCCGCTGGCCTCTTGCTGGAGGCTCTTGCCTTCTAAAGCTCCTTCACAATATTCTGGTTTATTTCAGCCTTTTCACGTGCCTGGGAGCACAGTTGGGTTTGTGAGGTTTGTGAATAATTCATGCCCCTAAGGGTAAAGATGCTGGGGCTTTGTGAGGATCCCAGTTAGTTTCTCTGTAAGGGTGTGATTCCCATCCTAAATTTGTTCTCCAAATTTACCTGGAATGCTCATGAAGAATAACCTGGCCTTACCCCAGACCTCTGTGGGATCCAGGGCTTCATCTGGGCCACAGGACTTTACAGCAGGCCCTGGTGATTTTTTAGGATTGTGCGGAGGCTAGTTTAAGGCAAAACACCAGCATTAAAATCCCTATTTACTTAGTAATTGTTTTTTGTGGGTTTTTTTTTTTTTTTTTTTTTTACATTTAGCTTTGCCCTGTTTGGGGGTACTTTGAAATGCTACAGATTCCTGGGCCCCACCCTGGATTTTCTGAGTCAAAGTCTCTGGGGGTGGGGCTTGGAGAATTGTGTTTTTGAACTAGCGCCCCAGGTGAAACTTAAGCTCCCGTTGCCCCCGAGGTGTCTTCAGTTCAGACCCGGGTTTTGGAACCACAGAGCTGGTTTCTTTTCATCGTGTTTTGAATGACTCAAACAAGCAAAAACGAAACATTAAAAAAAAAATTAAAATTAAATTTGATACTTCAAATTTAAAGTTGGTCCTCCATCCCACATTCTTTTGGGCTTTTTCTTTTGCTTTAATGACCCAAGAAGTATATTCAGGGTTTTCTCGAGGCAAAAAAAGCCTGTCCATTGTTTATTGCAGATGTACGTTAAAGAACATTTCTAGCCTTTTTAAAGGTGAACTCTGGTGTAAGATGACATTGTTTATTTTGGTACAGAAGGTTTAGGTGTTTGAGTCTCAAGTGGTGAATAGAACGAACAGTTACTCGTGTGGAAATGGAAAGATAAAGATTATTTTAAAATATTTGTTATTATGCCCTAAGTCCCCCAGCAGCATTTTGGTAGCCGCTAAATGAGGCAGAACAAGGTCCTGGTTTCGAAGAGCGCTGTTTTTGAAAAGCAGTCAGCCGGGTTTTTGGCTTGGGCGTCAGCGTCTTCTAGCTGAGCTAGAGATTGCTGCCGGCTTCTGGTCACTTGTGTTTTAGGCCAGCTGAAGCCTGGAAAAGGCAGATTTGAATGATAAATGGCACAGGAATACAGGTTATTTGCCCAACAATGGATTTTGGCGATGCAGCAGTCCTTTTTCTTTTGTGGTTTTGTGATGTGAAATTTCAAAAAAGGCCATTTGCGAAGCTGATCCATCATCCTCCTCCTCCGAGGGAGGAACGGTGGAAAGTCAGTGACGGGTCTGGCTCTGGCCTGCCTGCAAGAGGGACCTTGGGAGCGGTGCCGGCCGGCCGGCCGTCCCCTGGCTGCCTGGCGGGGCATCCCACCCGAGAGCCGGCGTGCTGGAGACAGCTGGCTGGCCCGTGCCCTTCGGAGGAATGCTCTGTTCCTTGCTAGAGGCCAGGCCCGCAGGCAGAGCAAGGATTTGGGAGGTTGGTGGAGTTTGAGAGCGGTTCCATGCGACGTCTTGCGCTGTAAGCCCCCGGCACTCCTTAGCCCAGGCAGCCTCCCCAAGAGCCTGCGCTGTGTGTGTGTGTGTGTGTGTGTGTGTGTGTGTGTGTGAGCTTGTGTGAGCCCACGTGGCCTCAGGTTTCCTGACACCTTTTCCCAGGGTAGGGGTGCAGATTACCTCCCCTCCTCCTCTCCCTACAGGGACCCCACTTCCGCAGGGGTCTCTCACCAGTTAGCCCATCACAGATGTCTCCAGCGTCCCCTACCGGACAGGGCTGTCGTGGAGAACCAGGCCCACATGACAGAGAAGCCAGTCTGCTGGCTGCCTTTGGGGACTGTCCCCTGCCACCCAAGCGGTCTCCCCAGGCGACTACAGAGGAGTGCAGTATGTGTGCCCCGTGGTCCCTGAGGAACTTCAGAGCCTTCTCTGGGTGAGTTGGGTCTTGGCATGTTCCCTGCGGAGCTGTGAGGGGGACCTTGCTGGGGGAGCCATCTGTGAGCCGCTGGCGGAAGCATTTGGGGAAAGGTGGCTGTGTTGACAAGCTGTGTCATTTCCCCATGTTGGTTGCAGTTTCTGTAATGTTGGAGTGCAGCTGGTGTGGTGACTGGATGATGATGGGATTCGGGGAAGTGCTGTAGGTGAGGAAAATGTTCCATGCGCAGAGCAAGGTTGTGCCTGGGATGCAGCACTGGCACCCTGGTTGGCTCAGCGGTTAAGCCTCCTTTGATGATGGGCCCATCCCATTGATCGCCAGTGGCCCCGTGGCTGACGTGGTGGTGGAAATTGGTCAGGGTTATTTCACTTGCATAGGGTCATCTGAGCTACAAAACAAAGGCTAATCTTAGGCACACTCCCAGTGGAAGACAGGAAGGGGAGGGCATGTGGCTATGGAGCTGCTTTGCCATCTTTCCTTAATGATTGTAAGGGCAAGGAATTCAAAGATGGTTGCAGTGGTCCACAGCAGACCTGCGGTTCCTTTTAACTCCCCCCTGAGAGCGGCCTGGGAGATGGTCAGGAGCCTTCCCAGGGGGCTCCTTTAAATCCTGATTTCCTGCCCTGTTCTGTGTGTGGGGGCACCAGGTTCCCCTGGCTGGTTCCTGAGCCAGCCTGGCGGGAGCTGAGTCTTCTTCTCCAGGGAGGGCAGTTAATGATTGCCGTGAGCAAAGGCGATTGCTGTGAGCAAAGGCTTGACGAGTGTCTCAGGGCCACAGAAATCATTTTTGTGGTGCTCTGAGGTCTCATGTCTTCCCTTCTTTGTACAATAAAGCTACAATGTCTTAGCTTTCTGTACTTGTTGCTAATTTGTGTTTCAACTTAGACCTCTTGGAAAAAGAAGACATTCTTCCTGATGGTCATCAGATTGCTGACTTGGCTACCTTATGACACAGTTTCGCTCTCTCATTCTCTTTTTTATGACACAGTTTCTCTTTGTAGGTTTTCTGTGTGGTGTGTGTTGGAGCTGGAGAGAAGGCAGTGTGTTTCTTCTCTGAGATTGGGAAGGCTGATTGCCACGCAGCCTCATATTAAAATAGCCTGTCTTTCTTGTTCCTTTCAAATTCTTGTGTTAAGAAATGTGTTAAACTTAAATTTTGATAAACAGTTGACTAATTTTTGTGCTTTTTGAACTTAAAGATACATTTTCAAAGAAAAGTCTTACATGGTAAAATTTTCTTACACATTTCTTAAACATTACACGTTTACAGAAAAATACGTATTCAGTCGACTTAAATAGATAACATTTTCTTTGGCATTTGTATTCTCTGGTGAATTGTAAGAATATTTAAATCTCTCATTAAATTCCATTTATTGACTAAATTACATTTTATCGGTTTGTTTTTGTTATTATTTAGGAGGGAAATACAGGAACATGTTCTACTTTGGCAATTCTCAAATTATATTTATTTCCCAAGTAAATTTTAATAATCTACAAATATTCTTACCCCTCCTATGATTTGTAACTAAAAATTAGAAAAACTGGAGAATTCTTTACATATATGTAAAATATATATCATGTATGTGTAATAGATATATATTGTTTATTATGTAGATATCATATATAAGCTTATGTATGTTTTATAGCTCAGTCCCCAAAGTTATTTCTCTTAATTTCCTTTGTGACAAGAATTAATTTGGGGATGAAATTAGCAGTAAGACTTAATGTCTGAGAATAAAAAAAATCACTGAATATATTTGCCTGCATAAAAGTAGTTCTATAGGTAATCATTCTAAAAAATTAAAAGCTACTTAAATTTGTATTAAAACTGTAACTATAATGTTGAAGCCATCATCAAACATACAACATTGAAATACATGCAGACGAACTCTGTTGGACTAATCCTTACTTTATGGTCCTTGCTCGATTTAAAAAATACTGTGCCCTGGGAGGCCCTGTTTACAGTTGATCTCAAGTTGTTGATAATGTGGTGGGTAAGGGTGGGGAGCATGTAGACAGCTGGCTGCCCGTCGGATGTGGAAGTGCCTTCAATGAGGGTCACCCTCTGGTAGGAGTCGGAAGGAGGGAGCCGTTAATGCCGACCCCAGAGTTGGAAATGGCTTCACAGAGTGCATTTGAACTAGTGGAGTAGGATTTTTGCAGGGCAGAGGAAACGCTGGGCTGGAGCTCTCCAGAAAGAAGAGCACGGGCATCTGCAGTACTTTGAGGATGCAGTCCTCAGTGTCCAGTGTTGCTGGAGCAGAGGGTGTGGGTGGATCCAGGGGCAGGAGGTGCGGCGGCAGGGTGAAGAAGTAGAAGGTACACCTTTGAAATAGGCTCAAACCAATATAAAGGCAGCCTTAAGTGGGGCCCAAAGTGCCTTCGTTTCTAAACGATGGACTTTGTCTAATCTCCGTCTGTGGTGACAAATGTCTCTTTTTCTACGCTAGAGTCCCACATTAAAGCATTCTTCACAGAGTATTTTGATAATTGATGTAAACAAATGCTAGCATGCTCCTGCCTGGACATTTTACAAGCAGGGTTTCCCCTCGTAATTAGTAAGGAAAGGACTCCCTCTGGGAGCTGTTGCACGCACTGGCCTGAGGGCATACGCTGTGGGCCTGGGCTTAGTTCCTCTGTGGCTGCCTGGGGAGTCTTTTCTGAGTGGAGACGTACCAGGCATGGTGTGTGGGTGATAGGAAATGTTCGTGTACTTTTGTGGTTCGTTGCTGGTGATAGCTTCCACAAAGAGAGGCAGATGTCCCGAGATAGGGACTCAGATCTGATGCTGGCTGGTTCTGCCCTTCTGGGTGCGGGGGAACCTTAACTGCTGCTTGGTCATTTTCTTTCTTTCTTTTTTTTTTAAGAATTTATTTATTTATTTGACAGAGATCATAAGTAGGCAGAGGCAGGCAGAGAGAGAGGGGGAAACAGGTTCCCTGCTGAACAGAGAACCTGATGCAATTCAGAGCTCAATCCCAGGACCTAACCTGAGCCGAAGGCAGAGGCTTTAACCCGCTGAGCCACCCAGGCACGCCCTGCTTGGTCATTTTCTTGATCTTAACTAGGTGTCTTCATTCCTGCCTCATTGACTCTCTGGGATGCTGTGTGCCTAGATAGACCTGTGTCCCGACTGCTGTCCCTCCTTGGTGATGACTGTGTTCAGTGACCTTCAGAGGAAATACTGCTTCTGAGCTGTGTGGTGCTAAATCTCAGGGCTCTAAGTGGTGTGAAAGAGTTAATGCGCACCCCAGGTGCTTCTGGGGTATCTGGGTATCCTCAGAAGGCCTTCTGAAGAAGGCTAGGTACTTTGTAGGTTAATATTTAAAGTTCTTTTTTATAGATTTTATGTGTTAATGTTTGCATCCTATGCTGAAAATGGGAAAACGCCACTTCACATGGTCACGTAGCTTGCCTCTATATTAGCAAGTTTAGACTCCACTGTCATTTTTTCTCCAGGTGATTGGATCATGCTGGATTTACTATGGCATTCTGGTCACAAAATAATAATTCCTGTTATTATTAATTATTCCTACAATAATTAAGTGGCTGAAAGGTACATTCCTGAAGGACTTACCATATACAGTATGAGCTTTTTCACTCAAAAACTTGACTCTACAGAGCAGTTCTGACGAGGAGGCTTTTGGAGGGGGACAAAAAATGACTGCTCATCTCTTAAGTTGAGTATTTTACAGGAGTCTTGGGGTTGCAGGGGAGCAGGGCATTTTATTAGGGTTACCCTGCCTTTTATCGTGTACTCTCTCTCTTGAGAAGCTCTCTCCCTTTTCCATACTTTATCATTTACAAGATAACTGGACATAGGAAAGCAGAAATCTGCTTCTATCAAGTACTTTTTACATGTCAGGTGTTTTATGTACATTCTCTTTTATTCATAATTAACCACTTTACGTATGGTGTTACATTTCCATTTTGATTTGGGCAGTGGGGGGAGTGAGACTCCGGACAAAGTAATAGGTCAAGGTTATGTATGTATTAAGAGGCAGGATTTGGACCCAGACCTGGTGGTCGGTGTTATCACTATGACATACTAGATTTTTTTTTTTTTTACTTTTTAATTTAATTATTAATTTAAGTTCAATTAATTAACATGTATATTACTACATGTTTTGTGTGGCATACTAGAATAAGACGTGATAGACGATACAGAAATCTTCAGAGAGAAGACATAATATTTTCTTAAATCTAATTTTCATTAGTAATTTGAGCATCAAAAATCGTCTTGCAGGTGGGAAACAGATGGGAAAATTATGCCAGAGAAGTGATTTGCTTGTAACCAAATATATAAGGCACATTGTACAAATTTTCATGTATTTCTAAATAAATTGTGTTATGGTACTAAGACCGTGTTAATTGGATAATAAAAGGATAACAGGTAGTGAAATTTACTGTGGTTGATGTACCTAACATGATTATTGGAAAGGCTCTCTTACAATATCAAATACAAGGTCGTAGTACTAACATCCTTCTAATGGTGTGATTTCCATCTAATAACCGTGAGTGGCACATTAGTTGGACTTGTTCAGAATGTGCAATTTGCCTTCAGTTCGTTTTTATGAAATCATTGAAAAAGTGTTTATTAGGCAAGTGTCCATTTCCCTGCCGAATTTACGGTCCGCGATACTCATTTCTAAATGAATAAAAAGAGTTAAAGAGTCATTAATCTCCCACCGGGGTTTGTGAGAGTGCTGCAGTTAGGTTTTATTATGGCCTCATTTATAAACCGGGATCCAGAGTGACTCCATAAGGTCACAAGACCAGCGGGTGTTGAAGCCGGGGCTGGAACCGATGTCTCCTGCTTCCCCATCCCGGGGTTGTTACCACTCGCAGGGAGTTAACCGGTCATCACAGTTCTCAATATCCCACTTGCCACTCACTACAAGCCACGAACGTAAATATTTTGTTGGCATTTTATCTTCACCCTCCCTGTGTGCCAGGCTCCCTTTTTTCTTTCAGTTCCTTCTAATAACTCAAGTTCCTGTCTGACCACATTGGCCTTTGCTGAGAAAGTCACACGCCAACCTGGCAGGGAATATGGAAGTATGTGGAGTTTGCATACTTTCATTTTGATCTCAAGGTCTTTTCGAGACTTCCCCCTTTCTGTCTTGTGTGCGCAAGCATGCACGCCTGTGTGTGTGTGTGTGTGTGCGCGCACGCGTGCGTGTGTGCGCGCACGCGTGTGTGTGTGCGCACGCGTGCGTGTGTGTGTGCACGCGTGCGTGCGTGTGTGTGCACGCGTGCGTGTGTGTGTGTGCGCACGCGTGTGCGTGCAAATGCTTGTGTGTTACCTGGAAGATAGTGAGGAGGAAGAGTTAGAGATGCATTGCACTACATTTAATATCCAATGCCTTTCTGTATGTATTAGGAGTCAGCCCAATTGTATCGTCCTTTAAATAGTTTATAATAGATATATTCACCCAATTTATCACAGGACTGTGGTTTATTTAATAAATGACTCATTATCACAATATGAAAGCCGGAATGCTAGGTGAGGGAGAAGTGTGGGCAGGTTGTCCTGCACCTTCTCATGGCCTCAGGTTAGGAGGCTTCGTCTTTGAACACAACGTTTCTCCGTAGATCAGATTTCCTTGCAGTTTTTTTTTCCACCCTGCCTCTGTAAGAATATACAAATTGTCACAAAACATGAAATAATGTTACGGGAAAACACGGCCAAATTTAAGAAATCCTGGCTTAGGATGCCCTGAAATGTTATTGCTAAGTGAATCTTTGAAGAAAATGAATTCCCTTACTGGAACAAAAGTAATTTATTATGCATTTCATGGGTGTCTGCCAAAAGAGTTACTAGCAATATGAAGATCTAATGGGTATGAATTAAATACAATCTGTTAGCTTTGTTCCTGTTGAGATCTACCTGTTAATTTTTTCTGAAACTTTAATAATTTTAAAAAGCGTCTCCAGAGACAGGTGTTGGTACATGCGATAATTCATAATTCGGCTACCCGTCGCACCAGACCCAGCACTGGGAATTTGTGCGACCGAGCACAGACAGATGATTCTGTTGACTTCAGATTTTAAGAGAGACTTGAACAAATAAACGACAGGTATTGATCTCTGTGTCCTGTTGGAGTCTTGTGAGTAAATAGTATTGATGATACTCAAATACCCAAGTCAGTATTTGACGACATTTGAATTTACTTGCTGTGCTGCTGTTTTCGTCATTAACATGGCCTGGTTTCACCAGAGCTGGGGCGCACGCTTGGGAATCATATTTTTATCTTACTAAGGACACACACTTTTAATTTAAAGCTCTGATTTAGCTTATTTGTTGGATTCTCGGTGAAGCCTCTGTAGGGTCCGATGTTTATTCTGGGGGTTCACAGATTAGCAGCTGGAAGGAAACAAATTCAGGCATCCAGGCTCTAGCTCCAGCTGTACGTGTGACTATAGTAAGCTGCCAAGGTTTTGTAAAGCCTCCGTTTGCCTCCTCCTAAAAGGGAAAAGTAATTCCTACCATCTGGTCCTTATGAGCATTGTGTAGCATAAGTGGGAGATGCCTGCAGCCTCTTTAAAGCTCAAGGAGAACAGTGCTATTTAAATATAATCTTGGAAGTTAACAGTGATGTGCTTTATTTACATGACATTGTTTTTTTTCCACCCAAGACATTAGAAATAAATCCTTACTTTTCTGATGGGGGAAATTAAAAGATGTAGAGTTACTCTATTAACAAAGTAGCCACAGGTTTTTGTTAAGATTTAATTTACTTATTTGAGAGAGAGAGAGCGTGCATGAGTGTGTGTTAGAGGGGTGAAGAGGGGCAGAGGGAGAAGCAAGTAGACTCCCCGTTGAGCTGGAAGCCTGACACACGGGGCTTAATCCCAGGACCTCGATATCATGAGATCACAACCTGAAGGCTTAACTGGTTAAGACTAAGCCACCCAGGTGCCCTGAAAGTAACCTCGTTTTAAATTTTTATTTTTCTGATAGCCACAGTTTTTCATTCCTTGTCACTCTTAGTACTTTCTTAATGCTTTCTTGTAAATGCTGCTTGGTTCTCCGACCATGGTCTGCTTTGTCCGATTGAGATAGTGGATTAAGATATTCATCCAATTTGAAAAGCCAGTTTTGTTATAAAAGATCATAATTCACCAGGTTTAAATCTTTCCTTGGGATCCTTTATGACTTTGACTAGAATAGAGTCATCCGTTTTGATTCATTTTAGAAGATAAACCTCTTCTTTAGAATGCAACTTCAAGTCATGGGACAAAAACCCCACTCCCCATTTATGTTTGTAATCAGTTTTTTTAAAAAAAGATTTTATTTATTTAAGAGAGAGAGTGCAGGAGCAGAGGGAGAGGGAGAAGCAAGCTCCTTCCTCACTGAGCAGGGAGCCCAATGTGGGGCTCCATCCCAGGACCCTAACACCACGACCTGAAACAAAGACAGACATTTAACTGACTGAGCCACCCAGGTGCCCCTGTAATCAGCATTTTACTATTAGTCCAAGGGTACTTCAACTCCAGGCTGTGCCTTTCTTCACCTTGACAAGCCTGGTGTTTGAATGAATGCATACCGATGTATAAAACAATCTCCTTTTCCTAGGGTAGATTGTGTGCATAGAATTGTACTTCCCTCCTTAAAAAGGGCATCATCCTGGGGAATGGACGGAACCTGGCCTACTCAGGCCCAGAAAGGGTGAAAAGCCCCAAAGGGACAGCCAGTGAGCTCTCCATTGAAGAATTTGCTTGTTAAATCACCAAAATAACTAAAATATTCTGCTAAAAACTGAATTAGGTCATTGGCTGCAGGGACCATGACTCTTCTCCTTACAAAGAAGGTGCTTATGTTCTTTCTCATTATTCGAGTCGTTAACGGGAGACATAAAGGGTTTTGTTGTGATTGACAATTTTTACGGGTCCTGATGGAGACAGAATCCTTGTGTTTGTGTATCATTTTGTGCCACTTCCTAAACTCTTAGTGATGAGTCACTTTTGTGTCTCCTTCCAAACTGAAATAAGTATAGTTTCTAGAGTGAAAGTTTACTTATCTTGAAGTGTTTCTCCTTTGTTGGAATTTACACGTAATTGTTACTTTTTTTTTTTTTTTTGAGGCAGGCTGCTATAAAGCACTGTGAGAGTCTAACCTCGAGGTTACCAAAGCAGAGAAGAGAGCGTTGGCAGTGAGGGATGGCTGGCTTCCCCTCACAAGAAAAAGCGGTAACCGCAAGCTTGCTTAGATGTGTAGGAAGGACAGATCAGAGGCCATGGAAGCCGACACTCTGAGTTCTAGCTAAAGAGGCTGTGTGATCATAATCATCAAAGTCCTAAGCTCTGGGAATGATCACACACTCACCCGCAACCTGCCTGGGGTGCTGTGCTTTGCTTCTACAGCTCAGGGCTCCGTTAAGAGATAGGATAACACAGGGGACTGAACACCTCCCAGCTGACTCCTTTTTGGTTTCCTTCCTCAGAGATGAAATTGATACTTGTAATTCATAAGTGGGAGAACCTGTGTTTTTCTGGAATGGCTTTGTCCTCCAAGGGTTTCCCTTGCTCTGATGAGTCACCTCCTCCCCATAGCTGCTTTAGGGGTTGGTGAGCCCACTGTGGGCCCGATGCTGCTGGGCACTGACTCAGGAGTTTATCATATTAGAAATCTTTGATTTTTCAGGGGATGCCCAGGTGACTCAAACTGGTTAAGCATCTGCCTTTAGCTCAGGTCAGGATCAGAGTCCCATGCCCAGCTCCCTGCTCCGTGGGGAGCCTGCGCCTGCTTTACCCTCTGCCTTTGTCTCTGCCTACCTCTCTGCCTGCTTGTGCACTCTCTCTCTCAAATAAATAATAAACCCTTTAAACTCTTTAAACAAAATCCTTGACATTTTAGATATATGTCCAAAAGTTGTTTGCACAAGGAAAAAAGAAATCTGTGTGATCTAAAGATGACATTTTCCACCTGGGTTGTTTGTCCCTGAAGTCATTTATTCCTTGAAGAGGGAGATTTCCAGCCCAGCCGCTCTGCCCGGTCTCCTACCTAACCTGGCCTGAGTTCAGTGCTAAGCCCTGGCCGAGTCTGGAGCTGATAACACATTCTTTCAACAGGAAGTGCCTCCATTTTCAGTTGTCTCTGGGAGGGTGGAGGGCAGATAAGCCGTGAATGGAAACACAGAACAGATTTCGGCCCCACCCTCATAACTTTGATCAGGGAGAGAACGAGGACCTCCGCCCACGTGAGCTGAGCTGCCCTGAGCTGCCCACCGGGAGGAGGAAGGATGGTTCTGCTGTGGGCATTCCGAAACGCTCCCCTCCGAGCGCCTGTTCTGGAACACTGGCGAGGTTTGGGTTTAGGTTAGTGATGTGCCGGCTTTGGCTGTGTTCACATGTTTGCGAGCTGAGCTCAGGTCCTTTCAGGGGTATGACTAGATGGGGGAAAACATACTCATCAATCAGAATTTATTCTCACCCCCCCCAAGTTGTATTGATTATTCGTAGGTATTTCTTGTACCTCATCAGAGGGAAAGGCACTTCAGACCAACAATTAGGACAGCCATCTTTCTTAAGGAAAGTTGTGCCAATTCTACATTTTTTTTTTTAAAGATTTTATTTATTTATTTGACAGAGAGAGAGATCACAAGTAGGCAGAGAGGCAGGCAGAGGGAGAGGGAAGCAGCCCCCCCTGCTGAGCAGAGAGTCTGATGTGGGGCTCGATCCCAGGACTCTGAGATCATGACCTGAGCTGAAGGCAGAGGCTTTAACCCTCTGAGCCACCCAGGCGCCCCCAATTCTACATTTCTTACACAGTCAGTATACTGGGCTCAAGGGCTCAGGTCACACAGATGGACCCATTGTAGTGTGTTTGGTGTTTCAAAGTACCTGGAACCACGTTTCACATCAGCCGGGCTCCTGCCGGTGGCAGGTGGCCCGGAGGGAGGTGACTTCAGGGGGGTGCATGGGGGCCCCTTCTCTCCCTGCCTCCATTCAGATTCCTCCCTATTTTTTCATGCTACTTTGACTCTTTCCAGACTTGGTTTGTATTTCTGGTGCTAATGTTTTTCCCAAAGTTTGAATGCATTATGCCATTTAGTTAAAATATTCAAAGGAAGGTACTGAAGGCTACTAGATGGTCCTCCATCCCCACACGATACTGGGTTCCCTGTGAAATACTTTTCGCATGTGCATAAATTTTAATGATGACAGCATTTATATCCTACTGTTTTTCAGTTAACATTGCATTGCAGGATTTTTTCCACTTTGCTACGTGATCTTATTATTTTTAATAATTGCATAATAGTTCATTGAGCGGATGTACCTTGCTTTTCCAAACCATCCCATATTATTAGGCATTAGATTATTTCCATGGTTTCCACTATTATAAGTTACTCGGCAACGGATGTCTTCCCTTGTGGAGCCTTTTCCCTTCCTTTGAATTCTTTCCTTATAAATACATTTCCAGAAGTGAAATTACAGAGCTAAGTAGGGTATAAGGTTCATGATGGCTTTGCAAACTGCCTTCTGAGGCGTATACCAGAATATAGCCCCACTGGCCATGGATGAGGGGACTAGGGTTATCATAGTCTCATCTCATCATCACTATAATCTCATTATGTATCTTTACATAAACATTTTTTTTATTAAGATATGACTGATACACAAAGCTGTATGTTGCAGTATTTCATGTTTAAATAGTTTAAATAGTTACAAATAAGGTTCTCAAGTGTTGACACAAACACTTGTTCCATTTTTTCCTGAGAAAGTCAGATGTTGCTTTTGATTTCAGATGAGCTGATAGGGGTCACTCATGTAATTTGGGGTTTGCCTGCCCTTTGACGCAGGAGTCCTGGTCTGCCATGTAGCTTAACATTTTTGACTGAACAACGAAGATAATAGGTATTTGAGTTGGTAGCTTTTGGAATTAATGCTCAAATGTTAAGAATAATGTTCAAGGTAGTAGGATTTCCTTAATGTAGTTTATCTGAAGAAGTCCCATGAGCCTTTTGAAGGGCTCATGGAGGAGCACCTTATTTATTTTTTTTTCCTGAAGAGTTGTCAGGAACAATTAGAAGAAAGTTTTTGCTGAGGTGGGTGGTTTTCACTTAGCTCTGAATGAATTCCCCTTCTGCTCCCACTAAGTGATGGTGGTAACATACCTGGTGAAGGGCAGACTTAGAGATTAAATTAGGTCTATGCTCCTTAACAATAATACAGTACTAATAGGATTGTATACTTGAGAGTCGTCCTTCCTTGTCAGATGCTGTTAGAAATGCTTTATGTATGTTAATGGATTTAACTCTTGCAATAACCTCAGGACATAGGTGCCTCTTTTCCATTTTCTAGGGGCTCCTGGGGGGCTCAGTTGGCTATGCGTCTGGCTCTTGATGATCTTGGGATCCTGAGATCAAGCCCTGCATTGGGCTCTGTGCTCAGTGCAGAGTTAGCTTGTCCTTCTCCCTCTGCTCCTCCCCCTGCTTGTTCTTTCTCCCTAAAATAAATAAAATCTTAAAAAAAAAATTCCATTTTCTAGGTGAGGAACCTGAGGCATGGAGAGTTTTAAGTCTGGCCTTTGGTTTACCTCTCCCATGTTGTCTCCTTGTCCTGCGTGCATCGCAGGGCATCATGCTGATCCTTGTAGGAGCACTGAATCGTTGTCGCCCTACCCGATGGGTGAGGTAAAGGCAAGTTTACCCAGGAGGAGGCCTGGAGAGGTGACCTTACTCAGTAGCGGGCTAAACCAGGGTTGTGCTTAGATGTCCATCCACAGCGGTGCCCGCTGGTGCAGGCCGCATGCAGCCCATCCCCAGGAGTCCTATCTCCTCTGATTGCTCTTGTGACCCATTGCCCCACCTCCATGTCTCAGCCACTCGTTTATCATTCATGATAGGCAGCTGATCACTGTTACTTTTCCAGGGTGTATGTGGCCTGGGAGCTCGTCCAGGGAGCGGCTGTCTCTTTGGGGCTCATGGTCCCAGTGCCTGGCTCTCATAAGCACCTCACTAATGTCTCCTGTTGCTGCCTGAGCCCTCTGCTGTCTCAGCATGTCGGCGAGGTGGGCTGCTTCCTGGGCCCATGCAGGGACCCTTTATGTTTTAGAAAATAAACTTGGCTGTGGTGAAGTCAGCTTTAGTTGCTTTTTCTGGGATTAGGCAGATCAGTATGAGATTGGATGTGACAAATCATTTAAAACTGCACTCTTTTTATTCATTGTATGACAGCTCCTTTGTCAAATGAGTCCTTTTGTAATTTTGTTTATTTCTTTGGGGGGAAATCTGGGTCCACGTTGGGTTTGCTCACAGTGAAGTTTCTGGAATTAATGGCTAACGTGACAAACCCTCATTTTCACCGGGAGAGGGAAGGACTGGTTACCTGTGAGGCGTGGGACCGGGATGTTGGGAATGGCAGATAGGAATTCCCACGGCCAGACCTCCTGGAGCCCTCCTTCCCAGGCTCATGTAGTGATGTGAAGATGAGAGAGAAAACCAGATGTTTGGTTCCATAAACAGCAGGGCCACTTTGACTTCCAGGCCCCCGAGTGGAGCCAAAGGGGCTCAGAGTACCTTCTTCTCTTCAGTTCCACCTGTGTCTGGTGCCTCATGTTTGTCTGGAGTAGATGTCACATCAGCTTAGCCAGACAAAGGGATGTTTTTGATTCTGCCTGTGTCAAAAAAGCAAATAGCCAGTAACTTATAGGATAAAACCCTGAAAGCTAGGAAGAAATAACAGACTTCTGAGTTTTTTAGGAGGAAAAAGCTATGTTTTAAGTATGGAATCATGGCTAGAAGTGTATTATTTTTTTTAATCTGTATTTATTTTTAAAAAGGCATTTATTTGTCAGAGAGCACAAGCAGGGGGAGCGGCAGGCAGAGGGAAAAGCAGGGTCCCACAGAGCAGGGAGCTTGATGCAGGGACTCTACCCAGGACTCTGGGATCATGACCTGAGCCGAAGGCTGAAGCTTAACTGACTGAGCCACCCAGGCGCCCCTATTTTTTATCTTTTAATACACTTTTTTTTTTTAATTTTGGAATGATTTTAGATTTATAGAGAAGTTGCAGAGGTGGCGCAGAGGGCTCTTGTACCCCTCACTCAAGTTTCCCCAAGTGCTGGCCTCTCAGGTTTCAGGATGCTTTTGTCCAACTCACGGAAGCAGCATTGGTCAGTTGACCGACACAAGGTGCTATGCCCTCCCTTGCCCCCCAAGTCTCAGACTTGGCCTGGCAATGCTTCTTCCTCTTCATGCCTCGAAGGTTTTCTGAGCCTGCTCTGGGCTGTGAGTTTCTCAGTGAACCTCCTTAAGGGTTTTAAGTCGAGGTTCTGGGCTTTCAGGCAGAAAGGAAAGGGACAAGGAAACACCTTGATGAGCAGGGAGCCCAATGCAGGACTGGCATCATAACCTGAGCCGAAAGCAGACGTTTAACCAACTGACCCAGGTGCCCCTAGATCCTTAAGTTCTAAACCAAGCACAACATGCATGTAAATCCTGAGGGAAACACCCCTGTGTTTCCTTACCTGGCAGTCAGTGCCGTGTGTTGCTGGAGGGAACAGTGAAATGTTCTGCAGATCGAAATTGTGGCTGATGCACGTGTACAGGCCGAGGTCTGACACCAGAGGTGCTGTGTGCGGATTGGTAGAGGACGCTCAAGGAAGGCATGATGTTTTTGACATATTGGAGCTTCTTCAACCTCCAGGGCGGCGCTGTGTGGACGGGGCACTGTCTCCTGGGAGCTGTGCATGCACATCGCTGACCCTGTCCTGTGAGCCACACAGAGCTGTCTGGGTGTCATTCTGGTCAGGGCTAGATTTTTTTTTTAAGTCAAAGGCAACTTTTCTCAAACTATAGTCTAAACATGATTTTAGTTATTTTGGTTTGATTCGACTAAGTTCTATCATGTTTTCTATTTGGATGGAAGGGATGAAATGAGAACAGTGACCTTTGACTTCAACAAATCATGGCCACGACCATGACAGGTACTGGATGTTAGCATTTTCTTTATCATGTACTCTGCTTTCAGAACGGCCCGTTCTCCTCGCAAAGAATTAAAGGTAAATGCGGAAGAGAGTAAAGTCTGTGTACGCACAAGTTAACTTTCCACGAAGTCGGTGCTCAAAAATAATTTCATTTATTAGTTCTTGCTGAGCTGCCTAGCTTTCCATTTTAGACTTCGGCGTAGATGCTCAGGGGTGGCCCTGCTGTGTGTGTGTGTGTGTGTGTGTGTGTGTGTGTGTGTGTGTGTTGCGTGCTCTGTTTTCTCTGGAAATGAGTAGATAGTGTGGCCATCATGAAGACCTGCTTACCCAGGTGGTATGGGTTGTCTGAGTTTGGCACTTTTTTTTTTTTTTTTTTAACAAATTCGCGCCTGTGTCCGGCCGTGCATCTTGCTGGGTGATTGCTGCTGTGAGCTCCCAAGTTCACGGGAGAGTGTTCCTCAGAGTTTACAGGCCAGGCCAAGACGAGTGGCGCCCCCCAGCCACGCTCCCGCCAGGCCCCACTGCCCATCTCCTTCGTCCCCAGGTGCTTTCCTTGCAGGAGAGTGCCGCCTGACAGCTTTATGGATAACCGTCTCTCCCCTTCTCTCTCCCTCTGTCCCCCTCTTCCGCCAGGCGGGCGCCTCAGTGATGTCTGGCGCGGGAGAGAGCACTAATCCCGAGAACAGCGAGCTCAAGTACTCAGGTCAAGATGGGTTGTACATAGGCGTGAGCCTGGCCTCGCCAGCCGAAGTCACATCCTCGGTGAGACAGGATTCCTGGTGCGCCCTGGCCCTGGCCTGAGCCCGCTGCCCGGGAGCAGGAGGCCGCGGGCCACAGCAGGGCGGGCGTGCTGACCGAACATTCCTCGGCTGCTGTGATTTCCGTGCCTTTACTTTGAAAGAGCCGTGTTGCCCAAGAGGCCTGCTCTGCCTTGCCACCCTGCCCCTGTCTCTGAGGAGCCCGAGAAAAGCCAGGACAGGGGAGCTTCCACGGAAGGGCCCGTGCAGCCCACACACAGCCTGTCGCCGGCCCCCTTCCAGCCAGCCTGCCTCTGGGCCTGCCAGGGGATCTGACGTCCGCCGTGCCACTTCCAGAAACCCGGACTGGGACGGGGCCTTGCCTGCGAAGGAATATTGAATTTTTTTAAAAGGTTTTATGTGTATTGCCCCAAATCATGTGCTTCTTCTGATTGGTTTTGGTTGTTCCGGACTTTCTTCGTACCTTTTCCACACCTGAACTTCACCCGCTTTCACGGAGAAGACCATTTGAGGCCATTTGGTACACACACCTCTGGAGGCTGAGTCAAAACCGTGGCTCAGTTTGCAAGACTGCGTTGTAACTGTAATGTACACTGTGACTGACGTTTCTCAAAGTGCATATTGTGTGACTGATCCGCCGTCAGTCGGGATTTGTAAACAGGGTAGCAAACAAGATATTTTTCTTCCATGTAAACAATAATTTTTTTAAAAAGTGCAATTTGCGTTGCAGCAATCAGTGTTAAATCATTTGCATAAGATTTAACAACATTTTTTATAATGAATGTAAACATTTTAACTTAATGGTACTTAAATAATTTAAAAGAAAAAAAATGTTAACTTAGACATTCTTAGACTTCTTCTACAACCGCGTCCCATTTCTATATTTCCAATTGTGAAAGAAAAAAATATTTCAAGAACAAATCTTCTCTCAGGAAAATTGCCTTTATCCATCTTTTAAGAATTTTTATACAAGAACACCAGTATCCCCTCTTCATTTTACTGTGGAATATGTGCTGGAAAAATTGCAACAAAACTTTACTACCTACCAGATAACATTTGTAAATACTCTAGGCATCTGTACACACTACGATGAAGTCTATAGTGTGACTGACCCCACAGGCAGGTTGGTTTACATTAATTTTTTTTTTTAAAAAATGGGATGTCGTATGGAAACCTATTTCACCAAAGTTTTAAAAATAAAAAGGGTATTGTTTTGTCTTCTGTACAGCGAGTCCTTCCCTTTTAGTTTCATTTGGATACTGTATGTGGCTAGAGATATTCATATAAAACAAGTGCATGAGACATTTGCAAATTGCCTTTCGGCTTTCCTTTCAACGAATTGTCCTTTTGGAGCTGCTTTCTTCCTTGGTTTATTTGAAGTCGGCACATGGAGCTAGTTGCCACCATCAGTTTGCATTGGGGAGGACTCTTTTTAAGCGAAAAGGACCCAGCATTTCTACGTTAGTATCTGAGATTACAAGCATTGTGTGTAGGACTAGTCCTTGAAAACATTGAAAGAGTTCAGAGTTTCTTTCCCTCTGAATGAAATACACTCTTAAGACCCAGAATCAGAATTGTTTTCCCTTCTAGTTCCTCCTCTGGCAAAGGGCCACCAAATCTCCCATCTCATCTGAGGTTGAAATCCTTAACACTCACCAGCAGGTAGGAAACGATCCGAACAGTGTCGATTACAGAAAACCAGGAGACTAGCATTTCATTTTGGCTCCTGAAATGTGGGATGTGTTTTACTTCTTTTCCTGTACTGATTATAGTCATTCTGCGTTGAGTCTTCCAAGAGGGGGTTATCTTGCTTTGTGGTCGGTAGTAGTGCAAGTGAGACTTTGAACTGGGCGGGGGGAGGGGGCGCCTATGTGTCTGGGGAGGCCACTGAGTCCCACATGCACCCTGATACTTTATACGGTGGGCTAAAACGGTGGTCTGGTGTCGAGTCAGACCGCCAGGCTTCAGGTCCCTGCTCTGCCTGCACTGGCTCTGTGACCTTGGGCAAGTTACCCCATTCTCATTTTCCTCCTCTGTAACGTCAGTCCAATTAGCATATAACTCAGGATTAAATGAGATAATCTGTGTGATGTGCCCAGAGCAGTGTTGGCACAGAGTAAGTAAGCATGAGGTGCTAACTTCGAGGTAGGGTGGCAAGAGCTCTAACCACATGGGTGTTTTTAGAAGTTTATGGTGTGTGAGGGTCTGGTGTCCCTTGACTCAACTTGCAGCACGTTTTGAACAAGGCTGGGGTGAGTGAAATGAGAGATTCTCCCAGCCCAGGTGACGGCAGAATTGGGAGGGAGGAAGCACACAAGAGACAGCAGTCTCCTGAGTTAGGCTGAGTCAGAGCAGAAGAAAATTGTGACCCCAACTATTTTTTTCCTCTTCCTCTTGTGATTCTCATTACTTTGAGTGCTTTCTGGTGGGTTGGGAGTTTGTTAGAGTTAATACACGTTGGCTGGAAAATGAATTTTTCTTATTGGGGTTTTCAAATAACCTTTATTTCCTGGGAATGGTCTTAGATAGTGTTTCTTCCAAACCCAAGACACCATTGGTTTGCTAAAACTCTCTCTTTTTTTTTTAGAACACAAAAGGGAGGGAATTCAAGCTTTCATAAAATAAAGTACAAGTGGCAAGAATGAGGGCAATGGGGCTCTCTTATATGTAGCCTGTTCTAACACCATGAACTCTCCTAAAGTACGCCTTTCAACAATAACTTCCTCACCTGTGATTGTATAAAGAACTTAGATGATTGGTTCCAAATACATGATGTCAGCAGTGCTCCCCCAGAGTGTGACCTCCAAAAAGCCAGTCATCTCTCAAAAGGGAGCACGTTTAAACAGATGGTGCACCACAGCTTCAAGAGTCCTCAGACCCATTACTGTGGGTTGCAGCATTTCTGTCGCCTGTCCATTTTAGGCCACCTTACATAACTGAAGGCTCTGTCTGGGGGCTCTCTCGGGGTCACTTTGTGGTGTTTCCTGGTGCCTCTGGGAGGGTCAGGAAAGCAAAGGGAGCCATTCATTTCCCCCCTGCAAATAAATTAACTTCTTGCTCATGGGAAATGTTTTCCCCATTCCTTGGAAATTTGATGTAATTTCAGATCATCGCTAGATTAGCTGCTGGGAGGGCAATGTAGCAAGTCTTCGGTGGCGGTGCCAGGTTCCAGACTGCTGGTAATTTGGGGCAGTGTGGTAGCTTTGGTGCATTCAGTTCTACATTCTGGCATTTTCCATGGGGTCCTCTGATCCCATGACTCTGAGAAGGATGTAATAGTGTGTGGAGGCAAGGCCAGGTCTGGGAGCAGGATCGAACATTCACTCAGGGTAAGGCAGCTCTTGCTAATTAAAATGCATTTTTTTTCTGGGTTGAAATACCAAGTCACCTTGGCAACAATCCTTAACCTATCCCCTGTTGTTGGGAAGCTCTAATGGGCTGTCAGGTATGAATTTGATTATTTTAAGTGAGAAATACCAATACATTTGCTAGGCCAGATCTTTCAAAACAGGGTTTGTGGTAAAAATTTGGTACCTACAACTAAAAATTTGGTACCTACTGGAGACTTCGAGATGGATTTTGTGTGGCTGAAGCTTCAGCTGCAACGCGGCGACGGTAGGGGGGCTTCTGGGACAAGGTGGGAGCCATCTGTAGGGCCTGCAGAGGAAAAGAATCCAATGGTGTCTGCAACTGGTTCAAATGTTACATAAGAGGAGGGCTGAAAGCCTCCGTAAGTTCATAGGGGCTCCAGGTGAAATAATTTGTGGTTGATACGTATGCAGAGCTTCTGAAGGAAAGTTAGGATGGGGCAGGTACACGTCGGGCCCCTGAGTTAGATGGTAAATATTTTGATTAGTGGAAGGGCTTCTATTTCAGTCATCAGTGGTTCCCTGTGGTAAGGTAATCATCTCAGTATCTCTTCTTCACTTTGGGGCAAATCATTTCCTCTCTCTGGCCCTCTGTCTCGGGAGCAACCGTAAAATGCGGAAATCAGGCACCGTGGCTGCTTAGAGGTCCCTCCCATGTGCATCTGCTGGGTCCTCCCATGTGCACCACGGGTCCAGGTGCCCAGGTGCGGGGGCAATGGTGTGTCTGTGGGAAGCTGGTGGAATTAGACCCCCTTCTAGGTCTCTTGTGCTCCCCTCACCACCTCGGGTTCTGATCTCTGGATGGCACGTCCGCCTGCTGCCTTAAGCCACAAAGGGTGAGAAGCTTGGTCATAAATTCGTGAACACAGGGGCTTTTTAAGAGGTGTCCTACCCCCTCATGCCAAACCTGCTTGGTCTGGGGCCCCTGATACAAAACTTATACAGCGATACGGACCCAGACCGGAAAATGGAAACGTCTGGCAGTTGAGCCGTCCACAGAACAAGGAAAAAACAGCTTTGCTTTGCTTGGCCCATTGCTTCAGTATCTTGTAGTTGGTTTTTTATTTCTTGGAAACAACCAGCTTTTCATTGTTTGCCTTCTGTGTCTTCTCTTTAGCCATTGAGAGTTTTCCTCCCTGTCTCTCCACCTCGTCCCTGGGTTTTACCTTTATTTTTGTGATTTCTGTTCCTTTAACACCCCCAAATTGGTCTGAAATAATAATAGCAAATATTTATCTAGCACAGACATACGAGTTTCTATACAAAGTGTCGCACATATGTCGATTTATGTAATCCTCATCCTGAGAGAACGAAGTGGTGCTATTCCCATTTTACGGATGTGTCTGCAGAGGCACAGAGAAGTAACTTGCCCGAGGTTACACACTGGCACAGCTAGGATTTGAGCCCCGGCAGTCTGGCTCGGAAGCACATGTTCTTCATCTTTCCATCCTACTGTCTTTTCATCTTGATTTTAAGAGGAAGAAATTGAAGAACACAGAAGGGAAGCCAGAATTGCCTGAGACTTGAGGCTAGGTCCTTCCTCTCTCCCCCAGCTTCTCAGAAATAGGCAATTGTGATTTGCAATATAGATATGCCTCGATTGAAGACACCTAGTTAATTGTATGTGTTTCTTCCAATGACACAGGTTTCTTTAGGACACGGAAGGTTGGGTGTAGTTGTTAGCCGGAAAGTAAGGGAAAGAGTTTGCAGGAATTTTGAACAATTTACTTGTCTTCTTTTCATGGAACTCCAGGGAAGGCTTGTTAATGCCCTTACCTGGCACAAAAGATGAGGGTAAAGCATTTTGCGAAGTGTAAAAAGCCGGCCAAGTTACTAGTAGTGGTAAATGAATACGAGAGAACAAGGAATGCTTCATTGTGGTGTCAAATCTTTCTGTGCTTGGTTGTGCCAAGGAATTTTTTTCAGAAAAACTTGTGCAAGATGTTGGCAGTGGTGTCTCAGGCTTTATCTTTTTAAATAAGTATTCATTAGTGCTTACATCATTGTTGCTATTATTACTCTGCTAAGTGTACATTACTAATGATGCTCTCTGTCAGGGGTTCTCAGACTTCTGTTTGCATGAGAATCATGCGTAGTGTTTGTCAAAATTGCACAGTCCCTGACTCCTTCCCCAGAGAATCTGATTCTGCAGGTGCCATGTAAGGCTGAAGAATGTGCATTTTTTGGCCTTGTATTAATTACAAAATTTCTTGAATAGTACAAAATTCAAAAATTGGAATTAAAAATTGGAATATAGTGAAAAAAAAAAAATCGCCCTTCTTACCCTTTATTCCCCAGCCACTCTGTTCTTCTCCCAGATGTAATTTATTTCTAGTATCAATTACATGCATTGACTATCGGTGCATACACAAGCATATGCAAGTATATATACTCATTTTTTTTTACGCACTTGGTAGCATACTATACACACTAATTGCTTTTTTCACTTAGTATGTCTGGGTAGTTCATTATTTAATCAGTGCCTTACTGAAGAATATTTGTTTCCAATCTTTTGCTATTTGAGTAATGCTGCAATTATAATCCCTTATCTGTGTCATTTCACTTAGATGCAGATATACCTCTGAGGTGAGTTTCTAGAAGTGGCATTACTGAGTCAAAGGGTATCTCTACTTTTAATTTTGATAGCTTTGCCAAATTGGTCTTACAGAGGTCAGTACATTTTACACTCCCACAGGCAATGTACAAGAATGCATATTTTCCCTTAGCCAAACATGTCTGTTATCAAACATTCTGATCTTTGTCATTTTCGCATCTCTTGAGTTTTGTTTTGCATTTATCTTATTGTGAATGAGGCTGAACATTTTTTCCTATGATTAAGAGCCACGTGTGTGGTTCACTTATGTGAATTCTTTGCCCGACTCTGTTCGTATTCTTTACCTATTTTTTTTTCTAATGGGTTATTGGTTTCATTGATTTGAGAAGCTCTTTGCATTATGAAGGACATTAGCCTTTTGTCTGAAATATACTTTTAAAGATATTTATTCCTGGTTTTTCGTTTGACTTTGTGTATACTTTAAAAAAAAAATCATGATGATCTTTTCTTTTTTAAAGGTATTTCAGTTTATCAATCTTGTCTTTTATGGCTTTGGAATTTTGTGTAATATTTAGGAAAGCCTTCTCCACTATTAAGATTTTTTTAATCCCGTGTTTTCTTCGAGTACTTTCATGGTTTTGCTTTTGAGGTTTACATTTTGTTCCATCTGGAATTTTTGTTTTTGGTGGTTGTAATATGTAGAGTATATATTTAACCTTATGTTTTTCCAAATGGCAACCGAATTGTTCCAGCATCATTTCTTGAATAATCCATTTACCTCCCACTGATTCAAAATGGGAATTAAAAAAATATGTAGATTCTCATATGTATATGTATTCTTGTATAAATTCTTATGTGGATATATATAATATAAATTTTTATATATATTTGGCTCTATATCTGGATTTTTCTATTCTGTATCAATGATCTGCTCATTTATGCTTTGATCCCAAATTGCTTTACTATTCAATATATTTAGAGCGCTAACTCCTCCTCATTAATCTTTTAAAACATGAGAACTTCATCACCATTTTCACTTTATTTACCATACAAACTTTAAAATCGACTTGTTAAGTTTAAAAAAAAAACCCTATTGGTACTTTTATTGGGATAATATTAAAATTTTGAATTAACGTAGGGAGAATTAATATCTTTATTTTGTTAAGTCTTCCTGTCCAAGATGAAGTATATCATTTCATTTGTTTAGATATTTTTTTGTGTGTCCCTCATTAGCATTTTAACCTTTTCCTGTTGCCAGTTAAACTTATCACTAGGTGTTTCACACTTCCTGATGTTAGAGTCTCACTTTTCTAATTGGTTGTTATATATGCTAAATGTATATTGAACTTGTTTCCCAGAATCATTCTGAATTTTCATGTCTTCTTTCCATCAATTCTCTGGTGTTTTCTGGGGGGACATGCAGTTTCTATTTGCACTGCTGGTGACTCGGGTGTCCATGGGAAAACCTGCTCTTGGTGGTGTTCAGATAAGGAAATAACATACCTTCTAATGTACTTCTTCACTTAAATCATGAATTCATTTAACTTTAGAAATGGGGGGACCTTCCTGAGGTCCAGCAGAGGAAACTGAGTCTTGAGAGGTTAAGTCCTTCTGCCCAGGGTGGACCCTGGGTTTCCAGGCTCCTGACTCAGTGGCCTTGGCTCTGGGCTAGGCTGAGAGGTCACTAAATGAAACTAGAGAACCAAACACTGTGAGCAAAAATTTGGCCTTTGGCAGAGGCTAGTAACTTCTACTACTCTGAGCATTGCTTCATTAATCAGTTTAGAAATTAACAAGGTACTGAGACTTGGGCCAATGGAGTTGTTCAAAGATTGCGTATATCCCCAAACACCAGCTCAGCGTTACCTCCAGGGAGTAGCACAAATGACCATTGGTCTCCAGTGAATCATCAAGCTGCATTTGCTGGAATAAATGAAAGCATTGTGAGAGCAGGAAATCAGGACAAACACCTACACTTGCTAACCCAAACAGCTTCCCTTTCTGAGCCCCTGGAGATCACTTATCACCAAATGGACAGATGCACTCTGCAAAGTTTTGGTAGGGCTCACAGCTTGTAAATAAGAGACTGCATTCTTTACGCTCCCTTCTTGTTGAATCTGGCAGAGGGAAGAGCTCTGGCTCCAATCAGCTGGGCAGTGACCAGTAGCTAAGCCAGCAGAGAGTGGTGACTCCGGTCGAGTGAACTTTGTAAACCCTGTGTGTTTAATTCGGAGCACTGTACATTTTGAGAACACAAGCCGTTTGCTCATGGAAATCATGTTGGGGGTGCCTCTGGTATATTACCTGTCATTTATAAAGACATACTGAATACCTGGTCTGTGGGGAACTAACTCTTACCTTTGCTCTTCCTTACACGCTTATTATTCCTTACATACTCTGGCCAGGACTTTCTTTTCGTTTATTCTGTTCTTCTATTCACATTTTGTTGAATACTTGAGCCTACGACAAACATTTCTGATACTTGGATACCACTAGATTCATTGGTGACATTTTTAGTTGAGTTCTTCCAGGAGAAATTCCTAGAAGGTGCCTCCTTTCCTTTCCAAATGAGTGAGAGGTTCTTTTATTTTGGAACTGACTGGAGAAACGCTTTGCATGCTGGCTATATCTTTTTTTTTTTTTTTAAAGATTTCATTTATTTATTTGACAGAGGTCACAAGCAGGCAGAGGCAGGCAGACAGAGAGGGGGAAGTAGGCTCCCCGCTGAGCGGAGAACCTGATACGGGGCTCAATCCCAGGACCTGGAGATCATGACCTGAGCCGAAGGCAGAAGCTTTAACCCACTGAGCCACCCAGGCACCCCCTGGCTATATCTTTTTTTAAAAGATTTTATTTATTTATTTGACAGAGAGATCACAAGTAGGCAGAGAGGCAGGCAGAAAGAGAGGGGGAAGCAGGCTCCCCGCTGAGCAGAGAGCCAGACATGGGGCTTGATCCCAGGACCCTGATCATGACCTGAGCCGAAGGCAGAGGCTTTAACCCACTGAGCCACCCAGGAGCCCCATTGATGGCTATATCTTTGATCGGGGCAGTGGAGGAAGCTGCTCACTTCAGCTGTCCTTCCTTGGCCTCTTTAAAGCAGTTGGCATTGTGGCCTACCCCATTTTTCCTGAGACCTCCGCGTTTGACTTTATAATAAATCAGGAGTGTGATGAGGTGGGAAAGACTGTGGACTTTGGAGTCATGAAGTTGTGAGTTTGAATCCTGCCTCCACACACCAGCTCTGTGGCTTGACCAAGTTGCTTAAACTCTCCAGGCTGCAGTGTTCAGTGATCAGAAAGGAGAGCGCCATTCCTACTTCATAGCTCTCTCATCAGCCTTGAAGCCTCACTCAGCTTGAGCCATGTGAAGGGAGGAGCAGCATCTCTAACTCTGGGCATGGTTCTAGTACAGTGCGTTGATGAGATAGACACTCACTGATATCGTTGCTTTTTATCTCCTGGACGCAGCCTAGAAGAACCTCATCCATTCATCTGCCATCTGTTAGGGTTCTCCAGAGAGACAGAACCATATGTGATGTATATGTACATGTACATATGTATGTACTTTTATATGTGTATTTGCGTGTATATATATATAATCTCTGTGTGTATATTCTCTTCTCTCCCTCCCTCTAAGGAATTGACTCACGCAGTGATTGTGGGGGAATCGCAAGTCTAAAATCCACAGGGCAGGCCAGCAAGCTGGTAACTCAGTTTAAGAGATGATGTTGGATCAACACCCATTTATGATAAAAACTCTCAACTAAGCTGGTATACAGGGAATGTACCTCAACAAGATACAGGCCATGTATGACGAGCCCTCAGCTAACATCACACTCAGCAGTGAAAAGCTGAAAGCTTCTCCTCTAAGGTCAGCAACAAGACAAGGATGCCCACTCTCACCACTTTTATTCACCATGGTATTGGAAGTCTATCCAGAGCAATTATATAAGTAAAAGAAATAAAAACCATCCAGGTTGGGAAGAAGAAGTAAACTGTCACTATCTGCCGTTGACGTGATATAGAAAACCTTAATGATGCTATTGAAATACTAATAAATGAATTCAGTAAAGTTGCAGGATATAGAATCAATACACAAAAATCTGTTGTTTCTGTATGCTAATAAACTATCAGGAAAAGAAATTAAGGAAGCAATCCCATTTATAACTGCATCAAAAAGAATAAAATGCCCAGCAATAAATTTAATCAAAGAGGTAAAAGAACTGTGAATTGAAAACTACAGGACATGAATGAAATTGAAGAAGACACAAATGAAAGATGTTTTGTACTCATGGAGTGGAAGAATCAATGTTGTTAAAATGTCTATTTACTCAAGGCAATCAACAGATTTGGTGCAATCTCCATCAAAATTCCAAGGGCATTTTTCACAGAAATAAAATAAATAATTCTGAAATTTGTATGGAACCATGAAAGACCCAAATAGCCAAAGCAATCCTGAGAAAGAAGAAATCTGGAGGCATCATGCACCCTGGTTTTTAACTATATATTACAAAACTATACTAATTAAACAATTATACTGTTTAATTATACTAATTATATATACAACATTATACTAATCAAAACATTATGGTATTGGCCTAAAAGCACATAGATTAATGGAACAGAATAGAGATCCAAGTAATAAACCTGCACGCATATGGTCAATTAATTTACAACAAAGTGGCCAAGAACATTCAATGGGAAAAGGTCAATCTCTTTAGTAAATGATGTTGGGAAAACTGGACCTCTATCTGACACCATACACAAAAAGTAACTCAAAGACTTGAATGTAAGAACTGAAACCATAAAACTAAAAAAACAAAACAAAACCAAAAAATGTAGGTGGTAAGCTCCTTGACAAACGTCTTGGTGATGATTTTTTGAATCTAATACCAACATCAAAGACAACAAAAGTGAAGATACATCAAAACTAAGAAGCCTTTGCCCGGCAAAAGAAGCCATCAGACACAAGGAAAAAGCAACCTATTGAATGGGGGAAAATATTTGCTGATTACATATCTGATAAGGGGCTAATATCCAAAATATATGAAGAACCCATCAAATTCAGCAGCAATAAAACAAAAAGTCTAAAAAAAAAATTGGGCAGATCTGAATAGACATTTCTCCAAAGAAGACCTTCAAGTGGCCAGCGTGCACATGTGAAGGTGCTCAGTAGCCCTGGTCAGGAGGGAAATGCAAACCCAAACCGCATGAAATATCCCCTCACACCTATCAGAAGGGCTAGCATCAAAAAGATAAGAAAGAACAAGTGTTGGTGAGGCTGTGGAGGAAGGGGAACCCCTGTGCACTGTTGGTCGGAAAGCAACCTGGTACAGCCAGCATGAAAAATAGGTTGGAGCTTCCTCAAAAAATTAAAAATAAACTACGATAATGATCAGCAATTCCACTTCTAGGTATTTATCTGGAGGAAACAAAAACCTTACCTTTAAAAGATAACATGCAATCCCATGTTCACTGCAGCATTATTTACAATAACCGAGATACGGACGTAATCAAGTGTCCATCAATGGATGGATGGATAAAGAGTATGTGAGAGAGATATATCTGTGAGTATTACTCAGCCATAAAGAAGGAAATCTTGCCATTTGTGAGAACATGGATGTACCTTGAGGGCATTTTTCCAAGTGGAATAAGTTGGGCAGAGAAATACAAATACCATCTGATCTTTCTTATATATGGAATCTAAAACAAAAACAAAGCCCTCCCCAAAAACCTAAGCTTGCAGATACAGACGAGAGATTGCTGGTTGCTGCAGGCAGGGAGTGGGAGGTAGGAGAAATGAGCTGAAGATTAAAAAAAAAAAAAAAAGTCTATGTTGGAGTCTTGAGTCTCTGTTTTGCAGGGCAGTAGTCTGGAAATTCTGGCCCCATTTCTATGCTGCATTCCTGAGGAGGAGTTTCTTTGGAAACTCTGAAGGCCTCCCATTGACTGGATTAGGCCCACCCTTCTCATGGAGGGTAATCTGTTTTACTCAGTTTACTGTTCCTATGTTAATTACATCTAAAAATTACTTAAAGAGCAACCTGTGGACGAATACTGGGGACTCCCATAGGCTTCTCACTGGGCAGGAGCCGTTCTGTACGAGGGTGTTTTCCTGAAGGGTAGGAGCTCTGGGCTCCCACCCCCGCCCAGTCCTGAGCCTGGCTTGCCACGGTCTAGCTGTGTGACTGGGCAAGTCACTTGGCTCTTCTGGGCTTCACTTGGATGTTTAGACTCGATGCACCTTATGTTTTCTTCTCCCTTTTAACACCGCATTTCTCTGCTCCTGTAATGTGGGTACGAGATTCCCAGAGACTCGTTACGAACTCACAGCTTGTGATTGCTTCACTTTTTTTGGATATGGCTCTGTGTCTTCAGATGGTATTAAAAATTGACACCACATGTTTATGAACCAGAAAAGGGGTGTCTTCTTATCAGGGTGATGTGATGATGTCGTTCATCTAGTCAGTGTTTGAGAGGTGTTTTTAGGTTAAAAAATATTTTTTAAAAAGTATGCCTCATTAAAAAGACATGTGTTTCCCTCGCCCGCAAGCTCCAGGGTAATGATAGGCAGACTCACCCTCTGTATTAGCTTTCTTGAAACTTAGGGAACTATAGAGGATACCGGAAAGAACCAAGGCTTTGGATGAAGACACATCTCGACGTAAACCCTGAGTTTCCACTTATCAGCTGTGCGAACTTGGTCATAATATTTAACTTCCCTGAGCCTCTGTTTATAGTCATCTGCAAAGTGAGAGTAATGAGATGTCTTCTGAGGTTGTTGCAAAATTAAATGAAATGCTATATGTGAATTGCCAAGCATTGTACTTGACACCGAGTAAACTTGAAAAAAAAGATGAGCTCCTTTCTCTGCCCCTCAGTTGTTTCTGAAGTTCTGGAGACCAGCAGTACCACTAGTAAGTGTGAGGCAAGAGCTTGCTTTCAGGGGTGTGGAGGAATTCTGTCTGCTTAAAAAAACACAAAAAGCCCCCAAACTCCACATAGGGTGTGGTTACCATCTGAGTTTGTCAACTGAGAAAGGGGAGGGTTAGGCTGTGGAGTGCTTTGTTTTGTTTTGTTTTTTAAACAGACAAGCTGTACTCTAGGAATCTGCCATTCTTCCATTCTAGGAAGAAGTGATTAATCATTACAGGAAATAGTTTTGTATTGTACTTTTTTTTCCTCGAGTACCTTACCAATGAAAGTGATTAAGACTAGAAACTTCCGTTGAGAACCATTTTGGGAGAAGTCAGAATGGAGATGGGCATCCTGGGATTGGAGCTGACCTCTTGGAGTTATTTAACCCTGTCGTGATGTCTCCAAGGCCACAACGGGCTTGTATATTGAAAAATAAATTTGTTTAATCCTACTTCCTAGCAAAAGATTTAGAATACCATCAGCAATAGGCATAATGGAAAATAATGATAAGTAACTACAAATGGGCCTCCATGGGTTGCTGGAGAAAAGCTCTTTTCCAGCTGTGGAAGATGGGGAAGGTCTGGTGCTTCTGGAACCCCAGGCTGGCTTATGCTGCCCTCTCTCCAGCAGAGGTGAGCATAAGGGTCTGACCATTTTCTTTATAGCATATTTTCCCCCCCAACCAAGACATCCTCACCCTCTAGTTCTACTGGTTTCCTTCAAGCTCTAAATTGCTATTAATTACCATTGGCCCGTTTCTTTCAATTGTTCTGTTATTAAGATAAATTATTCACAGTAATTTTTTTTCCCTGAACGTGGTTTTCTTTCTTTTTAATTTATTTATTTGACAGAGAGACAGCGAGAGAGGGAACACAAGCAGGGGGAGTGGGAGAGGGAGAAGCAGGCTCCCCACTGAGCAGGGAGCCCGATGCGGGGCGTGATCCCAAGACGCTAGGATCATGACCTGAGCTTAAGGTAGGCGCCCCATGAGCTGCCCAGGTGCCCCTAAATGTGCTTTTCATTGATACTCCCCAATGGCTGCAGTTGGGAGTTGGTGTCACATGTACCATTAGACTCATGGCTTCTTGGTTACTACAAACCAGTCAGGTCAACTGACCGACAGGTCAGTGGTTGGCCACTTGCTTCAATTCCACTTTCACACGGAGCTCACAAAGCTGTTTCTGAGCAGGAGCCGGGGATCTAAGACTCCTCGCTCTTCATTTCCAATGTAGAAAGGTAGTGTATGCTTCTCTAGGCCTGGAGCCTAAGCAGCTCTATCCAAGCTGATGGCCACCATTTATATGTTGAGAGAAAGAATAGAAAAGAGCAAGAGATAGCACTAAAGATGCCTTGAATGAATGGTTTCTCTAGAGCCTGTGCCCTTTGGTATCCCTTCCGGTGCTGGGCTGGGTTCCAAGAAGCTGGAGTTTGTGGCCTGTCCAACAGCTTGTCTCTTGCCTGGGGCAGGTGGGCCCTCAAAAGGGAGTCCTCTGTTCCACTGGCCTGATCTGTCTTTCCCTCCAGGCAGTGGCAGGCAGGGGGCCTGTGGCTTAGCCTTATCCCTGCATACACAAAGACAGAGACTGGCCTGAGTCCTGTTCACAAATTCTCTTCTTAAAGATTTGCTGCTCACATTCCAGCAGGGTCAGGAAACAGGAAGCCACACAGAGGAAAGAAGTACAGAGGGAGAGACCTTAGAGAGGAAAGATAAACTCTCAAATCTGATCCACTAATTGGCTCATTCTGTTAACTTCAGGTAGGGTAGGCAAGGGGAATAGAGAAGACTTTAATTAAATATTTTTATTTTAATGAAATATATAACCCAAAGGGCATATGTATTTGCGTATATTCAGTTCAAAGAATAATCGTGAGACACCCAGGTGCCCACCACCCAGTGTAAGAAGTAAAGCATGACCAGCATTTTTTAACCCCTTGTGGGGCTCCAGGAACAGATTTCGGTAGTCAAGTATCTGAATCATACATTTACATTTAAATATGTCAAATTATCACCTCTTCTGGCATTCTCCAGATAAGAATGGGCTTTATTTTATTTAATTTATTCTATTTTATTTTATTTTCAACTTAGCTCCACGCCCAAAGTGGGGCTTGAGCTCACAACCCTGAGATCACAAGAAACATGCTCAAGACTGAGCCAGCCAGGCAGCCCAGATACGAACTGGTTATAATGATTTGAAGGATTCCCAACTTCCCCCAGACCTTTTCATTAGCCTGTCCCACCCTAGCCACCATTAGAGATTTCCCCTAACCTTTGTTTGCAAAAAACAGGTTGAAAATCCTTCTAGGGGGGGCACCTGGGTGGCTCAGTCGTTAAGCATCTGCCTTGGGCTCAGGTCATGATCCCAGGGTCTTGGGATCAAGCCCCACATCGGGCTCCCTGCTCGGCAGGAAACCTGCTTCTCCCGCTACCATTCCCTCTGCTTGTGTTCCTTCTCTCGCTGTGTTTCTTGCTGTCAAATAAATAAAATCTTTAAAAAAAAAAGAAAAGAAAAGAAAATCCTTCTAGGAGACCTATTTCTATGAATAACATCCACTTAGCTACCCGACTCTTCCCTGAAGTCTGCAGATGTTTGAGCCAGGAATTCTACAGACTTAAGAAGAAGCAGATACCTTTCTTTGAGGGGAAGGGGACGGAAGGAGAGGCTGCAAGTAGATTTTCCTCTTTGATACACAGTCACTGAGGCTTGCAACAAAGGTCGCTTTTCTTTGGCCTTTTCCAGAGGGAGACTGTAGAATGATACCGTATGTTCAGAGGGATACTCTGTAGAATGACATGGAATGTTCTGTATGGGCAGCCTCAGGAACTGCAAGCCAGGTGGATGGATGGTGCAGGTGGGTCTGACCATATTAAGACACACATAGCTGAGAAGCCGTTCTGAGCAATCCACCTGCCTCTGAAGGCCCAGGAGCTTCTCTCGTTGCTTATCACTCAAAAGCAGGCTGTGATGATTTTGTCACCCACATCATTTTCTGGGTGTCACTGGATACTCTTTCTAGGATTTTTAGAGCCCTCCACCACGTTCCTATAGCACAGACTGCTGGACTGAACCTGGACCAGTTTTAGCTGTCTTAACTTTGGCTGCCTCCTCCACAGACCTTTGAGAATGATCTGGATGTGAGACCCAGATAGACCTAAATCTGTATCTCTTGGTCTTGTTTCAGAACGACTTTTCCTTTATTTTTATTCTCCTTTCCCAGAATCCCATGACCTTACACCACCAGGTGGAGCTTTTTGGTCCTGGACCCAGAGGAACTTTTGGTCTTGGGGCTTTTGGGGG
>CM053616.1:61227412-61258624 GCA_028646535.1 Procyon lotor | reverse complement strand
CCGGGTGGCTCCTTCACCAGCAGCTGTGAGAGGTGACTAATGAGTGCCCCTCAGCCTGCTGCGGCAGGGTAGGCTGGAGGTGGATGCTGAAAAAGAAAACTCTCCTCCCACTCTGCTCCCTCTGAGGTACTTGGATCAACACTGGAAGGGTGTTTCCATTAAGGAAACTGCCATAGCATTGGAGAGTTTCAAACTGGAAAGATGCACGTAAAAAGAATGCTAAGAAAGTTTGAAAAAAATGTAAAAACCTATCACACTACCATCTGAGTGTGACTGCAGTACCTCTTTTTATATTTGCATTTTTCCTAGTCTTTGACCACGTACGTGTTTGTTGGGCACCGTGGTAAGTTCGTTGTAACGTAGCCATTTAGTAGTGTGCTTGTGCTGATACGAATTGCACATATTCTCCATGTGTATTTACTGTCTTAATAATGATCTTTTCCACAGTGTGTCTGCACGGTACTTAGCACCCTGAAACCTTCCGTGTACTAACCAGTCCCTTTGGTGGACATTTTGATTGTTTCTAGTTTGTTATTGAAACGGCCAGGAACATTCTGGTGTGTAGAACCTTTGTCCTCTTTGAAATTGTCTCCTCTAGGAAATACCAGCAGGGACAATTGAAAGAAGGTTGCTGAAAAGATGGTTCCAGTCTTCTGCTTCTGTCCTTACAGGAAGGGAATGCTCAGTGCCTTGGAGCCGTCTCACAGGGGCTGCTCTCTGCAATACTTTCTCAATCCCTTTAAAATCTCTCTCCTGTGGGGGGGAAGGTTGCTCCTGGGTGTCACAGGCAGATAAGTGTTAGACTGTTGGTTTCAGCTCCGCCTGTGATCTCAGAGTTGTGAGATCGATCCCCAAGTCAGACTCTGGGCTTAGTGAAGAGTCTGCTTAAGACTCTCTCTCCCTTAGGCACCTGGATGGCTCCGTTGGTTAAGTGACTGCCTTCAGCTCAAGCCATGATCTTGGAGTCCCAGTATCGAGTCCCCCATCAGGCTCCCTGTGCAGCAGGGGGTCTGCTTCTCCAAACTCTGACTTTCCCCCTCTCATGCTCACCCTCTCTCATTCTGTCTCTCAAATTAGAAAAAAAAAAAAAAAAGAATATTAAAAAAAAGACTCTCCCTCGACCCCTCCCCCTGCCAAATAAATAAATCTTAAAAAAAAATTATCCCTCCTCAGTTCCTACTTATGCTTCTGCCTTCTTTTCCTCCTGTTCCTTTCCCCAACCATCTTTCCTCAGCCCCAGTCCACCCCCTCGGACTCTCTGTGAATATCTATCACTCCATCCCCAGGTGGGTCTCCTCCGAATGATCGATCCTTCTCTCCTGTCCCTCCCTCTGCGGGATGGAGAGGGGAGGAGAGCAGCTCGCGTTTGAATCTTATCAGCCTCTCCATCTGATGTCTTGTCTAAATATTGTTTCTTGCCCTGGCTGTGTCACAAGCCCTCGAGGCAAGGGCCGTTGTCTCTGCATGTGCCGCGGAGCCCAGAGGGCGCTGCTGGCGCTTGCACTGTTGTCGCTGGGAGGTGTTAACGACTGCAGGGTGGGAGTAGATGGTCTCCGACGTAGAAACGAATGGGGCTTCCCGGGAAGGCCACTAAGGAAAAGGTCTTCCCAAGAAGGGGGTGATTCCGAGCTTTCACCAATGTGTTCAGAGAAGAGTCAGGTGTCTGCCACTGGGAGACCCTGACATCCACGGGGGCACTTGGAGGGGGTGCTGTGCCCCTGGGCAACACTCAGTGGTGCGTTTTGTGTCCCAAGTTAAATTCAGGGCCTGAGACGAGGGAGAGACACAAAAACGCAGCTGAGTTGCTCCGTCAAGGACATTGAGCAGTGAGACTGGAACTCATTGACAGGTTCTGTGTTTTTTAATATTTGAAGTCTCTGAATGGAGGGTAAACTTCACAGAGGATGTTTTGAGTCCAAAAATCTCTTGTTGGGAGGGTCCATTCTCCGTGACATCGACAGAGGGTAAATGGTTATCCTTTTTGACTTTATTCTAAGATATTAGCGGTGTTTACCTAACCTCCCTTGGTGATTTCAGTTAAGGGCTTTCATTAGTTAAGTAGAAATTACAAATAGGATAGAAATCAAGATCCCATGTGGTCAGGGCCCTTCACATCACATTTTCAAACAGCACAGATGAGCAGAATGTTTCTACAAATGGGTGCTTTTTATTTAATTAATTAATTAATTAACATATAATGTATTATTTTTTCAGGGGTACATGTCTGTGTTTCATCAGCAAGTGGGTGCTTTTTTTTTTTTTTAAATATTTTATTTATTTATTTGACACAGAGAGAGAGATCACAAGCTGGCAGAGAGGCAGACAGAGAGAGGGGGAAGCAGGCTCCCCACTGAGCAGAGAGCCCGATGTAGGGCTCGATCCCAGGACCCTGAGATCATGACCTGAGCCGAAGAAAGAGGCTTTAACCCACTGAGCCACCCAGGCGCCCCGCAAGTGGGTGCTTTTTAACGAAGAATCTGTCTTTGGATTCGAAATGTGTTAATGGTTATGAATTTATGAATTTTTAAGTACAAATTGCATAGGAAGGATACCTATAACTGTCTTCACATATTGTTAGATAGCACGGCAAGCAGTTTAATATGCATTTTTCTCAAGTCTTGTAACAACTTATGAAGTAGATGTGGGTCTCCTTCTAATTTATAGACATGGACATGGAGGCAAAAGATGGTAAGGGATGGAGCCCCTAGGGGGCTCAGTGGGTTAGGCCTCTGCCTTGGGCTCAGGTCATGATCTCAGGGTCCTGGGATCAAGCCCCGCATCAGGCTTT
The DNA here is from genome assembly GCA_028646535.1 of Procyon lotor. Lineage (NCBI taxonomy): Eukaryota > Metazoa > Chordata > Mammalia > Carnivora > Procyonidae > Procyon > Procyon lotor. The sequence continues at coordinate 61,255,836 of CM053616.1, read as the reverse complement.
CTGCTCAGCAGGGAGCCTGCTTCCCCCCCCTCTCTGTCTACCTCTCTGCCTACTTGTGATCTCTCTCTCTCTGTCAAATAAATAAATAAAATCATAAAAAAAAAAAAAAGACGGTAAGGGATTCAAGGTGATAAGTTGTTGGATCAGAATTTAAACCCAACATTACGTATTTGTCTAGGCTTGCGCTGTCTCTCAGGGAAATAATAATAATTTCTGGTGCAGTCGCATCCTTTTTCTGTCTTTATGAGTGTTCGGTGATTTGCCTTCATCATCTCTTCTTATCGCCTGCCTCGTGGGTATCATTCTTGTGTTGTTAAAATTGCAGAGAACTCATTGGACTTTGTATTGGTGAAATAGCCAATGGCAGCCTCAGGGATTTTCAGGAAAACAGAACTGGAAGAGGGGAGGAAAGGGAGCCTAGTCAGCTAAAAGCATCCATTAGACACCATGTGAAGCCCACAGGACGCATTTAAACAAAAATGTTCTGATGAGTGAGTTGAAGGAGAGTTGGTACTACCAAGTCATGTTTGGAATGCCGTCACTGCCCTGGAAATACTGCGGGCAGCGCTGTCCCGAGAATGCTGATTGGACTCTCCGGTAGGTCTGGGTTCTCCTTGCTACACGTCTTGGTTCCCTACCAGGAGTGAATGCTTTTTTCGATCATTAACAGGTAATCCATAAGTGTTCAAATTACCTTTTAATTAAATTACATGAATCGCCTACCTATGTTTTTAGGGTCTCTTGGTACATTCGCTATTACTATGGTGTGACTTTGGGAAAGTGACTTCATCTCTCTGTGCTTCATTTATGAAATGGCGATATCATTCTCTATAACATAGGGTTATTATGTGGATTGGTTGTTTTTATTTTTTATTATTCTTTTTCTTTTTTAAAATTTTATTTAAAGTCAGTAGCCAACATACAGTACATTAGTTTTTGATGTAGAGTTCAATGATTCGCCAGTTGCATATAATACCCAGTGCTCATCACAGCCCGTGCCCTCCCTAATGCCAATGACCCAGTTATCCCATCCCCCCACCCACCACCCCTCCAGCAACCCTCAGTTTGTTTCCCGGGTCAAGAGTCTCTCATGGTTGTCTCCCTCTCTGATTGATTATTTTTAAATGAGAGCCCTAGTGAGGGCTCAGTAAATGTTAGCTATTATCGTTAGTAGTAGTAATAGTATTAAGGCTAACTTTTCTTTCTTTTTTTTTTTTAATAAAGATTTTATTTATTTATTTGACAGAGAGAGATCACAAGTAGGCAGAGAGGCAGGCAGAGAGGGTGGGGGGAAGCAGGCCCCCTGCTGAGCAGAGAGCCCAATGTGGGCTCGATCCCAGGACCCTGAGATCCTGACCTGAGCCGAAGGCAGAGGCTTTAACCCACTGAGCCACCCAGGCTCCCCAAGGCTAACTTTCCTTCAACTCTGTTATAGATACTAGGTGTGCTCTTCACAAGTAACGAGTACTTCCCTTTTTTTCATTTTTAAAAATTGTGATAAAATATACATAACGTAAAATTTACTATCTTTTTTTAAAATTACGTTATGTTAGTCACCATAAAATAGATCATTAGTTTTTGATGCAGTGTTTCAAGTAAAATTTACCATCTTAATCCTTTTTAAGTGTACAGCTCTGTGGCTGAAGTCTCTTCACACTGTTGTGTGGAATATGTTATTTTAAGTGGAGAGCGGACTAGGGAAGGCATGGCTGTGGATGGATGCTGTGTTTGCAGCATTCACAGTCCTGCTTGGGGCACGGCCCAGCTTGGGGAGCGAACAGGGTGACCAGGCCACACGGAGGAGAGCCAGGCAATCGTCCAGCTGTTCTGTGAGCAACTGAGAGGCTGACACTCAAATATTTATGTCATGTCATCTCTCCACTTTGTTTTTATCCCCTTCACGGGCTTCATTTGATCCTGCAGAGTGAAGGCCCGGGTTCGGATCCACTCTGCGGACATCATTTGTCTGAAATGTCAGCAAATTGGTGGCTAAGAGAACATTTAGAAGTGCAGTGTGCCACGATTCAGAGGTTCATGACTCAGGTCTCAATCTGACATCTGGATTAAGTGTGGAACTGAAGGCAGTCATTTGACTGCATTCCTTGAAATGGACAAGGCCAGAAGTTTACAAGATCGATTTCTGAAGGTTGTAAGGATGTGAGAATAAACAGACTTCCGTAAAAATGGGAAGTCTATACCCCGATCTCCCCGTGATTGTTTCTTGAGGTTGTTAGTTGTAGAATTTACTGGAATTCTACTTAAAATGACCTCATCCTCCCCCAGAACAGGTTTATTGTGAGTAATTTTTAACATGTAGCTTTTCAGGTAGGTGCCTGTCATCCCTAAGGGTGAATTTATTATTTAGCTCTTCTGTGCCTGTTTAGCTTACAGGTGTCAAAAAGACACAAGCCTTTAAATACATTTATTTTCCAGCTTTATTGAGATGTAGTTGATCTGTAACATTGTATAAGTTTAAGATGTACAACTGCAGCGATCAGATATAGGTGTATATTGCAAAATGATCACCACAATAAGGTTAGTTAACACATAGTTACAGTTTTGGGTGTTGAGAACTTTAAGAATATAGTCTCCCTTAGCAACTTTCAAATATACAATATGGTGTTGTTAACCATAGTATGGTATATCCCCAGGACTTGTTCATCTTCCAACTGGAAGAGGGTTCCCTTTGACCGCTTTCACTCATTTCCTGCCCTGTTCCTCACCCCATGCCTCTGGCAACCACTGGTTCTTGTGAGTTCAGTTTTTTAGACTCCATGTAAAAATGAGATCATACATTACTCGTCATTCTCTGACTTATTTCACTTAGCACGATGCCCTCAAACTTCATCTATGTTGTTGCAAATGGCAGGATTTCCTTGGTTTTTATTTATTTATTTATTTTTGGTTTTTTGATGGCTGGATGATATTTCTTTATTATTTCCTTTATCCACTCAATCAGTGGACACTTAGGTTGTTTCCATGTCTTAGCTATTGTAAATAATGCCGCGGTGAACACGGACGTGCAGATATCTCTTCAAGACAGCAATTTTATTTCCTTCGCGTAGATAGATACCCAGAATTGGAATTGCTGGATCGTATGATAGTTCTATTCTTAATTTTTCAAGGAACCTTCATACTATCTTCCATAGTGGCTGTGCCAGTTTATATTTCCACCACTGGGCACAAGGGTTCCCTTTACTCCCTGTCCTCACCAACACTTGTTATCTCTTGTCTTTTTTAGATAAAGATTTTAATTTAGCCATCCAGCCATCCAAAAAGCATTGAATATGCACACAGACATTGGGAATTTTCATGAGGGGGAAATCACATGTGGCATTTTCCCGTGTAGTCTAACTGTGGAACCCTAAGTATTCTGCGGAGCAAAGTTTTGGAAACACTAACTAATGAACTGTGCAATGCCCTTGAATTCCCTTTAGTGCCTCTTCTATAACCCTAACCTGATGAGCTTTTGTATCTCTTAGGGTAGGGGGTACCTGGGTAGCCTAGTCGATTGAGTATCTGCCTTCGGCTCAGTTCATGATCCCAGGTTCCTGGGATTGAGCCCTGCATCAGGCTCCCTGCTCAGTAGAGAAGCCTCCTTCTCCTTCTCCCTCTGCCCCTCCCCCTGCTTGTGCTTGTACTCTCTCTGTCAAATAAAAAAAATAAAATTTTTTAAAAAATAAAAAAATATGTCTCCTGGGGAATTTTCCAAAGTGTAAGATTTGGGTATGCAGTGGCTAGAATTTGTTAAATCCTCAAGAGGTTGTGAAATCCCATCTTTCTCCAGTGATTCGAAGCACTGAACTTCGAGTTTGGATGAAAAGAATAGAGAAACAGGTATATGAGAATGCCAGGCCTCCCCTCCTGCATTTTCTAGATAAACAAAAACTGCCACCTTCCTTTCATGCAGAGCCGCCTGGCCTCTGGCCTCACACCTGGGATGTTTCATCTTTAAGTATCTGATTGACCTGCCTTTCCACTCTCTACCTCCTACTCCCAATTGGAATCCAGGGAGTTGTGAACATACGTGTTTGGGGAGAAGGCAGGAATTGCCGTACCACCTGGAGGCTGGGAAGGCACACCCCTGCGTGCCATGTTTATGTTTGTGTGAAGGTGTAGAGGTCCTGGCTGGAAACTCATCTCTTGGGTTGGGTCTAAGAGGCTGTTGATCCCTGGGGAAATCAGTCCCCAATTTCCTGGGTCCCCAGCTTCCTCCCCTCCCTGAGATCACTTCTCTCATCCCACCCTGGATGGGGTAATGTGCTGGTGGCAGGGGGGTCCTGAGGGAGAGTGTGAGGAAGGCTACCTCCCTTACATAGTCCTTGAGGATCAAAGAGTCATAAGTGTTTCCTCTGAAGAGCACTGCTTCCTGACATGTCGCTTGTCTTGCGATCAGATTTCTTAGCAGGAAGAAATAGCTTCTCCTTCCCTCCCACGAACATTCCAAGGTGTGGGGATGGCCATAGTTGAGAGATATGGAATAGAAAATAAGATGAGAAGGGCTTCAAGTCCCTGTCTGCCTATCTCGAGGAAGTAGAAGAGTGAACCTACAAACCAAAGAGTAGTTTCCCCAAATTTTAAAAATTGCTTTTAAAGGAACTACCAATACCTTCATTGTCCTGTCTGATAACACGCTAGTGGCCTGCTTAGGGAGGCATTTAGACTCTAAAGCTCTGTTTTCATGCATGTGTGTATCACATCATCATTGACAAAATAATATGCATGAAAGTGCTTTATAAAGAATAAAAGAAGGGTGCCTGGGTGGCTCATTTGGTTAGTGTCTGCCTTTGGCCCAGGTCACAATCCCTGGGTCCTGCTCAGTGGGGAGCCTGCTTCTCCCTCGGCCTGCCACTCACCCTGCTTATGCTCGCTCGCTCTCTCTGTCAAATAAATAAAAAAAAAGATTTTATTTATTTATTTGACAGAGAGAGATCACAAGTAGGCAGAGAGAGAGGTTGGGAAGCAGGCTCCCCACTGAGCGGAGAACCTGATGCGGGGCTCGATCCCAGGACCCTGAGATTATGACCTGAGCTGAAGGCAGAGGCTTTAACCCCCGGAGCCACCCAGGCGCCCCAAATAAATAACATCTTAAAAAAAAAAAAAGAGTAAAAGAAGTATGTATAGGAAATGATTCTTGTTCCAACAGCACTTATTAAAGCTCTGCTTTTTGTGGGGTGTCATGGCTGGCCCTTTACCAAGGCTGGCTTTAACACTCTAAGGTGGCTACTTGCCTCACGAAACAACTCAGTCTCCTGGAACCAAACTGCCTCTCCTTGTCAGGTTCCATCAAATTCCCATTTGTCCTGCTTTTATGACAATGGATGGGATAACATAGTAAAACACGCTTACTATAATGCAGCTGACGTGAAAATGTAGCAGAAAGCAGAGCTTTGAGGTCTTGGAGGAAGGGACAGGTCCATTTTGAAAGGAGAAAGGAAGGAGGTGAAGCAGATGACCTGTGGTCAGAGGTATTCGGATGTCTGAAAAGCAGCCTTCCCAGAGCCAAGGAGAAGGAATGATGAGCGCTCCATTTGCCTTATGTTTTTTCCCCGTTGTTCAATTTGAGTGAATCTGTCAAGATCCTTGACATTTAGAAGCTCATATGACGGAGATATAAATAGACATTTTGAAGACATTAATAAATACCTATGATAAATAAAATATTCCCATTATGGTAAATGCAGCCTGTGGGTATTGAGTGATGGGAAATTCTGTGAAGTTTATTTTCAGATAGGGTGCCTGAAAATGTCCCTGACTCCCAGGGGGTCAGGGACTGACTGCTTCTGAGAGATAGTAGACCTTGGGAACCCTCAGAGTGACAGCGTGAAAGTTCTAGATGTGGGATAGGGGCCAGGGTGAGGCTCCAGAGCGGGCTTGGAGCTTTGGAGAGTTTGCAGGTCGATCACTGAAACATGCAGGAAATCTCATGTAAATGACCAAGACACGGCCCTGGGTTAGCGCAGAAGCATTTTGATGTGTTGTAAGAAATCCTAATAAATATGTCTTTTTTTTTCTAAGATCAGCACAAATGCTGGGTCCTTTAGTGCAGTAGGGTCTCCCTGAAGGCCTTAAGAGGATGTGTGTGGTTTCTGAATAGGGTTTCCCTGCAAGTAAAAACGTTATTTGCTAACAAGATAGATGCCATTGCATGGGCTCAGAGTCAGTCCTCGGAGTGCACACTGTCTGTCCCTGCTGTGCGCTGTATTTGGGCACAAGTTCTCGGTGGCTTCCGAATGTTCTGCTTTTTGTATCATTCCTGTAACGATACAGTCTCTACCCTGAGCGATAAGAGCTTCCACCTGCTGGCTGCGTGCTTGGTAAAGCTAATGTTTCTTTCTTTCTTCAACCTTGTAGAATCTTCTGTTTAATTTCTCTTGAAAGGCTTGTTTCTTCAGAGTTTGTTAACATATTCAGTAAAATCTGTGTTTTCAAATTCATCAGTACATTTATTAAAAACCACCAAGACGCTACAGATTTGGGGGTTTGGCCCGATGCTGCCCGGATGGAAGTCGATTCTTAGGAATATGGAGGACAAAATTGAGGAGAATGGTCAAATTCCCTCCGGCTGAGTTGTAATTTTATCATTATGACTCCCACGTGGTTAAGAGTCCAAACGACCCAAAGCCATTATTTTCATTAGTAATTGTTTATTGACGGGAATCTGAACTCTTATACTTCAGAGTGAATGTTCAAAACCCAAGGACCCTTACTTCAAGGATCTTATAATAATAATAAACCAGCCCTTTGCTGAAGCCTCCAACTCCTGCCATCTCTGCAGTGTTGTCCCAAGGACTACGGGAAATACAGAAGAAATCTGTCTCTGTCCTTCAAGAATTTGTGGTCTAGTTGGATTTTAGGATCAGTACAGAAGAAACAATGGGGCGTATCTCAGAATGGTTTTAACTGCAGGACATGGAAACCTCAGCCGGAGCTGGCTTAAACGAGTAGCCAGTCAGGTAACCTGACATCAGAGGTGGACTGATGTTAAGCTGCAAGTCCGGAGGCTCAAAAACATCAGCTAAGACCCAGGTTCTGTGAGTCATTTCCCTTTGCCAACCCCAGGGCTGCTTCGTCTTGGGCTGTAGGATGGCAGTTGGTTGCAGTCCGGGTTATGGCTCCTTCTTCATGTCCTGTGGGAGAGAGCTGGCATCCTGTAGCTTGTGCAGAAGAGCAAGGAAATTCCATTCTCAGAAATTCAGAAAGTCCCCTGTCACTTCTCATTGGCCCTCATTACTTACACAGCCATCTCTGAATCAAGAAATTTGGCAAAGGTGATGGGAATACTCTAATTGGCTTAAATTCTTCAGGGTTCACCACTGGAGCTAGGATAAAGGTCAGGTTCCATTAAAGTATTGGACTGCATGAAGGGGAGGATAGATACTAGAAGTGGAATACGGGTTCAGTTGAAAAGGGGTCAGATAGATGCTGGGTTGATTAATATGTATATTCACTATGGGATCCGAGAAGGCTGTATTGGGGGAAATACACTCTGCTATCTGTAACCACAGCTGCCTTCCAATAATGCTGGATGTCATCAGATGGACGCCATCTTGCTGGAGCCATCTTTGGAAATGTGCAGGGTTTAGACCATGAAGTGGTGGGGGCTGATCAGCTCTATACAGTACAGGCATAAAGAATTTAAAGTTGGGGGTTTGGAAAAGGAAAAATCTAACAGAGGGAGGATCCAGGCAGGACCAGGAATTTCCTTGGGTAGAAGCAGATCCAGAAATGTTCAGGGTGGTGGAGGGGAGGGGCAGATGACAAGGTTGGAGGGAAATAAATGTCTAATGAAGATTTTGAAAGTTGCCTCTGGCACGTACAATAAAAGCTCTTTTTCCTGTGAAGCCCTATGAGCCTGTCTCCAAAATGCTACATAAAGTTTATGTTGCTCAGTAATCCTTTTGTGTTAGTGCTGGAGTTTAGGAATATCCTGCAATTATGCTCTTAATCACCAGTTTGCCTTTTGTCACTTTTTGGGGTCATTCTGCAGCCCCCAATAGGTTTCTGTAATGGGGGGTGGGGTGCTAGGGAGACTGAGACACTGTCCATCCCCCCCAGACCTTGATCTTCTGGCTCTTGTCCTCCAAGGGAGAAGCAGTGGCTATGAGGACACCCAGTAGAGGGTCCCTTCCATTGGCTGAGATCGGCTCTGACGTCTCTTAGATGCACCCTATGGCTTCTGAGGATGGTTAGGATTTCTCAGTGTGTGTGAAGTGCCACGAAATTTCCTTGAGCGGGCTTGGGTTGCACGTACAGTACAACCTATCTGTATGTGGAGAATTTTCTTTCTTTTCCTGGTTTCACAGGCCAGTGGGACTGACTACCTGCCTTCCCTTGTGTTTTCTTACAACAGTCCAGTGTGGTGGGAACTATTACCATCCTCATTTTACAGAGGAGAAGCTAAGGTTCCGGGGCATTCAGGCCAGTCATTAGTCATGGTGAATCCTGAATTCACTCCGAGCCCACAGTCGCGACTCAAATACTGCATTCCCTCCTTCATTTCTGGAGGGGTTCACAGAGGCCCAGTGTCATGACTCCCAGTTCAGTTCTCCTGCTGGAGTCACTGTAGAGAGCTTGGCCTCCAGTGCCTTGTCTGTAAGATACTTGGAGCCGTAATTTCTGATGAATCTGTGGGCGAGCTTAGGGCCGTGTGTGAATAAACCAAATTCCAAGACCATGTTGTAATTGTACTTGTTTAATAGCCATGTTTTATCGATAGTCAACAAAATTTGAACATCTCATAAGTGAGTGTCTCACACATTTTTCTAGAAGTACCCAAGGCAGGCAAAACCCCTCCATCTACTCTGGGGAACATGTTTTACTAAAAGAAAGACCCAGGGGTGTCTTTTGTGGCTAGAAAGTGAGAGTTTTCCATTGTTAGTATTCCTTCCCTGCCTGCCCTCACTGACCAGCTTTTCATATTCTTGGGGAGAGTCGAAGGTTTGTTTGTCCACATCTTACTTATTTTCCCCAACACTCGAGAGAATGTACACAGAGAGCAGGAGAATTCAGCCACCACACTGCTTTCCTAAAACACAGTGCGTGCCAAAAAATTCTCATTCATGGGGGTGCTGAGAGAAAGTGGGTGGGGTGGAGTGGCCAGCCCCTGCCCCCCAGCAGGGACCTCACACAGCCCATCGGATAGTTTATTAGGCATGAATGAATGCATGCGCTTGGGAACGAATGATGTGGCTTTCCAGAAAGTAGGCAATGACAAAATGCATCCTGAACCTGTTATACTGAGAATATTTCAGAGGTCATTTATAATCTTTTCAAGTTTGCTCGGAAATTTCAGATGCCTAGAAGTTTGGCATGCTACAGATCAAAGATCGAAACTCTTATAACTTTATTGCTTACAATTTCTCACATTCTCCTTTGTGTTTGAGAATGATAATGATACTAGCTCAGCCCGTAAGAAACCAGTTCCCCCCATACTCGCACGACCTAATCCAGTTTACTTTATGTAACAAGTTAGCGGACTCAAAGATGCCTTCACAAAGATAGAACATACACGAATTCAGATTGTTTCCCACTCTGTTTCTTCTTGCTTGATTCCAGGGGGGCTTAATGCTGGCAACAGAATCAACTTCTTTTCTGCAGTGGGAAACATCTCAGGAACCCATAGGGCACATGTATTCCTCCATCTTCCTCTCATTTAGTCCAAATATTGACACATTCTCTCTTACATATTTAAGATGCCTGGTAAAAAGCCAAACAGTATTGCTCAAATTCCTTGAATCAATGATTAAAGATTTTTAATCTTGTCTTTCAGACAGCACACTGAAAGTGTAGCCTGTAAGAATGACTGAAAGCCTAGTGGAGATATGAGTTATAAAGTAACTAAAAAAAAAAAAAATCTTTTCAACAAAACCTAAGTTAATTCTTGCCTGATGTTGATTCACGATAGATCTGTGTAATCCCTTTTGTTGCTTAACGTGTGATTTGCAATAAAAAACTATCCTAAAGTCAACTACTTATTATTATTATTTTATTATATTATTATTATTTTTTTAGTAGACTCCACACCCAGTGTGGGGCTTGAACTCATGACCCTGAGATCAAGAGTCAGAGGCTCTATTGACTGAGCCATGCAGGCACCCCAGCTACCTATTATTTTCGAATTTATCTGCTTATTACCTGATAGAAAATCAAAGGAATCTTGTACCAGGAAAGATGTAGGAAACCTATGGTTTATTTTAGACCTAAGGCTTGGAGGTCCAAAGGGAAGAAATAACATCCCCCCAATTTCAGAGATAGTATGTGACCCGGTCCCTACCACAGTGATTCTCCCCTGCTAACAGGACGATGCCTGCTCCAAGCCATGACCTCAGTACTACTTCTGAAGAAAGAATTTGCACCCCAATCCTTGAGGTAAGAACAGCTTTGTGGGCTGAGGATGATCTGTGGGAGCTACAGTTACCCTCTGGGGTGCCTTCACTGTGGCCCTGCTAAGAAGAGGGCAGCATTTCCCTTTCAACACCCACTCATTTTAGATAGAGTAGGAACTGATAGTTTCTTACCCTTTTTAAAAAAGATTTATTGGGGTGCCAGGGTGGCGCAGTGGGTTAAAGCTTCTGCCTTCAGCTCAGGTCATGATCTCAGGGTCCTGGGATCGAGCCCCGCATGGGGCTCTCTGCTCAGCAGGGAGCCTGCTTCCTCCTCTCTCTCTGCCTGCCTCTCTGCCTACTTGTGATCTCTCTCCCTCTGTCAAATAAATAAATACAAATCTTAAAAATAAATAAATAAATAAAAAAGATTTATTTACTTGAGAGAGAGAGAGAACACAAGCAGAGGGGGTGGGAAGAGGGAGAGAGAACCCCAAGCAGACGCCCATGCCGAGTGCAGAGCCCAACGACAGGCTCCGTCTTGCGATCCTGAGATCACGACCTGGGCTGAAACCAAGAGTTGGCTGCTTAACCCACTGCACCGCTCAGGTGCCCCGATAGTTTTTCAAAAGTATTTATCACAGCCAGTATCACCACTATTGGTGATAAACATTTTATATATTGCAGAATTAACTTTTTTTTTTTAAGATTGTATTAATTTTTTTGAGAGAGAGGGAGGGAGCATGAGCAGTGAGAGGGGCAGGAGAGAGAGAGAGGGATAAGCAGACTCAGAGAATCCCCACTGACGAGGGAGTCTGACTTGGGCTCCATCCCAGGACCCTGGGATCATGACTTGAGCTGAAGGCAGTGGCTTAACCAACTGAGCCACCCAGGTGCCCCAGGATTAACTTTTCTTTTCCTCATTTTAACTCTGAACGGCAAGTGCTAGTGTTCCCATATCACCAGCGAGAAACCCCAGGGCAGGGTGTTATTCGCTGGAGGTCATGTGCCCAGTAGGTATGAGTATGGAGAAGAAGGTCGTAGACTTCACTAGAACTGAGGTCTTTTATTTCCTCTCCTTTATCTATTCATTTATATTAAAGCCTCTGTTACTGAGATGGCCGAGAGTTCTGGAACTATGAGGGAGGAATTTAAATCTTCTGTGATTTATGTTGAAAAAATCTTGGGTTATTTGATTCCTACTCAGCCATTCTCTTTGGCCTCTGACTTTTGTCCCGCCACAGGGACAGTTCGTGACTGGGTTTCTGTTTGGAAGATTCTCATTCCAGGACTGCACTGTGTGGCCTGGCCAGTTTCACACCACGCTGGCCAGTGTCTTTAGTTCCCAGGAGGCATTCCTGCCAGCAACACCCCAAAGTGCCACCCAGATACCTGCCTTAAATTTTCTCTCATGCATTTTCCAAATCCTGAAATCTGTGGATTTCTGGAATTCTCTCTTAAGCTCTCAGGGGCTTATTTTAATGGTTACAAAGGACTGGTTGGGCCAATTTCCTTGGGGCATGACCTCTTTGGGAGAATTGTGCACCCACAAATCATGGCTGGAACAAGGAAGTATTTCTACTCACGTGTCCCACATTCCCTTTTTTCTTTCGAGGAGTCTAGCGAAGCCTTCAGGATTACCCCTCTTGCTGCTCTTCTCCTCAAATGTAAACAAATCATAAATTCTGCAGGAAAGCAGTGCAAAGGTTTTTAAAGACTGTGTTTACAACCGGGATTGATCTTTGAAAACCGAACTTTACTCAAGATAGAGAAAAATCCAAGGAAGAAAGAGGAGAGAGAGAGAGCTTGCATTGCATAAATCTCTCTTTTTACCTCATCGGCCCCCAATCTGAGAGAGACACATTCCTGGTATTCAGAACCAGTGTTCTCCCATATCGACAGCCGCAATACAAGTTAATGGCCGTTGAGTGTTTGTACGGGAGTCCAGCCCGCAAAACCTGTTCCTCGTGATTCATGATCAGTGACTTAAGTGGTTCAGATCTACACGATGGCTACTATGGACAGGAGAGGGTATTCGGAGCTCAGACGTGCTTGTTCTTTCAAGAAGCCCGTCCCTGGACTCAGAGGTCCTCGGGGGACCAACTGTAGCTCCTGAGAGGCGACTTCCCGAGGGCTCATGGCTTGGTCTTGCAACCACAGACCAGAAACGTGGACGCCGAGTAGGCACTAGAAGATGGCCTGGCCGTCAGGTGCTCTTGCCCAAACCTCCAAAAGCCTGCTTTTCCTACTTTTGGTGGAAAGAACATTCATAGACAGGCAAGTTGGGGCTATTAGCAGTCCCTGGAAAGAAGGAAGGCTGAACCTGGGCATTTGGGGGTGGCTCAGCCATGCAGACTCCTTAGAGAGGTGTCACCAATTAAAAAAAAATTGAGAGGGCTATTCACGGCCACTTTAAGCATCTGTCTTGGCGAGAGGATCTGAAATAACATTTGCCTTTCCCTTTGTTTTCAGTTAGCTGCAGGCAGCAATGAGCGCTGGGTCTGCTGACCTTCCCCCCACCCCACACTCTGTCCACACGAATCCCAGCCGGTCCAGTCTCCACAGTCTCACCTGCGGCCCGATCCTCCCTGCACTACTTAGCTGTGATTAGCTATATACCTTCTTTGGGTTACATTTGCCTTTATTTCTCACATCTCTCTGTCTTATCTCCCATCTTGGCATGTAAGGAGCTCAGGATAGACAGTCATACCTAATAGCACAGTGAAGGGATAGTGACTAACTCTGTCTTGTCACTGATTGAGAGCTGAGTCTAGAAGTTTCTAAAATTCAGCTGGCAAGACAGGGGTAGGTTACCGTTAGAGCCTGCTGTGTGCCAGGTACGGGGCTGACGATGGTGGCCGAGCCAACGGTATATTTGTCTCCCCCCTTCGTCTCCATCAGCCCCTGCTACAGCTAGCCAGCAACCATGATTGTAGTGACCTGAATGATGTCTTTTGATCTGGACAACGGTTATTTTTCAGTTCCATATAAAATTCTAAAGGAAATTTGCTATTTTTCTTAATCTTACCTCCAAGGCATACTTGCTATAAAAACACCCCTTCAAGACAAGTTCCTGGGGCGCCTGGGTGGCTCAGTCAGTTGAGTGTCTGCCTTCAGCTCAGGTCATGATCTCAGGGTCCTGGGATCGAGTCCTGCATCAGGCTCCCTGCTCAGCGGGGAACCTGCTTCTCCCTCTCTCTCTGCCTGCTGCTCCTCCTGCTTGTGCTCTCTCTTTCAAATAAGCAAATAATTTTTTTTTTTTAAAGATAAGTTCCCTAAGTCTCCCCTTTTAACCTTACCTTCTCCTGACTGAACATTCTGGACCTACCACTGGCTACATCTCTGTGGTTACAAAGATGGGATCTGAGGGGCTCACAAGTCAGTATCGGTCAATACTGAGAGCCTATCACAAGGCCGGACATTTTATTTGCAATATAATACATTTCAGGGTGTAATAGAGGCACCGTGACTGATGAATACTAATTTCAGAAGTGGATGGAGGCAATTTGGCTATGCACCTTCTGCCAAGCACAAAGTCAATAAATAACATTCAGCACATTGCAAATGTGTTTAAACAGTAGGTGTCTGACTGGGTATGAGCATCATAAATGTGCCCGAGGCCCCTTTGATACCATTCTCTCTCTACAATGGCCCCGATCCCTAATTGCAACAGTTTTGGGGTTGCTTTGGTTTGTTTAAACACGAACTGTGAAGCGACAGACTGGGGAATGAAAGTTGAGCTTTCAGTATTCAAAAAGTCACCAATGGGCAACGTAAGCCCCGAATGATAGCTCTCCGTGAGGACTTGGCTTCAACCACCGACCCCACGCCGTCTACTCCTAGATGATCTGTGTGTTGGCTGTAAATGATCTCCCCCAATCTTCATAACAACCTGTGAGATAATGTGTGGTTATCCCCATTTTACGCCTGAGGAGACTGAGTCTCAGTCGATCATATGTCCCCAAGCACAGAGCTCTAAGTAGTTCCTGCACCCAGGTCTTTCTGGCGGCAAAGATCCGGCTTGTCCTACTGCCCAATATTCGTATAAAGAATCGGGTTGGATGTGTGGGGAAACCAGCTGGAGCTATATTGCAGATAGTTTCCAATGCATTTATTGTAAAAGGGACAAGGGGGAGAGGGTAATGAATTGCTTTATTGCTTTCTTCTCTTTACCTCTCATCTCATTTCACTGGCTCCCCCACTCACTCACTGTCCTAATTCCTCTCCTGGCCACCTCGAGTTTTGCTTGGATCCTTTTTTTTTTTTTTTAATAATTTATCTAAAAATAATTTTAAACGTGTAGAAGTTGCAAAAACAGTACAAAGAAGTCTGGTATCCCTTTCCCCTGGAATACCTGTTTATTAATATTTTACAGTTTCAGGCTCTTTCTCGTGCCTTCTCTCTCTCTGCATATATATAGTGTAGTTGTACACATTACACATACATAAATCATGAGTACATAGTCTTTTTCCGAACTGCTTGAGAACAAGTTGCTGACATGCTGCTCATCACTCCTACTTATTCAGGTATGTATTTCCCCAAAGCAAGGACACTCTCCTATCTAAACGTCATAAAACCATGCAGGTTAATTTCTCACATTATCATGTCCTCCACAGACTCCATTTAAAATTGCCAATTGTCCCCCACCATGTCACTCCTTTCTTGTCCACGGTACAATTCAAGGTCTTATGTGGCAGTTAGTGGCCAAGCCTCTCCAGTCTCTTTTGATTCGGAATGGTTCTTTGGTCTTTCCCTATCTTTCAGGATCTTGAGTGGAAAAAGTACTAGTCATTCATTTTGTAGGACGGCTGACCCCTGGGTCTGTCTGATATCTCTTCATGCCCAGACTCAGGCTATGCATTCTTGGCAGGAATCCTCAGAAATGATGCTGTGCGTTGAAAAGTTGCCAGCTGTCTAACCACTGGAGATGGTATTCTCCATCACTTGGTTTCTCCACCATAAATTCCTGTTTTTCCCTTCACAACTGATAAGGATTTGGGGAGGAGACCCCAATAGCTTGTTCTCACCAGCCTGTCTCCATGGATGACTCCCTTCTGAATCAACCACCACTATCATGGTTGTTGAATAATGGTTTTCTGGGTTTATCACTAATTCTGCCTACTCCTGACGTGCTACTGTAAGCAGAATGTTCCCTTCTCCATTTATTTGCTATACATACATATATGAAAGAAGCATGGATTCCCTTTAAGGGACTGTTATCATTAGTTATTTTTGATGCTCAAAGTGACATTTGACCAGTGGAAACATCTTCAGACCGGCTCCTGTCATGTCTCCATCATTCATTCTTTTAGCTTTTCCTTATTTTTTCTTTTTTTTAGAGTGAGAGAGCAGAGAGTGTGAGCCAGGTGAAAGGCAGACAGAAAGAAAGAATCTTTTAAGCAGGCTCCAGGCTCAGGAAGGAGCCTGACACGGGACTTCCGTCTCAAGACCCTAAGATCATGAGCTGAGCCAAAATCAAGGGTCAGACCCTGAACTGACAGCCGCCCAGGGACCCCATCTTTTCCTTATTTTGTGGCACAACATGTTGCAAGTTCACCACCTTGGTCCAGGAACCAGCCGTTTTTCCAGGGGGCTCTCTGGTTCCTTTTAACGAAGGATGGTGCTCAGAAACCCAAGATCTGGTTCATACACAGACACATACACACATATATCTGTTTCTGTACGTGTATTATAAAATGAATGCACCCCGACACATCTGATTCTAATCTAATACCTCAGTTTTCTTTCTGGTCTTCTCCCTCTCATTGTCTGTAGATTCCTTTTCTGATAATGAGACATAGGCTCTTATGAGCCCCAACATACTTATTTGTTCAACCCCCTTGTATATCATTAATCTCTTTACAGTTCCAACTGTTCCTTGGGGAACAGCCTCTGTGGTCCGCCATTTTTCCCTTCTGGCCTCCAGCTTTGCCACTGGGCATGCCACCACCTCCGCAGTGTCTGCGGCACTGCTACTCCCTGGGGACACCGTTGCCTCCTTTCCCCCTAACGCTGCTCCCCGCCTACTTCCATTGCTCCTCAGCCCCTGGATATGTCACTGCTTCTGTGCAGGGGAGGGAAGGGCCTCCATCCTATTGGATAGACCACAATTTGAGCCCCAAACAAAGGTATGTAAGAGAGGCAGCAAGCTTCATAAATAAGAAGGCGCCTTCTTTTCTTTTATCTTGTAGATGAACAGTGCTCTGTATTTTTTATAATGATGCTGTGCTGTTGTTGAAGCTGTGTTTATAGGGGAGCCCGGGTGGCTCAGTCGGTGAAGCGTCTACCTTTGGCTTAGGTCATGATCTCAGGGTCCTGGGATTGAGCCCCACGTCGGGCTCCCTGCTCCCTTCTCTCACTCTCTCTTGCTGCCTGTCTCTCTCAAATAAATACATAAATCCTTAAAATAAATATATAAAATGTTTAAACCATCTTAATAACCACTTAATAAGCTAGTGCATGAAACTACTTTCCCATAAACAAAGCAAACAGGGGGATGCATTTTAATCTATTTTAAGAAGCCTTTCACATGTGGTACTGTCTGGGACTCTTTCCTAATATGACTGACAACAGGTTTTGAGTTTCGTTTTAAAAAGCAGTTACCATTTCCTGACAGCCAGAAAAGCTCAGAGTCCCTCCCCGCCCTCTGCTTTCTTACTTTCTTACTTTTTATAAGCGTACGAGGAACATTTCTATACAAATTTTTACCTGGCTTGTTGGGACGGCGGAGGGAAAGAAGGTAAAACTCATCTAGAACCAGGGGAAATATGGAAACTATAAAGTTAGTGAGTTTAAATCCCATCAGCCATGGAGACTTCGGGCCTGGTTTCTACCTGTGCCTTTTTAGGAGGCTACGGGAAAAATGGTGGAAACCTGGGATCTTAAACTGTTTTTAAACCCTTCTTCCCCAGTGAGATTACTTTTGATTTTAGTACAATCGGTTATTTGACCTTGCGGTCTGCTTGTTTGGAGGGCTAGTTCTTGTTATATCAAGGGCTCTCCCCTTCAGAGCCATCAGTAAAGTGTTTTGAGCAATTACCATCTGAAGGTCCCAGCGGGCTCACGGGGAGCAGAGTAAGAATGACGGTTGAACATACAGAGAGCAGAGGGGGGCAGGCCTGATGTCTGAGGTGCCACTTGGGACAAGTACTTTATTTCTCACCATCTGATCTATCACTTGGGGGTACTATTATGTAGGGTTGTTCTGAGGAATTAAAGGAGAGAGTGAATGGACTTAGCCTTCGCACAGTGCTTGGCACATGGGAGAGTCCCGTGGAGGTTATGGTCGTGAATATAGTCTAATACCTGGCCCTCGACCTTGGCTGCTCACATTCACTGAGTCAATGAGATCTAAGTACAAGGGAAGTTAAGCACCGTCCTGTTAGCTTCTCTCTCCTAGGGTTGCCACTACTCCCAATGCACAAAAGAACTTGGATATTTTAGGAAATTAAAAAAAACCAAACCAAACCACTTTGCTTCCTTTCTCTGTGTGTCAAAGGGCGTTCCCCCAGCCCCCACCTTGCCTGTCTTAGGTCAAGTTCCCCAGAAGCAGGCCCTTAGAGAAGGCGCGTGATTTATCAAGGGCAGGCTCCCTGGAGGGACAGGTGTGGGAGTGGGAGAAGCAGGTTGGGGAAATAGAGGGCCCCCGGGCAAGGGTGTAGTTTTAGAAGCCCCTCTGGGGGTAGTTTGGCCTGACTCTGCAGAAGAATCCTGAATGTGAACTATGCCTCAGAATTATCCCAGCACCTGTGGGTCCCTGGGGGAAGAAGTCCCAAGGCCTCTGGTTCTCTACTAGTTGAGTAAAGTGTTCTCATATGTGAGAGTGGTCCTCTGGGGAAGAGCCTGGGGGCCCCGCTGGGGGATTGAAAGCACATTGTAGGGGAGATGGGAAGGGAGGCAAATGGGGAGCACCAGCATTTCTGCCACTAGACCCCACTCCAGCTCTCGGGTTGTGGAGTGCCGACCAGGCCCAGAAGGATCTCTGCAGTCAAGGCCGCCCTACCTCTCTCCCTCCCCTGTCACCTCCTGGGTTCTCCCCATCATAGAAGGTGGTGAAAAGGCCCTGGGGCATCTGACTAGGTTCCCATTTCTCTGCCAGGCTGTACTGCCAAAATATGACTTCTGTCCTGCCTGCCCAATTCTTTTTCCCCCTCCGAGGGCCTATGTCCTTCTCCTTGTAATTATTGCCAGCAAACACGAGTCATGGAATTCACAGTAAGAGAAGAGTCATCTGTCCCAGGGTGTTGTACAATGCATTGCCAAAGCAGTAGGCAATATTGTGGAAGTGTGGGGGAAGAGAGCTGGCTAGGACTGGTGCTAAGAAAAAGAAACCTCCCAGGGCTTTTAGGCCTCACACGGGCAGAGAGGGGCAGCCATTCTGCCAGTGGGACCAATCCAGGCAGAAATTGGAAGTGTCTGGAGTGAACCATGAACCCCTCTGTTTGTCAGTGGCCCCCCTGGAGGGAAGAAGAAGGAATTGCTGGGAGGGGCCAGGAGACCAGGGAAGAGACTGAGCAGCAGCCACCCCCCCAGGGCTTGCTGTGGGCACAACGGCAACAGAAGGGACCTTCCTCTGGGACTCCTGAACATTTTGGCTGAATTTAGGGATATTTTAGAGCACTTATTTTAGGAGCTACGTAGCTAGGTCACGTATGGACTTGTGCATTACATTTTGACTTTGTCCAGAGGAGGAAAATTTTGACAGACAGTAGACTCTACCTGCTACCCATGGTCCGAAGAAGGGAGGACTAAAAATAAATATTCTGCCAAATTGTATTAATCTGATTTTTAAAAAGTGGGCCTCAGTGTCTGTGACACATTTAAGAGACAAATGGGGGTGTGAGATGCCAGCCCGTGCACATAGTAGGCACTTAAACAATTCTTTGCTGAGCAGAGAGCCCGATGCAGGGCTCCATCCCAGGACCCTGAGATCATGACCTGAGCTGAAGGCAGAGGCTTTAACCCACTGAGCCACCCAGGCGCCCCTTAAACAATTCTTTTTTTTTTTTTTTTTTTAAGATTTTATTTATTTGACAGAGAGAAACACAGCGAGAGAGGGAACA
This sequence comes from Procyon lotor, assembly GCA_028646535.1. NCBI lineage: Eukaryota > Metazoa > Chordata > Mammalia > Carnivora > Procyonidae > Procyon > Procyon lotor. The sequence goes on along the minus strand of CM053616.1, from coordinate 61,236,449 downwards.
CAAGCAGAGGGAGTGGTAGCGGGAGAAGCAGGCTTCCTGCAGAGCAAGGAGCCTGATGTGGGGCTCGATCCCAGGACTCTGGGATCATGACCCAAGCCGACGCTCAACGACTGAGCCACCCAGGCGCCCCGCCCCTTAAACAATTCTTAATGATTAAATGATTGGAATAATTTGCTCAGAGCTGGTATTTGTTGAGATAGTTTGATTTTAGTCTTCCCTTAGTATTTTTTATGCAGCATGGGGCCTCTAGGCTGGGTGTCACAAGAATGCTGACCACTGAGGGAATTGTGCTGTGCTTTGGTCTTTGTGGGGGTGTTTTCATGGGTGCCTCAGAGCACCAGCTCTCAAGACAAATATTCTAGAATGGGAATCGTGTACAGGTGTTGAAGGAAATAAACCACTTGATTTTCCAAGATCTTTTAGGCTTTAATCTTTTCAAAAAAATTTTTTTTTACATTTTTTGAGAGAGAGCCCATGCATGTGTTTGATGGGGGGAGGGGCAGAGGGAGAGAATCTTGAGCTGACTCCCTGCTCAGCGTGGAGGCCGATGCAGGGCTTGATCTCATGACCTTGATATAGTGACCTGAGCCAGAATCAAGAGTCAGGCACTTAACTGACTGGACCACCCAGGCGCCCCTATGCTTTAATCTTATTATTGACATAAGCTAGCCTAATAAGGAAGCCCTATATTTAAACATTAAAGTAATAAAAAATTGGACTAGAATACCAGGTAGCAAGTACACATGGCACAAAATTACAAAATATGCAAATTATATACTATGCAAAGGTGTAGTCCCCATTTATATGTTTCTTAGCCACCCATTTCCCCTTCCAGAGGGAATAGTTGGTGCCAGTCCCACATAGACCCTTTCAGAACCTCTGCATTCACATACAAATTCCCCATACACATGGTTGCACAGTACATACACCATTTTCTTCCTTTTTTACCTAACACTATATCTTAGAGAGTATAACTGACCAGCACATATAAAGCCATCTTAATTGATTGATTGATTGATTTAAAGCATAATTTGGGGGGTGGTGTGCAGAGGGGCACAGGGAGAGGGGGAGAGAATCTTAAGCAGATTCCCCAGAGTATAGAGTCCTACTCCGGGAGCAGTCTTATGACCCCGAGATCATGACCTGAGCTGAAATCAAGAACCTGATGCATAACTGACTGAGCCATCCAGGTGCACCTAGAGCTGTCTCGCTGTCTCTCTCTCTTTTTTAAAATTTTATTTATTTGGGAGAGAGAGTGTGAGAGGGAGGAGGGTCAGAGAGAGAAGAAAACTCCCCACTGAGCAGGATGCCTAATGTGGGACTCAATCCTGGGACTTTAGGATCATGACCTGAGCCGAAGGCAGATGCTTAACTGACTGAGCCACCCAGGTGTCCCAAACTGTCTCATTTTAAAATTTATATTTTAAATTACTGAATAATCACATGTTATACAAAGCTTTTAAATAATACAGAAATACACAGCATAAGAAGTGATAGCTCCTTCTCCATTCCCCTCCCATAACTTTTTAATGTCTTCGCATTCATGTGTGTATGTACACATGTATACTCAGAGAATTTTTTTTTTTTTAAGATTTTATTTATTTGAGAGAGAGAGAGCATGTGAGAGAGTATATGAGCAGAGGGAGGGTTGGAGGGAGAGAGAGGAACAAGCCGACCTAGAGCTAAGTGTGGAACTGATCTCAGGGCTAGATCTCATGACCCCAATATCATGATCTGAGCCAAAATCAAGAATTGGATGCCTAACTGACTGAGCTACTGAAGTGTTCCTATACTCAGAGTATTTTTTAAAACTGCAAGTAGTATCATACTATATATATTTTGTGTGACTTTTTTCATTTTCTTTTTTTTTAAGATTTTATTTATATGCTTGTCAATAGAGACAGAGAGAGAGAGAGCGCGTGTGCACGGGCAGGGGGAGCAGCAGGCAGAGGGAGAGGCAGATGCCCCGCTGAGCAAGGAGTCTGATGTAGGACTTGATCCCAGGACCTTGGGATCATGCCCTGAGCTGAAGGCAGATGCTTAACCAACTGAGCTATCCCGGCGTCCTATCACTTTATTTCTTTTTCTCAAGTTTTTATCTAAGTTCCAATTAGCTAATATACACTGTAACATTAGTTTCAAATATAGAATTTAGTGATTCATTATTTACATACAACACCCAGTGCTCATCACAGGTGCCCTCCTTAAAGCTCATCATCCATTTTAGCCCATCCCCTGCCCACGTTCCATCCAGAAACCCTCAGTTCTCTACAGTTAAGAGTCTGTTTTTTGGTTTGTCTTCCCCCTCCCCTGCATTTGCTTTATTTCACAAATTCCACGTCTGAGTGAAATCATATGGTATTTGTCTTTCTCTGACTTATTTCACTTAGCATAATACTCTCTACTCTATCCACATGGTTACAAATGACAAGATTTCATTCTTTTTTATGGCTGAGTAATATTGTGGTGTGTGTGTGTGTGTGTGTGCGCGCGCGTGCGAGTGCCACATTTTCTTTATCCAATCATCAGTTGATGGACATTTGGGCTCTTTCCATAATTTGGAAATTTTTTCATTTTAAATAAATTGGTATGTTTATTTCTATAGATACAAATCTATCTTCTTCTAATTTTAGTTTTTACTAACAAAAAAAAAGAAACTCAGTAATGTTTTTGAATAGATAATATATGGACAGGATGTAAATTCAGAAGATGTAAAAGGGTGCACAGTGAAAAGAGAGTCTCCATCAACCTCTGGTCCCCAGGCACCTATTTTTCCTTTCAGACACAATGAAACTACTACTGATGCTGTGTCCTTCCAGCGATAGCCTACGCATTTACAAACACATATTTAAAAAAACCCAATTACCCACACAAATAGTAGCCTGCTATCCAGGCTGTCTGTCTTTAGCTTTTGTTTCCTTCACACAAAGTAGATCTTGGATATTTTTCATATCCATATGTATATAGATGTTTCATTTTTTAAACAGCCACACAATACCGTACTTTAGAACACAGACATATTGTATTTTATGTAATCTGTTCATTAGTCATTTTTCAGGTGTCAAGGGGGTCTGTTAGAAAAATTCCTAGAATGCAGAGACCTGTGTGCCCTCCCTGTTCCTCTTTCCTTATCAGTCCCTTCCTTCATCTAATCACTCACTCGTTTGTTTATTTACTAATTCTTTCGACCCCGAAGCCGGTCAGACGCTGCCTATCACTCTGTGTTCTTGACTAATTTAAACCTAGCTCTCTTTTTTAAAATTCAGGCTTATTTTGCAAATAGACTTGTTCAACCAGAGAAGTCAAAGGCCTTCCTATCTCCCCCCTCCGTTGTGCTCGGACCCTGTAAATTATCCCAGTCAGCTGAGAGGGCGTAGCCTTCAGAGGAAGAACATGCCTGACGTCTCTGAGTCCCCGGGACCTCTGGAGGCCCTGCTGTTCAGTGCCACCCAAACCCAGGCGCTCTGCCGGGGCTACGGATGGGCTCAGCAGTGGCTGTGTTCCAAGTGCCAGATGAGTAGGAGACAGGCCTCATGCCAGCCAGCGGGTAGGTGACTATTAGTCACCAGGAGCACAAACAAGTCTCTGAAACCACATTTAGCCAGCTGTGGCCAGCGGTGTGCCACGGCTGGCTGCCTACAGACACCTTTGTGCCACATTAAGAAAGAGTTCCCATGTGTTGCAGCAACAAAGCCAGCTGCTGGGAATTAGGTGGTAGAGCTCACAGGAGGGGGCGGCGCTGACCGAAGGGGAAGGCCAAGCCACTCCCTGCACAAACAATGCTTTGAGACTCTCGCCTGAATAGGAATTGGCATCTGCAAAGGAGGCGGGTGAGAGGAAGGGAAGGCAGCTCTCCAAACCTTTGCCATTTCTTCAACGGCAATAGAGCGTGGTGCGGGATGGTCCTGGGGATGACAGCGAGGCTCCAGAGAAGGGGGAGGGGCGAGGTGGAAGGGCCTCAGCAGGTGGCAAAAGGCCCCGAATTCTTTTCTCTTGCATTTTCCAATAGCTCGATAGGCTCCAGGCCTCAGTGGAGAAGGAACTAGATCAGAAATACTGTGCGCCATTTCTCCCTGGGATACAGGGCCTCAGGGCTGAAAGAGTTCATTTCTGCCACTACTCAAAGAACAAGTTACAAGTATGCCGTTCTTTGCTTTGAGTGTGATTTTTTTACATTTAAATCTCAGAGTACAATCATGATTTTTTTTTAAGTATTCGCAGAAGTGGATAAAGGTTCCCAAAGCATTTGTAGAATAAAGGCTGTGCTTTCACTCTGGAAGTGCTTTCATGATGCTGACATCTTTCGTCGATTCACAGATTTGTTGGATTAGTAATGCATCGAGTGAGCATTTACTTAGTGCTTACTTTGTGCCCACTAAAGCTCTCTCTGGAGAGGGGGAGGAGGGTGTTGTAGGATCACCAGAGGAAGACAGTTCTTTCCACCAGGGAATCCAGGAAGGACCTCGAAGAGGATGTGGCATTTAGACCTGGGGTCTTGAGAGGTGAACTTGCACATGGAATCTCAGGGGCTCGATGATGGCAAGTTAAGCTTGGGTGGAGCCCTGATTTAATGGGGAGCAAATGTAGTCCCATTCCAGACTGCCCTGTTTATACTGAATTTCATGTAAATTCCCACCTGGGAATATGGCTGGCTGCTGTGCATGGCATCCTGTCTCCGTGGGTTTGAGAGAAAGCATGTCATCCACGTTCCCTTCCGGAAAGAGAATCCTACATTGCTCTTCAAAGCTTTCCACATCGTGGGCCTTGTATCTCCCTTTTCAGAAGTCATGATTTGGATTAAGTTATTCTGCTCAGCTAGTGCCTGTAAAAACCCCCATTTCTTGCCAACGCTGAAAAACTGCCCGGAGAGTGTACTTTCCCCCCTCACCCCCCTAACTCCATCTTTCATAATTGGAAGGAGAGAGTGAATATTCTTTGCTTTTGATCAAGACATGTCTCCTGCCAGGAGCAAGGAAGGATGTGTAGGAGGGAATGTCTCCGACAATAACAATAACAAGAGTAATGAGTAAAAGTTCTCAGCAGGATCTTGGGCAACTAAGTTACCCAGAACATTTATACATGTTTACAGCGTGTGTGTTTTTTCTGCAGCTAACAATGGTTCCCAAATGCCTTCCTTCCCTCGGCCTCCTCCCTAGCACGGTGAATGGCCAGGGAATGGCCGCGTTGGAAAGACAGTGCACTGGCATTCAAAACCGGGCTTTCATTCCTGCTTGTTTTTGGCAGTGCATAAAGCTGAGTGGGGCGCCCTTCACTTCTGGTTAGGGGAAGGCAAGGCACTCACTGGCCCCCGTTCTGGATTTCGAAGCTGGGAGAGTCCTGCGACCTTCTTGAGCCAAGTGCAGCTGCTTCTCCCCATGGCTGAGAAAAACTTTTGTTCAGTTCCTTCCACGTCGGCGCTCTAAGGTAACCGGAGTTGGGATCCTCTGTTTAAGAAACAGACGATGACTTCAGCACAATTAGCTGACTTCCTACACAACCCTCTGTACCACCTCTTGGGTGATTGAAGAGGAAGCAAGATTTCCTCCTCCCAGGCTCCACTGGACAGGGCCTCCTCCAGCGTGGGTCAGCCCAGTCTTAGCTGTGGGGCCGCAGGAAGTTTCTGTCATCCTCCGCACCCCATTCACATCCTGGAAACAGGAGGATGAGCAGGAAGTGGAAAGTGTCAGGGCAAAGCCTTTCAAGCTCACAGTCAGCTCTGGGCCGGGCAGCGCATGGGCCTTTAGGAAAACAATACGGAACTTTCCAAATGGTTCTGCAAATGGCTCTCTATAAATGCTTTATACAGTCGTGTTATAGATTCTTAGTCACTAAGATGCTGGGTTACTTATTTAGGTTTTCCTTTCATTTTGCTAAAAAAAAAAAAAGTCGGGGTTGAGTGTTCCTCTCATAACTCTGCTTGTTTGGGTTGCTTTTGGCAGGAGACGAGACAGGCCGCAGCCTGTGTTAGCCTCTGCGCTCAGGATCGGAAAAGTCGGTTAGCCCCGAGTGATGCTTTAAATGTGGGAAAAGGCCCCCGCACACCGAGTGCCAGCCTCGAGCTTGTTCTAAACCTCTCGACTGGGCACGTCACTTTCTCAGGCCTCAGGGTCCTTGTTTGTAAAATGAAGGTGCTGAACTCATTAAGGCCTGATGCTCTTGGAGTTGGCGAGCGTCTGACGAGATCCACACGGAGGCCCTCTGGGCTGTCAGGAGGCAGCCGAGCTCTGGTGTGCCTCATACCCCTCGTCCGGAGGTGCTTCTCCACTCCTCGGTCCTTCCTTCCTCCTGTGTGGGGCTGACCTCTGAGGTGCTCTTCAGCAAATTCTCACTGGGCGTGAGGCAGGGGCTGGCAATTGGGTCTTCACACAGGGGCTTCCAGAATCTCTCTCAGGGGGATTCTTCAAAATTTAGCCCTAGAATCACAAACGGGGCCCAAAGATGGGCTTAGATGAGAGACTGCCACCCGGAAGTTAGGACATCTAAGTTGAGAAGTACCCCACAAAACTGGGGGACTCTGAGGAGACTCTAGGTGAGTTAGCTGTGGCTTTGACCTCACTCCGGAATGTGGGAGACTGGCTGACCTTACAGGCCTGGTTCTCCTTCATGTAGCCCCCTCCCAGGCTTGCCCACGTGTGCTGGCTGATCTGGGTCTTCTCGTCCCACATTTGACCCAGGCCCGCTGCTGGGCAGGTCGCTTTTGAAATTCATCTAGCTTTGCACCTTAATTGCTGCTGCTTTTGCTGCTGGGACTCCTCATAACATCAGCATGTTCCCGAGTTTGATGAACTTCTCTCCATTATGGGAGACGTTTTTCTCTTTGTGTTCAGGAAAACCGAGCTCTGATCAGGTTCCCAGGTCTCCGGGGAGCCTTCTCCTTGGCTCTGTGGCTGGTTACAGTCCTGTGCTGACCACCTTGGCTGTCCAGGCCGGGAGCCACGCCAGCAGCCCCCACAGCCTCCCTCGGGTTCGACCCGATGCTACATCCCACACTTCCTCTGGTCTCCCCTGACTCTGGGCGCCTGATGTCTTTGACTGCCTTTTCACATTCTTGGGAGAAGACTGCTTGCCCTGCCTCCTAGTTTTGGATGTGAAGTAGTTGCTTCCAAGCAAAATGTGGCCGGGAAGTCTGTGTTGTGGGTCAGGGAAGCCGAACACAGATCTGTTGCATGCCAAGCCTGTGGCAAGGGCTCTGCCAGGTCCAGAGAAGCCCTCTGTCTAGTGGGGAGACCAGACACGGACATATCACTGCAAAACAACACGGAGAATTGACGGGTGTAAAGAAGGGGTGCTGAAATTCCCTCAGCGTTTGGTTCGGCCAAACCTGGTGCTTGTGACCCACCTACCTGCATTCTGACTGTTTGGGCTCCTGTGCTGAGGGGATGGTGCCCAGACAGCACTGAGCATCCCTGGACAGAAGCAAGCAGAGCACAGAGGGGAGACCTAGCCCCACCCTGGGACGGGGACGGGGGAGGTTAGGCATCTCAGAATCTCAGGTACTGAGCTAACGACCTGAAAGAGGAGGAAGAGTGAGGTGAAGGAGGAAGGAAGGGTGTTCCGGGCAGTGGCCCATCACCCGCTCCGCAGTCCCTCGAGAGAAGGTGTTAAAAGGCAGGGTGTACACAGGCACCCCCGGATGGCCAGGTCCATGGGGTGCAGGAGAGCAGTGGGGGCAAGGCGCCCTGTTAGTGATGGGCAAACCTGACAGAGACTTGGTCAGGTTTTTAAGGAAGTGTATCAGATGGCCAAGAGAGAGATTGAATTAAAAGAGGCAACACTAGAGAAAGAGGTGCAGTTAGGGACTTTTTGCAACTAAGGGATCCAACAAAGAGGCCGTCTGGCTATCCAAGAAAGAAGGAAAAAGGGTTTTCCTTCCCTTCCCTTTCATATTTCCCTCTTCTTCCCTAGCTTTGAAACAAGTGACCAAAGGGCCATCTTTTTCCTCCTCCTCCTCCTCTTCCACGTCCTACTTCCTTTTGTTCTGTACTTTTTATTTTTATTATTATTATTTTTATTTTTAAAAAAGATTTTTATTTCTTTCTTTGTCAGAGAGAGAGAGAGAGAGAGAGCACAAGCACGGGAAGCGGCAGGCAGAGGGAGAAGCAGGCTCCCCACCGAGCAGGGAGCCGGATGCGGGGCTCGATCCCAGGACCCTGGGATCATGACCTGAGCCGAAGGCAGACACCTAACCGACTGAACCACCCAGGTGCCCCAGTTCTTTTTATTTTTAAATAATTATAGATCCCAAGAACTGGCATAAATAGTACCAAGCCCTTTTTGACCTTTCCCAGCTTCCCCCAGAGGTATCAGATTGTATAATTTTAGGGCAACATCATGACCAGGAGATGGACCCTGTACGAAACTGTTAACCGGGTTACAGGTTTTATTCAGATTTCACCAACTTTAATGTGCCTCTGTGTGTGTGTGTGGTTCTAATCAGTATTATCACATGTGTGTCCAGAGGACCAGCATCACCCTGGGAACCTCGTCCTGCTGTCCCCTCAGGTACCACAGGCCGCGTCCTGAGGCGCATTCAAATGAGTTAAGCCAAAGCGTGTATTCAAACTGCTGCTGACCTATAAAGGTATTGGAAAAAGGCCCTTCTTGGCGCATTTAGGTCCTTGGAGTTTTTCTCCCTTACTCTGTGTAGGTCATGTCTACCTCCCTGGAGAATGTGGGTGGGGGAGGGGGAGGAGGACCTGTGCTTTGGGCCTCAAGCAGAATTGCCACCCCCTGGATGGGTTCAGTCCTACCTGGGTTTTCCTGAGGCTGAGGTCGGGGGCTCTTCTTGCCTGAACAGTGCCCACCTTCTCGAAAGTACCTCTTTTATGAGAGCTCTGAGATCCCCGGTAGAGAATAGAACTAAGGCTTAGGAATGGATATGGTGATTTTAAACATATATGTTTAAATGTATGTTTGACATCATACTTACCCGTATGTTTAGACATACAGTTAAACATATATGTTTAATAGAGATGAAATAAATATTATGTGGCTGAACACACGCTTATTTTATAGACTTTTTCTTTTTTTTTTTTTT
>CM053616.1:61175099-61226912 GCA_028646535.1 Procyon lotor | reverse complement strand
ATGGTATTTTGATAGGGATTGCATTAAATGTGTAGATTGCTTTAGGTAGAATAGACATTTTCACAATATTTGTTCTTCCAATCCATGAGCATGGAATGTTTTTCCATTTTTTGGTGTCTTCCTCAATTTCTTTCATGAGCACTTTGTAGTTTTCTGAGTACAGATTCTTTGCCTCTTTGGTTAGGTTTATTCCTAGGTATCTTATGGGTTTTGGGTGCAATGGTAAATGGAATCGACTCCTTAATTTCTCTTTCTTCTGTTTTACTGTTGGTATATAGTAATGCAACTGATTTCTGTGTATTAGTTTTATATCCTGATACTTGACTGAATTCCTGGATGAGTTCTAGCAGTTTTGGAGTGGAGTCTTTTGGATTTTCCACATAAAGTATCATATCATCTGCAAAGAGTGAGAGTTTAACTTCTTCTTTGCCAATCTGGATGCCTTTGATTTCTTTTTGTTGTCTGATTGCTGAGGCTAGGACTCGACAGAAGATTCTGCTTCTAAGCTCAACTGGAAAGGTTGTTGGCGGGATCCAATTCCCTACGGCTGGAGGGCCGAGGTCCTGTTTTCTTGCTGACCGTCAGCCTAGCCATTCTCTGCAACTAGGGGCTTCCTGCTTTCCTCCTCATGTGGTCTCCTTCATCTTCAAGCCATCGATGGTGCATCGGGTCCTTCTCATGCTTCAATCCCTGTCTCCTTTTCCCTTCCTCTTTGCCACCAGCTAGAGAACATTCTCTGCTTTCTTGTGCCCATGTGACCACGTTGATCTACCTGGATGATCTCCTCTTTTTAAGGTCCACTCTGCCACATAACATAACATGATATGGTGTTTTGTCGTGTTCCCAGTCTCTGGGACCAGGATGTGGAATCTTCAGGGCAGTTCCTAGAAATCCTGAAATCCTGCCTACCACACCGGCTGTTGGTGTGAGAACAGATGAAATGAACCAGTCAAAGCTGTCTGGGAGGATGTGTCCATTTTAGCGACAGTCATTGGGAAGGAAAACCAAGAATCACCTCCAGCCCTTTGGTGGCAGCATGGAAGCCATTCTCCTTGTCACAAGTGCTCACTTGGTTTGTCAAGTTCAGGAAAGTTTGTAGTTCTCTTTCTCACCTTAGAAAAGGTGAATAACCTGTGGGTGGATTTTTCCTCTTTTGGGATCCTTTACTTACGTGTTCGTTTCATGCTAAGCTCTCAGCTCTCATTTTGACCTTGCTTTTGCTAAAGGAAAGCTCAGTGTAAGTAATATTGTAGAAAGTTAATTATTTTTAGTCAGACAATATGGAACCAGGCAATAAAATTCAGGAAAGGGGCCTGTTTTGAAAGCCGTGGCCTTGTCTAAATCACTCTGTGTCAATAAATCGCTCCCAGAGTAGGTGGGACAGCCCGGCCTGGCCGTGGACAGAGCAGTGTGGGGTCCGGGGTGCTGGCTGGAGGAGATCTGGCCTCTGCGGTCCCATTCTGCTAATGCCTCACTAGACCCGGCGATTCGGGCCCGTGTCTTTACATGTTATGTGCCTGGTGATGGGAGGGACAGATGCCAGTTTCCCAAGAGGGAAAAAAAGCAACTGGAAAAAAAGGAAATGGCAGATTGTCAATGAGATAGCTTTTGTTTCAATTTTCCCTCCTTTGTTTTCTTTTTAAGCTCTCTGTGAATTACCGTACTTTCCCTTTTGGTATTTTGGACCGTAGATCTCTGCATTAACCTGAACTTTTTTTCTTTTTTTCCTTTCCTTTTCCCTAATATTCATTTGGAAAATACCCCTACACCTGACTGCCTTGTTTTACTGGGGGCCACTGTCCGCTTGCAGACTGTTTTATCGGGGGTGCGTGGCATGGTCCCATGGCAGGCGTCCCAGACTGGAAGCCAGGAAAGCTGGGCCCCTTTCCCAGGCCCATCCACCACGCCTCTGCAGTGCCTCGAGGCCTCCGTTCCCTGCACCGGGCCTGCAATGTGCTGGTGTGATAGCTGGAGATAAGCAAAGGGCAGCCTTTCTTGGGTCAGAGTTCTCAGCTCTGCTGTGAACCAGCCGTGTGACTTGGGCTCAGTCAGTATTCCTGTATCTGAGCCCCGGTTTGCTCTTCGGTCAGCTGGGGAGAAGGATATTTGCCTCCTTGGGTGAGAAGCTAGTCGACGAGAAATCCACAGCATTTTGCATTTTGGCCTGGGTCGGCCTCATGGGGCCGGCAGGATGTGGCTCTCTGGGACCACGTGGAGCTGGGATGGGGCCACGCTGTGGGGTTGAGGATGAGCCATCATGCTCTGTTCCTGTTTGTTTGTGGTTTGGGATGACACAGGGGGACCCTAGCTGTAGCCCTGTGGCTCCTGCGAGAAGATGGCCGAAAGGGGCAAAGGCCACAGCAGTGGGCAGGGTGGGCAGGCACAGGTGGGGGAGGAAAACAGCCATTTAGAGGGCTGCTTCTTGGGGTCCGTGAGTGTGCCTTGCCCTAGGATCCTGTCCTAGTATTTTCCTAAATTTTCTCTGTGCTATTTTGCTTCTGGCACTGGTGGCTGTGATTAAAAAATAGCTATCATCAATCGATCGATTGATCGATCGATAGATAGAAGTGGATGAAAGCACCCTAGACTTGGTTCAGACCAACTGGATGTTGGATTTGAGTTAGATTTCACCACTTCCATGTCACTGGTTAATTGACTTAACCTCTGTGCCTCCTCACCATTGACGTCTTGGGTTTGCTGCGGAGAGCACACAGCTCCCATTACGTGGGGGTATTTTGTAGGCCTTAAATTGTGTTTTACCATAATGAGTCTTCCATTTTCCTATAGGGCATTTTAAGGACAAGCAAAACAAAAGCGGCCGTTGGGCCTGGACATAGCGTCCTCCAGCATAACCCGTGTCCTGTGAAGGAACAAGGTCAAATGAACGAGTAGCTAGGAGTGAAGCGGCTATTACGAGGGGCCTGCCCCTTCCTTGAGTTCTCATACTAATGGACATCTATGTTTCCACTCAGAATTCCTATCCGTTTGTTAGGTACAAGGCCAAGATACCAAAATAGCACTTGTGTGGGGCTGAAACTATTACTGCTCACTTGTTCCTGGGCTTTACTTCTTTCGCTCAGCTCCACCTCTCCTGGAGAGTCTGTGGACGTGTCACGGATGGACCCCAGGGCAATGGGAACGGTCCAAACATTACACAGGGAGCCAAGAATTTGAGAGATGTTCCAGGGATGGGCGCGATCCCCGACGTCCCCGCCCCCCCCCCGCCCGCCCCGGGCAAGCCGAGCGCCCCATGTCAGCAACAGCGAGGGCTCAGACGTGCCCCGCGTGCTGTGGGGGCCTGGCTGATGCGGGTAAAGGAGACCAACACGACGTGCAAGGATGCGCAAGTTGCAGTAAAGAATTTAGAAGACCTTTCGGGACACACGATGGATGTCGTAGGTCGGCGGTTCGAAATTCATCACTTACACTAACCAGCAAACACAAGTGTTTCCTAATAGGCATAGCCATTGAGTTTCACGTGTTTGATAACAACTGCATCTAAATAATGTTGGAAACACTGCAAAGGTCACTTTGAAGAGGCACCGTGACCCTGGAGGACAGGCACAGACCTTTGGGCCGGCCCTCTTTTCTGTCATTTCCAATAGTGTGGCCTTCGGCGAGCCCAGTAGCCTCCCTTCAGTTTCCTCATCTTCAAAGTGGGGGAAATTATGCTGAACTTGGACCTTGTTGTGAGGAGTTAGGATCATGCGTGAGAAGGGCTGAGCCCAGGTCCAACGGTGGTGGGAATTCGAGACCTGGAATCTTTCGTTATTAAGAAGTGAAACGCTACATATGGCATTTATGATTTAGCATTTTAAGCTCCCGTCAGATTTTTCCCTCGCTTCTTAAATGAAGTATGATGGTCAGATTTAGTAGAACTTCTGTGATTCTGTTAACGGAGTATCTTAGCTGATTTCCCTGTGATGGGTTATAAAATCACAGCAGTAAAATAAAACCAGTAAAACTTGTCTCCTGTACCAGGGAGTGGGCTGTGCATTCTACATGTGGACAGTTAATACTCCAAAGGCCTCCGGCAGTGGCTACCATTGCTGTCCCCACTTTGCTGGTGAGAGAGCTGCATTTTGAAGAGTTTGGGTCATTTGACCAGGGCGGCCTGGCCGAAGCAGGACTCCCAGTGAGGGCTTTGTGACCCCACAGGCCATATTCTCAGTTACTACACACACTGACTTCACTCAAAAGCAGCCTGTTCTTGCAGCCTCGTACTTCAGAGAGGTTGCTAAGGTTCTCATGGCTACACAGAGGTGAGGGGAATCACTGGGGAGATGACAAAAGGCGTGGGAGTTATTAGGTTTGGGGGACATGCTAAGGTCGTTTTCCTCATCTTTCATGGCTCGACTTCCACCTCCCACCGTCTCAGCAGATACCTCATCCTTGGAGCACCTTCCCCTCCTATTTATTCCACACCCATTTCCAAACTCCCTTCTCCCGGGTCACTTTCGGTGTGCCGTCGTGCTCTTGGGAGCCTGAGTGACTTCAGTTAGCTTAGGGTCAAGCCCAAGAATCTCAAGGGTGCGTGCAAGTGACCTTCACTTCCTTTATCATCTTTCATCTTCTGTCCGTCCCCCGCATGGACACAGCCTTGGGCACCCTCCATGGACACAGCCCATCCCACGTTGCGCCTTAACTGGGCAGTACTGGGCCTGATCTGGGCTCTGGCCAGCTCAGCGCGCCACGGAGGAGGATGACTTGGCAGCCTGGCGGACGAGTACTTACGATGCAGCCCAGAGGCAGCCTGGCATGATGGAAAAGCCAGGGCCTTTGTATTCACTCATGCATTCCTTCATTCATTCATCGAGCCATTTTTTTAATTCAACACCAGGTGTTAGAACACAACACATAATCAGACACAAGCCTGCCCTTACGACTCAGTAGAGGGGACAGACTCAGAAACGAAGAATGTTGGCTCAGTGGGTAAGTGCTAACATCCACGGAGCACCGTGAGTGTGTGGAAGGGAATCGAGGAGGCTGAAACCAAACAAGGGGAAGGAAGGTGTAAAGATTCAGAGGCAGGAAGGAGCCGGTGCTTTCTCAGAAACACACAGAGAGCAGTGTGACTGGAGCATACTGTGTGTGGGGAGAGATGACAAGAGCCCCAACTCATTCGGATACACTTGTCAGCTGCCATCCCAGGCTCCCTGTGAGATGGAGTAAGGGAGGCGGCTGCCCGGGCAGTCCCTCCGTAAGATACGGGCTTTGTGCTTAGAAACCAGTGAGGGCTGGGGCACACCCTGGGACTGGCGGAAGAAGGAAGGGGGAGCTGCTACCACTCTTAGCATGGAAGCACCAAGATGAGGGACCTGTGGTTAAAACCCCAAGACAGCTCCAGCGCCGAGTGTAGGCGACCGAATTCTGGTAAGAGCTGGAGACTTTGGTACGACACGGCCGCTGCCAACCTGCAGCCTGGGTGAGGAGTCTACCTGGTGGGCAGCAGGAAACAGCCAGCCTGGCACACACCCATCACGTCCCTGGTTGCGCCCCAGTTCCCATTGGTCGTCTGTACCATAGACAGCAAATCTCATGTAAAGCATCGTGCCAGTGCGCAGAGAAAACACACTGCATGGGAAGAAATGTCAACCCCGAAGTAGAATCCAGGTCACACAAGACACAAATTAAAGGTCAAGTACGGGGAAAGAGAGAAGAAGGCTGGGTAATGGAACAAATACATGGCGATCGTTTGGACTTACAGAGTTACCATTGTTGAGACAGAAGTACGACTCTGAGCTTCCTGGTGGCTACATTATAAAGGAAGATGAGGTCAGGTATGTGGTTTTCCTTGTGGAAGAAGTGAAAGCATATAAATTTGTATCAGAAACAAGACTCTTCCTAGACCTTAGCGTGAACAAGCGTTTTCTCCATCGGGGCAGCATGATTTTGAACAGACTGTGACCCTATGAAAATTCCTCGGGCCCCTTGAGGTCGATGGCGCACATCTGGCTTGTGTCTGTGCGGTTCGCTGGTGGCGCTGCGTTCGTTAACCGTGTTTGCCAGTGGTGTTCCAGCTCTGCCTCTCTCCCGTGATTTCGTGTGCCACCAGGTCAGGGAGTGTGCTTCGTGTGTCTTTTCTGCCTCCCATACCGTATTAGTTTGAAACGGAGCCCAGTGAAAGTATTTTGAGGATTAAATGTTTCCGTTATTGCAGAAATAATGTCTTGCATACTGTGAAGAATAATTAGACCCGCACAGCTGGCTCCACGAGCAGGTGCTCTAGGGGTTCGGGGCACAGTGGAGAGTGTCCGTTGTTGGAGGCACATCAGGGAATCGTGGAATGAAATGCAGTTGAGACCAGTGATGCTTAACATTTGAGGGTCAAAAACCCCTTTGAAAAGATGATGAAAACTAAGGACTCTTTCCACAGGAAAAGACAAAGGCATACAATTTTGGTTTCAGTTTCAAGAAGTTCACAAACTTCTTGGAGCTCAACCCTGGACTCGTTAAGGGGCTCTGGACCCCAGTTTAGAATGCCCGCTCTAACCTGTGCTCTCATAACATTCTGTATAAGGGATTTTTCTTCTGAATACACTGTGGCCCCATTAGTGGTAGACACAGTGATACTTCTGGGGCCACGCTCATCCCATGGGGGTGAGAGGAGCAGGCAGGCCACTAGCCAGGCTCTCACAGTCCTTACTGCGTATAAACATCCTCTATTTATAGGAGAGAATAAATAGGACACATGGACTATTAACCAGGCATAAAAGGGAAGGAGATTCTGACACCTGCTACAACAGGGGTCAACCTTGAGGCCAGTACGCTAAGTGAAATAAGCCAGTCACAAAAGGACAAATCTATACGACTCTACTTCTAGAAAGTACCTAGAGAAGTCAGATTCATGGCATGGAAAGTAGGATGGTGACTGCTGGGGGCTGTGGGGAGAGAACGGGGAAGCAGCCCGTTTCATGGGCATGGTTTCCGTTTTGCAAGTTGAACGTTCTGCCGTTGGACGGTGGTGACGGCTGCATGACGCTGTGAACATACCTAACATTACTGAGCTCCGCTTAAAATGGTCAGGATGGTAAATGGTGTGTCGTGTGCATCCTACCAAAATTAGAACAAACAAGTAAATATGAGTTTAAAATAGTGAATGCAGCAAGCTACTGACAGGTGTGCGGGGTGGGAGGCCTAGGCTCACCTGCTAACTTTGATGAGCCTCTGGGAGCCAGTCCTTTCTGGCTGCTGGGTAGGCTCCGTGAGCCGTGCCAAACGGCCGTGGCGTTGAAACCCAGCACCAGGAGCACCTTGGTTCACGTTGAGATGGTTCTGCTTGGAACTCTGGACTCGTTACAGCGTTTCCATTTCTGTATACCCCGTTACTGACATTAACTTTTCCTGCAAGACAGTGGCTGGCGACCATCTTCTATTTCCTAGGGCTCTATACATAATTTTAAAAGGAAAACTGTAGCTGCTTAGGTGATTCACCATGCAGGAACTCTTCACTTTATAGGACCCATTTTTTTTTTTTTTTTTTATAACAGGAAGTAAATATGTGTTGCTAAGCTACTATATCCACCAAAAAAAAAAAAAAAATCATATAGTAGATTCCATTGTACTCTTTGTGTTCTGTGAGAGTTGATGATTCTTTTATGCTAATTATTCCCTTTTGTTCTTGACCTCTTTACCTAAAGTTAATTAGAGTTTGGCCATAGTGTATTTGGTATAAACAGAAAGAAAAAGGCTTCAATCATAATTTCACATGAGAAAACAGAAGTCTTCCTTAAACCTTCTCGAAGGAATTTAAAAAGCAATTATTGGCCCATATTTTCAGTTCTGCATCTATCTATCATCTATCTATCAATCATTTGTGGTTCAAGGAACTTGAAAACATCTGATTTAATCTTATTGCAAAGGAAAGAAACACAGACAGCGTAAGTAAATTTTAGGAGTTGCAAGGTATCTCTTTTGATCCTCTGGGGATGAGGCATCCGTTTTCCACCTCTGAGAAGAATAAGGCAGGTAGAGACCATTTTAAGATGCATCTGGAGAGGTTTAGCCCAGAGGAAAGCAAAAACTGCACTGCAGGTCATTTACTCCATTTTCCCAAGATTGAGATCTCAAAATAAAACTAGATATCATTGTCCATATCAGGGATATTGACCCTCGGGGCAATGGGAGGGTCCTGGTGTAACAGAACTGTTTCGCCTGCATATTTAATTTATATGAACTCAAATATGCACAGATTTGATAAGGAGAGAGCCATTTCTAAAAAAGATTTTATTTGTCAGAGAGAGGGAGAGAGAGAGAAAGCGCAGCCACGGGGAGCAGCAGGCAGAGGGAGAAGCTGGCTCCCCGCTGAGCAGGGAGCCCAATGCAGGTACTCCCTCCCAGGACCCTGGGATCCTGACTTGAGCCGAAGGCAGCTGCTTAACCTACTGAGCTACCTGGACGTCACAGGAGGGAGCCATTTAAATAGAGCTGGTCATTAGGCTTATCATTCAACCCAAGGTTCCACAGAAAACCAGGGTGGGGGGTCCAGAATTTATACTTCACAACTGGGGTCTCTCCCATGCTCTCAGAGTAAACAACTCGCCCCACTGGGTGTGATTCTAGGGTGTTTATTCCCACAGAGCATGGCTCCCGCACGCAAGCCATCACGCTCATCCAATGGTCCACTCCAGCGCTAGGGCAAGAGCTGTCTGTACGGGGCTTCCTGGGAGATGGGACGTCTGTGTCCAGTGGGGCTCACAAATACGGTCTCACTCAGTCTGGCAGGGATCATGAAGATTTGAGAGAGAAAAAAGTCATCAAGCCGTGGCACCAAGTACTCCAGTGATCATTCAGGAGACAAGTCAAATATGGAGAAGATTTCAGTGAAGACTGAAATGCGTTTGACTTGTGCCTGAAGAACAGGATTAGGAGCCTGTGCCTATGAATTTTAACATGTACTCTAGCTTCCTGACAAAGGGGCACAGATTCCTGATGAAAAGGGATTTCCAGGAGTCATTTCAGTTCTACATGCTTTTCACCGATACAGGGTCTTCTGACCCTAACTCCCATGGAGATTACAGTGCTTAAGAGCATGAACTTTGGGGTCAGATTCCAAATCCCAGCTTTTCCGTATTAACCAACTAACATGTTAATTTTCCAAGCCTCAGTTTCCTCAAATGTAACAACAGTTCTTACCTAACAGGACAGTTCTGTAGATGAAATGCAAAGCGCTCAGCACCTGCATTTAATAAGTAATGCAATAGATGTTTACTCTGATTATTCAGGAAGCAAAAGCAATCCAGTGCATTGGCCAAATGCCACTGATTTGTGGGAAGAACAAAGGACTGGTTCTGTGCTCTGGATCCAAAGCAATGAAAAAGCTTCGAAAACATATTTGTTTTTATTCTTTCATATGTTACGTTTTATGTGCCTAACTCCTAAACTATTTAAATATATGTGTTAGTGATGCACCATGCAGTGTATTCAGTGACTATTTGTTGAGTACCTCCTATGTGCTGGGCTGGGTGCAGGACAGGGCACAGACACATAAGCTGGTAGTGGTAAGCCAGCATAGAGAAGGGAATCACTGGGGCCCTGAAAGGACTTAGGTACAGAAAGCAGAGAACGGGTCAAGGAAGGCATCTGGTGTAGGAGAGCTGTGGGGGTGAGAAACAGCAGGGGGCATCGGGGGCAACTGCAAGGAAGTCAGGTTGCCGGAGTGGAAAGTGCATATCTTTGCCATTCCCATAGCTGGGAATGGTAGGCAAAGAGGCTGGACACAGGGCTATCCTGGAGCCCTTCCATGCTCCCCTAGGGCCTTTGACCCTCATCCCAAAGGCTGCGTGAGCTGTTGATTAAATATATAGTCTCACTCAAGACAGATGATTCTGTGCAGAAGACAGATTGGAGGGGGAGACCAGAGGCAAGGGTCAGGGTATCAGAATACACAGCAGCCATTGGGGGAGGGCTGGTAAGGGGGATGTGGGCAGGTCCTCCAAAGAAGGAGGGGGACGCAGGGAGACTGAGGAATGAACAGTAGAGGAATATAAGAGAACTTGTGATGGCTGGGTTGGAAAGTGGGGGGAGGGAGGAATCAAGGGTGACTCCCAGTTATCCAGTTTAAGCAACCGAGGGGGTGGTGCTGCCGACTGGGACATTTTTAGAATAAAAGAGGAAGAACATGTTCAGAGGGTAGAAGATGATTTTGCTCCTTTTGAAAGAAATTTTAGTCCTACAGAACTCACAGTGGGAGGGTCATGATTCAAATGTGCTTTTCTTTCATTACATCTGGAATTCGGTAATCAAAGAAATTATTTGTGGTAACAAATCCTCAGAAAGCCTGGCTAACCAAGGCAGGTTGCATGGTCCAGTATTCCCAGCCCGGGACAAGCAACATCCAAGCCCAAATGACCATCATGGTTAAAGGTTGGCAGTGGGGGAATCTTAAAGAAAAGAAGCTAGAAAAGAGAGAGAATGGGTAAAGGACAAACACATATAATAATACTAATTAAAAAGTGTAAAAACCCTGACTTCAGATATTTTCTACCGTTCTCCCACCCCGGTTATCTCCTGATAGAGATTCTAGAATAAGTGGTAAATAGCAAAACATGAAGCCAAGAAAAAGAGGGAGAGATGGGGCTTGGTTAATCCACAACCTGTTACTTCAGCCACTTAAATCAAGTAGAGGTTGGTGTACCAAGAAGGCAAGACTGGGAGAATTAACAATGAATGTGGGGCAGTCTCCCCTAGGGTGGCCAATCTGTGGACTCAAGTCTGTGTGCTTCTTTGTGTGAGTTAGCAGCTTACATTGTCTTTGTGTTTTTTGAATTTCGTTTCTTTTAGATTTAGTCATCTTATTTGGGAGGGTTCTGGATAGTAGCGAGAGGTGGTATTTGGTTTCGACCCCAAATCTGGTTAAATAAGAAGCTGGAAGTGGGAAGGAGAAATGCACACATTTTTCTTTGCTGCAAATGGGTAGGTAATACCATGGTGGCATACAAAGGGCTTCTCAGAGTTATCATTTGACAAAGTGCCCCAGGAGAGGGCTGACGGCAGTGGGGAGAGGGCCGTGGGTGGGTGTCCCCAGGATGACTTCCTCTCTCTCCTCTCCCTGCCAGAGCTCCCTTGTCCAAACCTGTAATCCCTGCCCAAGCAATTCCAGTTCTGGGTGTTTCTTAAGCAAATAGAGCAAATCATGCCAGTGTTAGGGGTTGTCATCCTTTAGAGATTGTATTCCAGGGCAGCCATTTGTGATCTTTTCGCATGACTCAGTGTCACTGCCTCACCTGCAACTTTGATTTCTCGCTCCTCCAACTCCTCATTGCGCTCACATCTGTATGTGTAGTCAGCACCAATATCATGCTGTCGTGTTTGCCCATGTTCTACTTTGTGAAGTGGAGCCTTTCTCATTTATGTACCATCACATTCTCCAATAGTTAGTTTCTCAGGCCTGTGTCTTCCTGCCCTACTATGTGGGAAGCTTTCTGTGACTGGGAAGAGATGTGTCAACTGCTTCTTGCACAAGCATTTTCCCCACCTCATCCTGCCCCAAGGTGAGCCCAGCACACAGCAGGTGGGTGTTCAGCTTGTGGGTTGTGAAGCAGTGCCACCAATATGAAATCTCCAAGTCAAAAAAAATTGTATATCAGAGTGCTGGACATAAGGTGTCTACACAAAATGAAGACAAGTACTGCCCCTCCAAGGAGGTCTTCTCAGTATCCATGAAAAGATGATAATAATAACTCTTGCCATGTACTTGCTGTGTGTCAGGTGCTGCTCTAGGCACTTTACATGCATCACTGTATTTGATTCTCACAATAGTCTTCTGCTTTTTGTTATCCTCATTTTACAAATGGGGAAACCGAGGCACAGAAAGGTTAAAAACTTGCCCAAGAGTCAAGAATATGCGATAAGGAAAAAAGACTCTTCAACAAGTGGTGTTTTGGAAAAGGTGGACAGCTACCTGCAAAAGAAACCAGATTTTCTTACACCATACACAAAAATAAACTCAAAATGGATTAAAGACATAAATGAGAGACCTGAAACCATAAAACTCCTATAAGAAAACATAGGCAGTAATCTTTCTGACATCAGCTGTAGAAACATTTTTCTAGATACGTGTCCTTTGGCAAGAGGAACAAAAACAAAATTAAACTATTGGGACTACACCAAAATAAAAAGCTTTTGCACAGTGAAGGAAACCATCAGCAAAATAAAACATCCCACCAAATGGGAGAAGATATTTGCAAATGATATATCTGATAAGGGGTTAATATCCAAAATATATAAAGAACTTATACAGTTCAACACCAAAATCCACAAATAATCCAATTAAAATTGGGCAGAAGACATGAACAGACATTTTCCAAAGAAGATATCCAGATGTCCAACAGACACATGAAAAGATGTTCAACATTACTAATCATCAAGGAAATGCAAATCAAAACCACGATGAGATATCACCTCACACCTGTCAGAATGCTAAAATCAAAAACACAAGAAACAACAGGTGTTGGTAAGGCTGTGGAGAAAAAGGAACCCTTATGCACTGTTGGTGGGAATGCAAAGTGGAGTAGCCACGGTGGAAAACAGTATGGAGTTTCCTCAAAAAATTAAAAGTAGAATTACCATATGATCCAGTAATTCCACTACTGGGTATTTGTCACCTTAAAATGAAAACACTAATTCAAAAAGGTACATGCATCCTTATATTTATTGCAGTATTATTTGCAATAGCCAAATTATGGAAGCTACCCAAGTGCCCATCCACAGATGAATGGATAAAGAAGATGTGATTTCTATATCTATATCTATATATCTATATCTATCTTCTTATAGATATCTATATCTATATATTATTGCTTAGCCATAAAAAGAATGAAATCTTGCCATTTGCACAAACATAGATGAATCTATAATGCTAAATGAAATAAAGTCAGAGAAAGATAAATACCGTATGATTTCACTCATGTGGAATTTAAGAAACAAAACAAATGGAACAAAGAAAAAAAGAGACAAGTGAGAAACCAGACTCAACTATAGAGAACAAACTGGTGGCTACAGAGGGGAGGTGGGTTGGGGGGATGGACGAGGGAGGTGAAGGGGAAAGGTGATGAGCACTGAGTAATACACAGAGTTGTTGAATCATCACTGTATTGTACACCTGGAACTAATATAATGCTGTATGTTAATTATAATGGAATTGAAAAATAGTAATAAAAATTAAAAAAAAAACTTGTCCAAGAATGGAATCAGATTTCAAACTTAGGCAGTTTGACTCTGGAATATGCACTCCTACCTCTAGACTGCATTGCTCTTTGTGTCCCATTTAAACCTGTTTATACTTACTTTCAAGGTTATTCTCCTCCGCTTTCTTCCAGAAGCCCTATTGTTTTATTGTACATTTAAATCTACAATGACCAGGAATAGCGTTTTGTGTCTATATGAGGTCAAGAGAGATTTTCATCTTTTTTTTTCATTTTTAAGATTGTCTTGACTATTCTGGGCCCTTTGTATTTCCATAAAAATTTTAGTCATTTTGCCAACACACACACACACACACACACACACACACACTCCTTCTGGGCTTTTGATTGAGATTATACTGAATCTATCGATAGATTTGGAAAGAATTAACATCTTCATGATGTTGGGTACATGTACATGGTATATACCTCTTCTCTTTAATTTCTCACAATATTGTTATATAGTTTTCTATGTATAGGTCTCATTAATATTTTGTTAAATTTGTTTCTAGGTATTTAGTTTTTGATTTATATTGTAAATGTTATCATCTAAAAACTTTCATTGTCTAATTGCTTGTGGTGGTACATAAGATTTTTGTATATTGATCTAGTAAGTGGAGACCTTGCGGCTCCTTTAGTAATTCTAATTGTTGAATGTTTTTAGGTTTCCTGTATATACAATCACGTTATCTAAAATAATGACAATTTTACCTCTCTCTTCCAATTTCTAAAACTTTTATTTCTCTGTCTTGATTTATAGGCATTCCAGAATAATGTTGATTTGAAGTAATGATAGTGAACATTCTTTATTTTATTCCTAATCTTAGGGGAAAGCTTTTAATATTTTGCTACTAAGAATTACATTTGCTGCAGGTTTTTTTTTTTTTTAGATACTCAAAGATTTTTAAAGATATTTAGTTAAGTAAGGTTTTTTTTGTATTAAAATGCATTTATTATGAATTAAGAATACTGATATATATAAACAGGGTATTTACTATACCTATTATCTTTTTTCTTTTTTTTAACATCTTAATTTAATCTTATTTTTTTCAATGTTCCAAGATTCATTATTTATGCACCACACCCAGTGCTCCATGCAATATGTGCCCTCCTTAATACCCACCACCAGGCTCACACATCCCCCAATCCCCCTTCCAAAAACAATCACCTCTTCAAATACCTTATTTCTAAATATGATTACATTTTGGAGTACATGGACTTCCACATATGATGAATTTTAGGAGGACACAATTCAGGCCATAGTACCCACCCCAACTGATGGAGCTCCCATCCCTTCAGCTGCTGGGACCCGAATCTCTGGGGTCATTTCTGACTCCTCCCTTTATCTCTGTCCCCTACAACATCCCCAAATCCGCTTGTCTTTTCTTTAAAAAATGGAATCAGAATCAACTACTTCGCTCAGTTCCGACGTCACCACTCTGGTCCGACATTTCACTTGGACTTCGTTGGTAGCTTCCTCCTGGACTCCCAGCCTCTTCCCTCACCCCACAGCCTGTTCCCTGTCCGGGTGAAGCTTATTGGCACCTGGGCAAGGCCTCCTCCCTCCTCTGATCCAAACCTCCCATTACCCCCACAATACATGCCCAACTCCTCAGGCTGCCATTACGGTCCTGACTCTCACCCTGTTCTCTTTGTTGAAAGAAAGGAGACCTGTGCTCTCCTGAGCACGCCTAGCTCAGCTTTCCTTCAAAGAATTGGCATATCCTGGTACCCGTTCCTGGGATAAACTTCCGCACCTCTTGCTACTCCTTGCCAGAAATGGGAAGCCCTCCATACAACCCTGGGCTCAGGACCCTGGGCTTGGGCTGGCTCCCGAGTCTCCAGACCCAAAGGCTGGGGAAAGAGCAGGTGAAGAGTTTCAGGACAGCCATCATCCCAGAGAACACGTGAGTGGCATTGGGAGCAGGGAAGAACTGAAACAGCCTCTACTTCCCTGTGTAGATTCCACAAGTGCTTCCTCAGCTATTAGCACCTAAGGGAGAGGCCAGGGACCATGGCCAGGCCCCACGAGCTCAGGCCTCCCTTGTACCTGTGCCCAGCCTGGAGCCCGGTGACCTCACGCTAACCCACTAACCTGGGTGCTCTGGTCCTCAGTGCTGCCGCTAACCAGCTCTGCGAGCTCTCACCAGCAGTCAAGCTCCCCCTGCCCCCATGTCTCCATCATTCCCAGTATAGTTGTTCTGCCTCTGAGCAGCTTTGGAAACTCACCTGGAGTCCCCCTTCTGTTCACAACCTGCCAGGACCCTCAGAATGAAGTACAACTCCCCAGCCAGCCATTTGAGGTGTGACTCCACTGTTCCCTGCAGACAAGAGAAGGCCCCCCCAGCTTTCCCGAACCTTCCTGGCTCAGCCTCCCCCCTGAGCCTTTACACAGGGCGCTCCATCTGCCTGGAACATTCCCACACTCCACCACATGCACTGGCAGAAATGGGGAGCCCACCCAGGAGCAGCTCACTGGCTTGGACACGGGGGCCTGGGCTGCAGGGACTTGAACAGCTGTCCCCTCCCTGGTAGCTTTAGGATGTGGGTGGGAGTAAGGGTGAGCAAGGGCCTGGAGAAGGAGGTAGCGTTTTCCTGAGCTGGTCTGTTAGCATGGCCACCGGAGTCTATGGGCTAAGGGGGACCAGCTGGTGGCCCCTACCCAGACCTGCCTCAGGGCAGCAGGGGCAATGACTTCTCCCCCTCCTCACGAGACTCATCCCCTCGGGCCCCACCCAGCCATCTGGAGCCCCTGCTCAGATCTCTTAAGTTAGAGAATCTGTAGTGATGTTTCCTTTTACATTCCATTTCAATTTGGACAATTTTCACATTATTTTTTCTTGATTAGTCTTGCTAAGTGTTTGTTCTTATTATCTTTCCAAAGTACCAACTTTATGTTTATTTATTTACTTTTTTATATTATTGTTGTCTTAGTCACCATACAGTACATCATTAGTTTTTGATGTAGTGGTCCATGATTCATTGTTTGCATATACCAACTTTATTTTCTCTCTTGTGCATTTGTTTTCTCCTTCGTTAATTCATGTCATTTTTAATTTTTCTTACTAATTTGGACTGTTTTTTGCACTAACTGCTGATTGACTTTTGGCCTTCTTTTGACTAGCAAATGCGCTTAATACTACATATTTTCCTTAGCTAGAAATTTAGCCATACTCCACAGATTGATGTTATATTTTCATTATAGTATAGAGATCAAAATGTTTTCTAACTTTTATTATCATTTATTCTTTGGCTCAGGATGAGTTTTTAAAAATATTGATTTATTTTTAAAGGTGAATTGCTTAATTTCCAAACATTTGGTCATCTCACTGTGGCCAGCAGTTACACTCTAAATGATTTAAAAAATTTGAAATTGTTAAGAATTTATTTATGGAGAGCATAAGGCTGCTTTTTTAGATGTTCCATGTGTACTTGAAAAGAATGAGTGATTTTTACTGTTGGGTGGAGTATTCTACTTTTGTCAAATAAATTAGATTTGTTGATTCTGTTATTCATATCTCCTGTGTCCTTACTAATTTATTTAGTTTTGCCTATTTTTTTCCCATCTGCTAAAAGAGTCTTGTTAAAGTCTCCTACTAACCCTGTGCATTTCTTCTTTTAGTTCTTCAAATTTTTGAAGCTATGTTATTTAGAATTAGATGGCTTTACATTTTTATCATGATGAATATTTTTTTATCTTTAGTAATGTTGTTCGCCTTAAACTTTTCTTTGCTTGATATTAATGTAGGTATAGTACCTTTTTGTTAACATTCTCATGGTTTATCTTTTTCCATGTTTTCCTTTCAGTCTCTCTGTGATTGAGAACTTTGAATCATCATGCCCTCATATTAGGATGTGTATCTTGTAAGCTGCATAGTTGTTTTGATTTTGTTGTTGTTTTTGTGATTGTTACATAGACTGACTATTAATTTTTCAGTTAGAGATTTTATTCTGCTTATATTTAATGTAATTATTGAGATAATTGGTTTATATCTGTCTTAATGTTTACTCTCCTTACATTTGCTTGTTTTATGGCTCATTTTCTTTTTGGCCTCCCCTTTTTATTTTTTTAAAGATTTTATTTATTTATTTGAGAGAGAGAGAGATTGGCAGAATGAGTGGGAGGAGGGGCAGATGGGGGCCTCGATTCCAGGACCCTGGGATCATCACCTGAGTTGAAGACAGACACTTGACCAACTGAGCCACCCAGACACCCAGCCTTATTTTCTTTTAATCCAGTATTTTTCATTATTCCACATTTCCTTTTATTAGCTTGTTATATATCTTTTTAGTTATTAATTTTGAAATTACAATATCATTCTTTGATTTATTTTTTAGATTTATTTGTTTGAGAGAGAGAGAGAGAGAGCATGTTGGGGGGCAGGGCAGAGGGAGAGGGAGAGAGAGAAACCCAAGCAGACTCTGCAGTGAACACAGACAGTCTCATGACATGGACCAAAATCAAGAGTCTGACGCTTAACCAACCACACCACCCAGGAGCCCCTCATTCCTTGATTTAGTTGCATCTCATGTAATCTATACTTTCACCATTGCCCCTTTGGACAATGCTTCCTAAATAATCATTTAAGATGACTTAAGAAGACTTGCCTCTTTTTTTATTGTTAGTATGCATTTTAATTCTACATACATTTTGGACCCTACAAAACATTTATTTATTTATTTATTTAAAAGATTTTATTTATTTGACAGAGAGAGAGAGAGAGAGAGAGATCACAAGTAGGCAGAGAGGTAGGCAGAGAGAGTGGGGGGAAGCAGGCTCCCCGCGGAGCAGAGAGCCTGATGCAGGGCTCGATCCCAGGACCCTGGGATCATGACCTGAGCCAAAGGCAGAGGCTTAACCCACTGAGCCACCCAGGCGCCCCCTACAAAACATTTTTACTGCTGCTCCCTGATACAATTGAGATTAAAAAGTTACAAATTTACCTTTTTATTCTTGCATTTCTGTTTCTATCTGGTATTGTCTTCTTATATGAGAATTTTCATGAATATTTTCTTTTTTTCTCTTTTTTCTTTTATAGAGATGTAATTGACATATAACATTATATATGTTAGGTATAACATATATAGGTATATATAATATAGGTATATATAATATAACATTATATATTAGGTATGTAACATAGTGATTTATGTAAATTATGGAATGATCACCACAATAAGGCCTATTAACATCCATCATCTTTTTTTTATTATTATGTTATGGTAGTCACCATACAGTACATCATTAGTTTTTGATGTAATATTCCATGATTCATTATTTGTGTATAACATCCAGTGCTCATTGCAACATGTGTCCTCCTTGATACCCATCACCAGGTAACCCTCTCCACCCCCCCGCCAAAACCCTCAGTTCATTTCCCAGAGTCCGTAGTCTCTCGTGGTGCATCTCCCCCTCTGATTTACCCCCTTCAGTTTTCCCTTCTTTCCCTTAAAGTCCTCCATGCTATTCCTTATGTTCCACATATGAGTGAAACCATATGATAATTTGTCTTTCTCTGTTCGACCTATTTCACTTAGCATAATCCCCTCCAGTTCCATCCATGTTGATGCAAATAGTGGGTATTCATCCTTTCTGATGGCTGAGTAATATTCCATTGTATATATGTACGGACATCTTCTTTATTCATTCATCTGTTGAAGAGCATCTCAGCTTCTTCCACAGTTTGGCTATTGTGGACATTGCTGCTATGAACATTGGGGTGCATGTTCCCCTTCTTTTCACAATATCCATCATCTCTAATGAAAGTCTGCTGATAACGAGTTATCTGATTTTATTTTTCTTTGCCAGAAAATTTGTCTCTAACATCTTCATTTTTGAAGGATATTTTCAGTCAGTGGCTACAGAATTTCAGGTGGACATTTACTTTCTTTCAGCACTTTAAAGATGTCATTCTTTTGTGTTTTGTTTGCTTTGGGTCTTACTGTTTCTCCTCTGAAAGTAATGTGTCTGTTTTCCCTGGCTGTTTCTAAGATTTTTGTCTTTGTCTTTTTTTTTTTTTTTTTTTAGCAGTTTTATGATGCTATACGAAGGTGTGACTTTCGTTATGTTTTTCCTACTTAGGTTCTAGAGCAGTTTAGATTTTTCCTTGATGGTTTTTGTGAGTTTTTGAAATACATAGGATATTATTTCTTCATATGCGGTTCTGCTCTGTTTTGTATCTTCTTTCTTCCCTTTTGGTGATAATGTCCACCTTGCCATTTATTTTCCGGAGCATACAAATTCCAGTAATTCACTTATTGTGAAGCCTATCTCTGATAACTCCAGTGTCTGGATTACTTGTATGTCTGTTTCTAGGGCCTGTTTATTTTGGGGTCTTGTTTCTTCTCATGGCTGGTAACTATTGATTAAAGGCCAGCCATTTTGTATTAAAAAAAAAATGGGGGCGCCCGGGTGGCTCAGTCGTTAAGCATCTGCCTTCGGCTCAGGTCATGATCTCAGAGTCTTGGGATCGGGCTCCTTGCTCGGCGGGAAGCCTGCTTCTCCCGCTACCACTCCCTCGGCTTGTGTTCCCTCTCTCGCTGTGTTTCTCTCTGTCAAATAAAAAATCTAAAAAAAAAAAAAAAAGAGCTGAGCGTTCTTTTAAAAAAAAAAAAAAAAAAAAGGAAGAAACTCTGGATGAAATGACCTTCTTCCAGAAAGGATTCACTCTATCTTCTAACTGGCAGTTAAAGTAGGGCTCTTCCAAGAACAAGCTGTGGTCTCCATGAGGACCATCTGTGTTTGGCTGGTTTCTTGTCTCTGAGGTGTGCACTTTCAGATGTCCCGACTGACACCTTGGAACATTCACTAGGGCAGTTCCTTCCTGGCAGGACTTAAACTCCAGTTTTTTTTTTTTTTTCTTTAATCTTCATGACAGTGAGACTATTGCCTCTTTCCCTGCATAGCTTAAGAATCTGGAAAGTGCCTCAGACATGACTGTCAAATGTTGGGCTCATTTTTCTGTACCACTTCCACTCTCTCAGGGACCCTGACATTTCCAGTCCCAGGGGCCTGAGAACCCATATTCCCTCTATTTTCGTTTATTTTTAAGTTTTTATTAATTTGGGGGTATCTCTCCCCTCCCTCCATGCCAGATTCATATGAGGAAACCTAATGTGCTGGTGTTTGGAGTGGGGCCTTTGGGAGTTGATTAGGGCCTGATGGAGGAGCCCTCATGGATGGGATTAGTGTCCTCCTAACAGAAGTCCCACAGAGGCCCCTCCTGGGAGGTGACAAGGAGAAGATGGCTGCCAGTGAGGAGCGGGCTCCCACTGGAAACCAAATCTGCTGGTGCCTCGAACTTGGACGTCCCAGCCTTCAGAACCATAAGAAATCCATGTCACTTGTTCACAAGCCACCCAATCCATGGTATTCTTAGCAGCCCTAACGACTTATTTTGTTCTGACTGAGCTATCATGACACATAACATTATATTTAGTGTCAAGGGTACTGTAGAATGACTCAATATTTGTATACGTTTATTGTGAAATGATCTCTACAGTAAAGTCCAGTTTCCATCTATCACCATGCATCTTATATATTTTTTTCTTGCGGTGAGAACTTTCAGATACACTATATTCGGTGTTGTTCAGCAGAGTCACCATGCTGCGCATTACATCCCCGGAACTTACTTATTTTGTAACCGGAAGTTTGCACCTTTTACATGCTTCCCCCAGTATTCATTTGTCTCCCCAGTCCTGTGGGTTTGCTTGAAAGATTGGTTGACCTCCTGCTTCTCAGAAGCTGTCCTTTAATTTTTCAGCCTCTTGCACCACTGCACTCGGACAGAACAAACGTGGTAGGGGAACAAAAGTGGCAGATACAATGTTGGGATTACCTCAAAGACCTTCTTTTCTTTCAAGAGTCTTGGTTTCTCATGTCCTGGGTGTCGAAGCAGCTCTTTCACAACCTCAAACACTGTTCTTTTGTATTATGTTCAGCTTCTCTGGTTGTTTTCTGTGGGAGTACTGGTCTGCTACAACCCACTACATCATAGCTGGAAAGTTAAATTACCAGATGTGATCATTTAATGTCAAAGATACCGACTTCTGTATTAGTCGCCTTTCCCCGGAGAGACAGAGCCAGTATAGACATATAAGAAGAGATTTATTATGGGAATTGGCGTATGTGATTGTAGAGGCTGAGATGTGTCTGCATCTGCTGTCTGCTGTCTGCAAGCCAGAGAACCAGGAAAGTGGGAAATATCTGTGTCTAAAGGCCTGGGACCAGGGTAGCTGATGGTGTGAGTCCCAGTGAGGCCAAGGGACTGAGAGTAGGGAGGGTAAGGTTGGGGTGCTGGTGTGAGTCCCAGAGTCTCAGCGCCCAAAGACCAGGGGCTCTGGTGTAGAAAGGCAGAAGATGACTGTCCCACATCCTGGCTCAAGAAGTGAGAGAGCTAATTCACCCATTCTCTCCCTATTCGGGCCCTCAGGGGTTGGCTGATGCCCACAAACATTGATGAGGACTGGTATCTTAGTCAAAAGCTGATATCTTCCAGAAACACCCTCACAGACACACCCAAAATAATGCTTTGCCAGCTCTCTGAGCATCCCTTAGCTCAGTCAAGTCGACACACAAAATAAGCACTTACAACTTATAAAGATCTTTGATGTATATTATCAAGGTGCTCCCCAGAGGGCTGATCCGATCACATTTCTGTCCAGAATGTACTAAGTAATTACCATGTCCACACTTCTAATATAGTTACCTGTGCGCATGTA
This sequence comes from Procyon lotor, assembly GCA_028646535.1. Lineage (NCBI taxonomy): Eukaryota > Metazoa > Chordata > Mammalia > Carnivora > Procyonidae > Procyon > Procyon lotor. The sequence goes on along the minus strand of CM053616.1, from coordinate 61,205,007 downwards.
ATATCCCACTATTCAGGTATAAGTGGTTGAATAGAAGAGATTTTCTCCTAGTCCCCTCTTATCACACAGGGCCTTACTTACAGTAATGTAGTAGAATGAGAACACGGTAGTCTTACCAGTTTTTAGTTGTGCGATGTTAGTGAGTGGATTCATTTGATTCTGTGAATTTTGATTTTTTTTCCCTTCAGATAGAGTAAATCTCTCAGAATTACTTAGATAATTAGTTGAGCTAAAGTGTGGAAAGCTGCAGGCATGTGGCACATATACATTGAAGGGGAACTATTTTTATAAGGAGTGTGTCATTGATGTTTGTTGAATGAATGAATGGGCTAATGATGTAGGGAGAATGAAACTGCCTGTTTGTGGTTTTGATGGGACAGGAGACAGCATAGGGAACTGGCATCTGCAGTGGGGGACAGCACAGGGCAGCAGGTAAACTCAAAATGGGGCGTGTGCCAATGATATTTCACAAACTTGCCAACAGACAAAAAGGTAATTGTCAGAATATAGGGGACCAAGTCCCAGTGGTTCAGTGAGCTGTTGGGAATTGTGGGGGACTTGAGAATGCTTTCTGTGACTTTTGCCCTCAAGTGAATGCTGAGAAAAGGGATCTGGTTCCCTGTGACATCAAGCACAGGTAAATTCAGCTTTCCATAAAGCAAAGTCGATGACAGAAAATTCTTCCGTAAAAACCTGTCTTAACATCCGTTGAATAATCATAGAACCCAGAATCGGAGAAATCTCTGAATCTGAGAGCTGAAGAGATCTCAGAGATCACTGGTGCCATTTCTCATCCTCATTGGACTGGGCAGCAGAATTCCCGACAGTCACACCTCTGCTTCCTGTTTGCGTGGGGCACCATAATTACTCGCTTCATAGGGAGGTCTGTTTCCTGTTGGCCTGCCAGGTACAGTGTTCTTCCAAGAAGAGAGCTGCAATTGGCCCCGGATAGTGTTCCTCTGTTAATCTGGTGTTGGTTGGTCCTCCAAGGTCCGTTGGAATGATTCCAATCCTTTTTTTCTAAAATATCATTTTAAACCATTTGAAGGTAGCCCTACTTTAGAAAAAAACACCAGAGGAATAAGAAGACCCAACTGGATTACTAGCAATGTGACAGTGTGTAATACTAATTTTATAGAATAGGAACCTGAGGCTTTAAAGCTAAGCAAAGGTCCCCCAACCGTTTAGTGGTGGACTTGGACTGTGAGTCTAGCTTTGCTGATGCTCAAGCTCCAGCGCTTATCCATTAGGTTGTAGGCCATCTGTGTGCTATTGTTGTTTTATATTGAACTTGTGTCTTTTAGTAAACTTCAGTCTTTTCTCTCTCACAAATTTTGGTCAAGTCAGATTTTCTCCATGTGGAATTTATGTGATTCTGTTTATTATCTATCTATCTATCTATCTATCTATCTATCTATCTATCTATCTATCTATCATCTATCTATCTATCTATCTATCTATCTATCTATCTCTGTCATATACCCATCTATTTATTTTTATTAAATGTAGAGCTATACTTTCCCTTCTTAAGTCTAAAATGGAGCGGTTGACCACTTCAGCCCATCAAAATGATTATTGGTGTTTACCATTATGACATCTCCCTCCCATAGAATTTTGAATTATCCATAAATAAGATGATTTTCAAAGTTGAAAAAAGACATTGCAAAAATATTTAATAGAATTGTATCACGCAGGGTCATATGACAGGCCACTGGCGACCTTAACCAATTGTGAACGTATCCAACTGCCCTATTATCTTAATCGCATATTTTCACTTTGACCACAATGACATCCCAACAGACTTAATCTTATTTCCTGGAGGATGTATTTCATGGTTTGGCATCATGATCTAGTGAATCCATGTTGGCTCCATGTGATCACAGCATTCTTTTCTAAATGGTTCACAACCCATCTATTTAGAAATTTTATTTTAGATTTTTGCCAAATGTCAACAGGTTGACACCAAGAATTTGCTTAAACTGAATTGTAGTTCCCAGAATCGAGGTTTTCTCACATTTCACAATCAAAAACTATTTTCTGGTCTTCTGGCCCCTCTTTGTTCATGTGTCCCCCTGTCCCCTGCCCCACCAAGATTCCCAACTGTAGTTGCATAATAACATCTTTGAATCCTTCTGTGCGTTGGGTTATGATCTGTCTGGGCTGGAAGGTGTGACCTCGCCTAAAGCATGATATAGTAGGAAGAGAAGTGTATCTAGCATTGTAGACCAAAATTCTTGTCTAGGTGCATTACTTGCTAGTTGTGTGACGTGGGGTAATTTACTTAGTCTATGTAGCCTGTTTCCTCATTTGTAAGTGGGGATAAAATCTGACAGAGACTTGAAAGAATTCCATAAGTTAATAGCTGGGAAATTGTCTAGAGTAGCGTAAGTTTTAAAAATCTGAATTTCCCTTAATGCCTTATCTATCTTGGGTTTCAATTTATTCTTTACATTTTTAACTGTCCTTTAGATTTTGAAGTTTGTTGTTGTTGTTGTTGTCTGCTTGAAAAGACAAAAAACCAAACAAACAAGAACTCTTTGGGGATGCAAGATGGTGTGGAGTACTGGGCAAGGAGTAACACAAGACATCACTTACCGGACACTTCATTAATTTGTTGTGTGACTTTGAGCAAGTTATGCCATCGCTCTGGATTTTATCTTCATTTGTAAAATGGGAAAGTTCTCCATTCTAGTTCTTAGTTCTAAATTCTATGAATCTAATTTTGCCTTTGCCATGTTTTTGAATTGTGTAACCTTCTTTCTATAGAGAGCTCTATTCTTTTAGCCAGTTCTTGATCTGCTTGTGAATCAGTCTCCGAAATGAAAAAATCCTAAGGAGACCCGTTGCTACACAAAGTGCTTCTGTCATCTGTGGGTTGACATGTGCTATTTGCCCAAATGAACCCAAATTGGGATGACAAACTTGCTGTCCTTACTCTTTTTATTATTTACTGTTTTGGATTATCCAGGATTTGATTCTATCACTAGTCTAATGATTGAGAATTGATGGCATAATAATACTAAGTCAACATATAGTGATGTTATAGAAATAATGGAAATGATTACATAGCACTTTCCAAATTAAAGTGTTCTCTGATAAATGAGAACGGATTTCAGATGTAAAATACAGCAATTGCTCTTTGCCCTAGAATGCTGAAAGAAGCCTTTGGATCTACACAGGAAGTAGCTATTCATCAGTAATGATTAATTTTGGGGGAAAAAAACCCTACATTCCTTGTCTCTAAAATATTAATAATCATAATTTTGTTTTTATTGTGCTTATTTTCTACTCTGGGGACATTAACCAGAATCTATAGAAAGTGTTTTCTGATCCTGAGGTAATTAAATACCTAGATAGCTTTGCTTCCCTTTTCAGGGCAGATTTTACCAGAGAAACTCCATTCATTATTTGCATTGTGTATACATTAATTTATGGAAGAAATATTTCAGGCACTTATTGTACGCAATGCCCTTCAAGAATTGAGGGGGTGATCCCTGCCTTTAGAGAGGTCTCAACTGGTTGGGCGTGGTCTGCAAAGTTTAACTGAAAGAGGGTCGGAAGGACCGTTAGAAAGTGAGTTCTGGATCCATTTCAGGAGCCTTGTCAGGAGACGTGCTCTTCAGTGAAGCCCTCTCTCTGCATTCTTAACCTCTTGGCTTTATCATCCAAATGCGATCCATGTCTTACATCTTGAAAATAAACAACAAAGCTCTGCTCACTCCAGGAGTCCTCTACTTCTCCATCCTCCAGGCAAGAGCTGCTTGCATACGCCACTGGCTCTTTACCTCCCACTCATTCTTCAGCTGACTCTGGTTACCTTCCCCTCTCCTCCGTCCCATCAGAACTGCTCCTGATGAGCTCACGAAGGACTTCCAGATTAATCCAACGGATGCTTCAAAATTCTTGTTTTACTAGCCCTGCTTAGCAGCATTTGAACCAACTGATATTCCCTCTTGAAATACTCTTTTCTTTTGAAACTCCACTGTCTGGTTTCCTTCTTCCTCAATGGCCAGTCCTTTCTATTGCTCCGATGCTTTCTTTCTTTTCCTCTACGCTGCCTGCCTCTAAACGCTGGTATCCCCCAGGGCTGGTGGTTGGGCCCTCTCCTCTTGTCTTTTCTCCTCTGCTCTGTTCTGTCCTCTCCTTTTCTCTTCTCTCTCCCTCCTCTCTCTCTTCTGAGGTAACTTCATCCTTTCTCATCATTTAAATGCCATCTGTAAGCTGAAGAGCCTCCAATTTATGTCCGCAACCCTGCTGTCTTTTCTGAGCTTCAGATGCCAATAATGAACTACCTCCTTGGTGCCGTTACTTCAGTGTCTCCTAGACATTTCTAACGACATCTCAAAATCTGAGTGCAGGTGGCCCTCTACAAATCTGCTCCTACAAATCACCCCCTGGGCGAACCGTACCTCTACCTGCCCAGGCTCTTCAGGATGTCTCTGGCCTATTCCTGCTCTTTGACGTGTCTGACGGGCGTTGTAGACTCGACACGCCCCAAACCAGCCTACTGGTTACCATCCTTTCTGTCTTCACTCTGCTCTCAGGCATCTTCAAAACAAAACATATTTTGACATTTCTTTTTTTAAAGCAGACTCCTTGTCTAGCACGGAGCCCCATGCAGGGCTTGAACTACAATCCTGAGATCAAGACCTGAGCTGAAATCAAGAGCCCGACGCTCAATGGACTGAGCGACTCAGGTGCCCCCAAACAAAACATGTCTTAAAACAGATGTGCACAAGAAGGGTGGAAGGAAGGAAAGGAGGGATAGAGGGGGGAAAAAAGTTGCAAAGCCTCTGGTTCTGCTCACAACCACCCACTGTGCTGTCAAAGTCAGAACCTTGTGGTAAGTTTTGACTTCTCCCTTTCCTTTAACTCATATCAGATTCATGCAAGAAAATGTCACTTCCACTTCTGGTCATGATGGAATAACAGGGAGGAGATTCACCCTTCCATCTTACAGACTGAAAAACTGGGCAAAATAGAAGGAGTGATTTTCAGGGAACTGGACAACTGGTGGATTGGGCAGGAGGTGATGCAGGACCGTGGTCCCTGGGTGGAGGGAGACAATGTAAGCCCCACAACTGATTTGTCAAGCATGTTAATATTTTACCTATTTTTGTGCCTGTGGGTTGTCTGTCTCCATGCACTGGAGTCTGAGCTCCAGGAAGGGCGGGGCCTTGGCTGCCTAGCTGAGCATCTAGTGCAGTGCCTAACCCATTGTAAGCACTCACTAAATTTTCTGGAAGCGATAGATAAAGGAGTGCACCCTTACTAACATCTGCCCCCTCACTAGCCAAGTTCTATCTTTTCACCTTTTAATTTATGTCTCAAATCCATCCACCTCCCTCCAGCCCTACTGCTATTTTCCTGACCCCAACATTACCAGATCTGCCCTCTGGGCCAACACTATACCTTCTTAGGTGGTCTCCTTACTTCTACTTTTGCCTTCGTGCAATCACCTCCCCCAAATTGGTTATTTAAAAGGTAAATTTCAGAGGCACCTGGGTGGCTCAGTCGGTTAAGCCTCTGACTCTTTATTTTGGCTCAGGTCATGATCTCAGGGTCATGGGATCAAGCCCCGCCTCAGGCTTTGAGCTCAGCATAGAGTCTGCTTGTCCCTCTCCCTCTGCTCCACCCCCCACATGCTCTCTTTCTCTCTCAAATAAAGTCTTTTTAAAAAAGTAAATTTCATCCTGTTGCTTTATATTAAAACTTACCAATGATTTCTGCACTTGGAATAATCCAGACTCCTTACAAAGGGGTGGGCAGCTTGTCCTGTCTACTCATCCAACTCCTCACTAAATTAGTTGCCTAATTTAGCAGCCCCTGGGACCCAGGATGCACATTTTGAAAACCGGTAACCTAGATGCTCACTGGTGTCATTTCGGCTCTAGGTGCTGTGCTATGATGCTTAGACTTATTTGCCACAACCTAAGTTACCCATTAAAACGTAATTGATAAAAATTACCTCTAGGTTTAATAATTCTAGTGACAAGTACTAATAGAATGAGGTCATCTGGGTAATCATGGGAAAATGAGGGCTGGGCCATAAGAATCGATCATTGTTACTCTGGCACCCTCAAAGAGAAAGGAACATCTCATTCTGAATACTGGTCTTGGTTTTTCAGGCCTGGCAATCATGGAAGGCAGATTTCTCGGTCTGCCAGAGCGTTCTCTAAATTTTGCGCCACAAGGCACAAGCACCTTTGCTTTGGTCCCATATGGACAAGGCAATGCTTTGCTTTGTTGTTTGGGTTCTAGGGTGGACTTACCCCAAACACAATGCCCCATTTAAATGAGTGTCCTTGCTTTTTGGGTTGGTTTTATCTTTCCCTGTAGTTTAACATATTCTTCTCCAGGCTTACAAATCAGCCTGGGTTTGTTTGGTGTGAATCAGTTTACCAGCCACCGGATCACGCAGAGTGAGCAGGTAAGTTGGTTTCTGTGGTTCTGCCAGTGTAAGGACTAGACTAGAACATGAACTTCTCGGCTCCCTTTCATGGAGAAATGAGGTCACAGCAGGAGAGTGTCACAGGGATACACAGCGTTGGACCAGGAGAGTTCAAACGAGGCTCCAGTCCCAAGCCAGGGTCATGCAGAAGGAATGGAGAGAAGGAGACAGCAATAATTACAATAGTAGCCAGTATAATTGATAATTGATCAATTTTACTGTTTTTGAAATTAATGCCTTCTCTACTCCCCACATGCCTAGAGCATCAGGAAGTCCCCTCTCTAAGCCCTCCTCTCCCCCTTATGTGGGAGTCATCTGCAGGATCTTGTTTGTAGCTGTCACCTTGTGCTGGACACAGAACCCAGGGGACCCTTCAGGCTGAAGGAACCACCTTGCTGAGTTCCAAGAACACTTCACTGATGTTGGTTTTGTTCCAAAGGACAAGCTGTGTCTAGGTTTCTGTTTTGGGTCAGTGCTGCAGGCCCACAGTCACTCTTTGGAGGGTAAAGAAATTCCACTCCCATCAGACCTGCCCCCCCAACCCCCGCATGAACGGAGCTACCCACCCCCTCCACCCCCCAGCACACATGGAGACTCCCACCACAAACTGGCCTACTCCCAACATCTTGCCTTTAAAATCCACCATTTCACTGCCAGTTTCCTGGGTGCTAGTCATGTGGAGAGGCCTGGCTTGGGACAGGCTCCAGCCTCCATGACCACATGGACCCCAAGTGGCCACTACGCCGAGGTCATTAACTTTTTCCCTTCCAGAGCCAAGAACCGCCTGCCCAGGAGACACGTTCTTCACTTCCACTTTTAGAGCCACAGGAAGCAAATTTCTGGAAGATTGCCAATACCTTTTGTCCCCAATTTCACCCTCAGGCATTCAGAAATGTTGAGATCTGGTTTCATAATACCCTGCTACACATTCAGCGTCTTTGTTTTAATAATTTAAAAAGTAGATATTTGCTTTCCTTGTTTTTGGGGTGTGTGTGTGTGTGAGAGAGAGAGAGAGTGTGTGTGTGAGCCTGAATGTGCCAGCTCCTGTGAGCACACAGGCTGGGATCAATGCAGACCCAGGTACCCAGCGGGTGGGGGACAGGGGGAGGGGGCTAGTGGATATGCAGGGGTGCCGTCCACAGAGCCAGGAAGCTCAGCCAGAGAACCTCACTGGAGAGAGAGGTGCGTCCGTTCGGTGTGGTAGTGAAGAACGTGGGCTCTGGAGCCAGACGGGAGGGCAGGGTTCAGAAACCCGTCCTGCTGATGAAGCGGTGTGACCTCAGTTTCTTTTTGTGTAGAAAGGGGCTGGTGATGGTGGTGGTGGTGGTGACGAGGACGATAGGGAGATAAAAGGCGGGAAGGTCCATAAAGCATGAGGAAATGCCATGAGGGTGTTAGCTGTTGCCATCATTTGCCCGACGTGTGCAAAGATAGAAATATTATTTTTTTTCCTGAAACCTTTTCTGTCCTCTGTGACCTTGTGAATGGAGTACTCCCAAGAGTGGAAAGAACCAGAAGTAGTGGTTTAGACTACACGACGGAGTTTTCTCCTGCTAATGCTGGTGAGCTAGCTAGCTCTGACCTTTTGGGGTCTGGGTGGCTGATGCGGGTGAGGTGGGGAGAGTACAGTGACCTGGATTGTGGGGAGGGTGAGAGGCTGAAAGGGAGCCACAGAGGCAGAGGGAAGTGCGGCGTGAGGAGGGAGCTAGAAAGACCCGCCTTGAGAGAGAAGGTTCGAGAAGAGAGAGCATGTAAGAATTTCAGCACTTGGCTCTATGGTGAGTGACACAACACATCTTCCACAGATCCCCGAGAAACCGTCAAGAAAAATGGCATTGTTTCTGAAAGACCTGAGTGAGGTCTGAGGGTTTTTTGGTTTTGTTTAGTTTATTTTTTTCCAAAACAGACCCCATGATAGTTCAGGTACCCATTTAAGAAACTTTGAGACACTAAATTCTGTCCATCAGTTCCCCTTGTCTTCATGTATGTTTCTCTTCTAAAATAATAGATTCATTTAGTAAGGCACCTCCCCACCCCATTTTGCCACATTCTAAAAATATCCAGGGTTTCTGATTGATTTTATCTTTCACTAGTTTACCTGTTACAGTGTAAGCGCATCTCGCATTTCCCTTGCACGTGTGGGCAAGGCTCTTACCAGCAGTCTGATTGTCATCTATTTTGGGTAGCTCTGGAGTAGCTCCCTGCTCTCTGGCTCCGATGACTTTTGTTCTGTCAGCCTTGTCTAGAACATTCTGGGCCTTTAATAACTCCCATTAGTATACTTCCAATCTGGGAGGCAAAGTTTCCTTAAAAACTCCATTTAGTCTCTTTTTACTTTCATCTTCAATCAGATCGTTTGCACTGTGATCAAAAGGGGTCCGGCAGGCTTGCAGCGGAACTTCCCTAATCTCTTACCCCTGTGTTTGGAGCTCCCGGAGGGCCTTTTGCTGCCCAATTTCTGGTTTACACCTGTCCTTCAAACTCTTGTGTTTTCTTATTCCTCTTACTCAGTCAATCTTTACATTTTTTTTTTTAAAGATTTTATTTATTTATTTGAGAGAGAGAGAGAGAGAGAGAATGAGAGAGAGAGAGAGAGAGCACGAGAAGAGAGAGGTCAGTGGGAGAAGCAGACTCCCTGCCGAGCAGGGAGCCTGATGTGGGACTCGATCCCAGGACTCCAGGATCATGACCTGAGCCGAAGACAGTCGCTTAACCAACTGAGCCACCCAGGTGTCCCCAGCCAATTTTTACATTAAAAAAAAAAAAAAAAAAAATATATATATATATATGTATATGTATATGTGTATGTATATGTATGTGTCTGTGTGTGTGTGATATTCCTCCTAAACTAGAGGTGGTTTTTGTTTGTTTTTAACAGTGGTTCTATGGATTTTTTTTTAAAAGAAGAAACCTTGTTTTTTATTCACGGCAAATACTTTTCTTGGGTTTCTAGTAATGTTTTAGCAATAATTTGGCTTTCTCCATTAATTTCCCTTTATGTGATTCTTTTATGATCCTTCCCGCCATAGTGTACTCCTTGTGGGTTGGTCACACTTCCCTTTTTAAAGTTGGGTAACTGCATGATGGACTTTTTGTTTCCTTCCAGAATGTGGAACTAAACTGTGTTGTAACAGCTATTATGTAGTGATTCCTATGAAAACACTTTCTTGCTGAGGTCTTACCTAGCCCTCCAAGCCATGACCACGATGGCCCCTTTGTTTGTGAATTCTAAGGACCAGTTAGTTCTTTATTTGATCCCCAGACCGTGCCTCCCCTTGTGGGATAAAATGAGGTCTGCCATTTTCTTGTTCTGCTTAATCTTGTGGTTTTTTTTTTCACTCTGACATCTCATTTTAGTTTCACCTCACAGCTTTCTGGTCTGTGATAAAGCCCCATAACAACAGAGTCATGATTTAACTGAAATTTCTGCCTAGAATAATCCAGCTGTGCTTTCTTAACCCTGCAAGAATCTTCCAGTCTTCCACAAAATCTTGTTGACTTTGTGCCCCACGTACAGTGTCTTCTGGGCAACACAGTCCATCTTCATCCACGTGGGTCACGGGATAGCACTTAGTGCGTTGCTAACCTTTTTCTCTGGATGATTGCTTTGTAAAGGACCGAATCCTCCACTTCTGTTTTGTGTGTTTCTAAGCAGAAGGTGCCGTTTGCCTCTTTGCTTCACTTTCCCCAAACCCCATCAGGTCAGTTGTCTGCTGAGGTGCTTCGATGCCTTTATTTCCTCTTTTTTTTTCCCCCTCAACATTAAACTAAAATTCATGTTCACTCATACTGATCAGCTTTACCCTAATATTTACTTTGAAAGGACCTGGTCAACTTTCTAGTGCTAGAAGTCTCATGCCAGTTGGGTTTAGGCTGAGCCTGTCTTGCCTTTAGAAGTTCTAGTTACCCTAAAGAGAACGTTTATTAGTTAGGCAATTATCAGGGACTTACCAAGATAGACATTTATCTCGCTTTTCAGTAAACCTTATCTATGGCTGGTATGGTGACTCCATTATCCTCGGGATCTGACTCCTGTATTCTTGGGTCACCGTCCTCAACATGTGGCTTTCACACTGAGGTCTGAGTTGCCTTCTCTAAAATCTCAGCCATCCCACTCCGTGTCAGTGACCAGGAGTAGAAAAGATGCAAGAATAGGGTAGGCTCCCTTCTGTTGAGGACATTTTCTGAAGTTACACGTGCCACTTCCGCTTATAATTCGTTGTCAAGAACTTAGTCAGATGAACATACCTCTATAAGCCATGGAGGGTATGAAATACAGTTTTTATTTTAGGTGGCCATGTGCCCTGCTAACATTTAGAAATTGTTGCTGAGCAAGAAGGGATGATTAGGTATTAGAGACCGATTAGAAATCTCTGATAAATACCAGAATTCCAAAGAAATCCCCAAATTCCTCCTTTTTTTTTTTTTTTAAAGATTTCTTATTTATTTATTGGACAGAGAGAAATCACAAGTAGGCAGAGAGGCAGGCAGAGACAGAGGGAGAAGCAGGCTCCTTGCTGAGCAGAGAGCCCGATGCGGGGCTGGATTCCAGGACCCTGAGATCATGACCTGAGCTGAAGGCAGAGGCTTTAACCCACTGAGCCTCCCAGGTGCCCCCCAAATTCCTCCTTTTATAATGTCCTCTCAGCAACCAAGTTTTGGGAACTATTTTATTTTATTATTTTATTTTATTTTGTTATTTTATTTCATTATCTTATTTCATTTCAATTCATTTCATTTTATTATTTTATTTTATTTTATTATTTCTCAGCTTCATTGAGATATAATTGACATCTAATATTGTGTACGCTTAAGGTGTATTATGTATTGATCCGATACACTTTATATGGCAAAATGATTACCACAATAGTGTTAGCTAGCACCTCCATCACACCACATAATTAGTGTTTTTCCTTCTTTTTGTGGAGAAAACATTTAAGATTTACTCTTAGCAACTTCCAAGTATATGAAACAGTGTTATTAATTATAATCACCATGCTATACATTAGATCCTACAAATTTACTCATCCTATAACTGGAAGTTATACCCTTTTACCAACATCTCCCCATTTTCCCCACTCCCCACCCCTCCCTGGTAGTAACCACTCTACTTCTGTTTCTGTGAGTTTGGCATTTTTAGATTCCACCTGTAAGTGACATTTTACAGTATTTGTCTTTTCCTGTCTGACTTATTTGGTTTAGCATTATGCCCCGAAGCTCCATCTGTGTTGTTGCAAATGGCAGGATTTCCTTCTTTTTTGTGGCTGAATAATATTCCACCATCTTTATCTCTCTGTCTGTTTATCATTGCACACCTTCTTTATCCATACACCTGTGCATAGACACTTAGGTTGTTTCCTTGTCTGGGCTATTGTAATAATGCAGTAGTGAACGTGGGAGTGCAGATATTCCTCAAGATCCTGTCTTTCTTTATCGTCTTTGGATATATACCCGGAAGTGGGATAACTGGCTGGGAACTATTTAATTCTACAGTCTTGCCTTTGGGAACATAATTCCCTTAGCGAGGAACTTACCTGTTTTCCCATCGGCTCTCTCCCATCCCCCACAACACTAAGAGTCATGCCACCTTGGTTTAGGCACTGAAGGTCACACTTTTCTAGTAAACTGGAGGCTCATGAGTTTGAGAAAAGAGTCTCCTTTTGACAGGGTTAAAGGCTGAAGTTTCGCTGCTAAATATTTTGTTTCATGTTAATTCGTACATTTCTAATTTCTGGATCTCCAGTTCACTTCTGTTTACCACAACTCTCTCCTAAATCCTCTGCTCATGGGTGGGAGGTTTTGCTCATTCTTTTGCCTTTCCCTCCCATTTGCTCCTGGCAGATCTTCGTGTTTACATTCATTTCACATACAGACATTTCTTTTTTTCCTGAAGTGTGCCTGCTCTACTTTTCACCAGGTTTTTAACATCTTTCCTGGTGTCTACCTTTCTTTGGGTGGAGCGTCTCTTTCTCTGGATTTTGGCATCTGTTTGCACCTCTTTCTGCTTGCTAAGGAAGAAACTGTAGAGCAGAAAATGTCAGGTAAAAGTTTACGTGATACCTAAAAGATCAATTAGCTGTCTTATACCAGCTATCCTTACTCAAGACCCATTGTGATTTTGAGCCTTGATTGCCTCTCCTAGTGAAATATGTTTTGATTACATGTAGTGCTGTTCTGCTATTTTGTTTTAAATGAAAACATGATCTGGCAGCTCCGTACTAGTTTGATGTGTATGCGCAAAATCCCCCCAACTTTGTGAATTTCAAGGCTATCTGAAACTAAAGCCAACAAGAATATTAACCTTAATTTTAACCATGTGTTTTAGAATTAGAAATTAAAGAGAAATTTCCATGATGACTAAGTCAGTAATAAATACTACAGGATTTCTTCTGAAGGATGCTTCATACGCTTCATTAATTCCTCTTGCTCAGTGCCACCATCATGCCCTGGGCCCAGGCTTTCATTCACCCCCTCTCCTTCACTCCATGTATGCAGTCGTTTGCAAGCGTCTTTCCTTTCTCTGTAGAATCTCTTGGATTTGTCCCCAGGTCTCAGTTTCAGTGCCACCTCTCAGAGCCAAGTCCCTATCAAGTCCCATATAAATTATGGACAGCAGCCTCTTCACTGGTCTCTTCACTTTCAATTTATCCCACACATCCCTGCCAGATTCATCGTGGCTTTCATCATCCCTTGCTTCTGATTAAGACTCCTCGATATTGCCTTATTTCTGATCACTTTAAGTCTGGGCTCCTTAGCTTGTTAACAATGAGTCTTGCTCAGTAAATCACATTTTTCCATTTTCTGCCACAGAGCAACCCACTACTCATGCCCTTCTTCAGCAATCTGGCTTTCTTCCCGTCCTTGTCTCTTTCACCCATGTTTCGGTCTTATATCTTTGCCTATGCTCTACCCTCCCTGGAGAACCTCCTCTCCTCTGCTCCCCCAATCCACGTGATGCCTTTCCTTCAGTATCCCAAAGATTGCCCATTCCCACCACATTCTACAGTGATCTGTCCTTTATATGTACTATTTCTGACTATGGTCTGTGTTTATCTAATTACTGCCAATCAATCGAAAATTGCTTTAAGGTTGTTTTATATTTGTCTTGTATACCTCTTGTCTCCTCAACTGGTCTGTTTTATCTGTTTTTTGTTCCTGGATTGGTCTAGCTGGAGGTAATTTAGTATTTAATTTTATTAAATCCACTAAATCAGAACCATCTAAGACTCAACACATTTATTTCACATGTTTTGCTGTAATGGCCTCCTACTTGTTCTTGGATTGGGTTAGGGTTTGAATCTTTTCATTTTATTTGTAGAATTCTACATTGTTCTTCAATATGCCTTCATTTCTTATCTTTATGGCCTTGTAATTTCCATACTTAAGTGAAATAGTTATGAGATGCAGATCACAGACTAAGCCCAAGGGGAATGATATTAAAGGAAAGGAACATAGAAAGTGAAAATGCCCTTACTGAGATCTGTGGCTTACCCTCACTGGATTTAATTCACAAAACATTTGAATATCTTCAAATACACTCCTTTAGAACAAAGGATAGCTATCTATTTGAATTTGTTCCCACCCTGGCTGAGCTGTTTATAATTGATTCATGTAGTCTGTTTCCCTTGATACTGGATAAAATATCATGTAGCCTAAGATCCATGGTAAGATATTGTGTATAACCAAACAATAATAGTTAGGGTCAGTCTAAGATAAGCTAAAAGGAAAAAAACTACCAGGAAAGATGAGTTACCTTAAAACTGTGGCTCTCAAAATCTATTTGTCTCAGCAATAAACTAGGCCTTGAAATTCAGAGGCTCAAGTCAGCTATTGAAGACTGAAAGTTTGGGCTGGTATGATGGTGAGAATTGAGGTCCAAATATGGTAGTCATAAGAGTGAATGCTGGAAACACGAAGGCATGTGCTGAGGGGACTAAGGATTGTTTGGGTGGAGTTTCACATTCATCTGCTTTGATAGGACCAGGAACCACACTACCTTTTGTTCTCCCTTGTCCACTGAGAACCCCATTTATCAGTGCTGTCAACCCCAAGTGCCTAATAGGCAATGACCAAACTCATTCATGTGGCGGATGAAGTCATGACGTTCTCTGCAGAACATAAAACCATGTAGCAGAGCCTGAGTAGATGCTCGCCGATCCTGAATCTTCTTTGTAGGCAGGCCTAGCCTTCCTTGTAGTTAAGCTGGAGCCATACAATTAGTTCTGGCCAGTGGAATTTGGCCAGAATTTGTCTTCCACCTCTGGCCTGGCCCTCAACCCTGAGGAGATCTTTGGCTTGCTTTTTCTCTTTGCATGCTGACCAGTCGGATGAAGAAAATCTGATGGAATCTTTGAAGGTAGAGTATGCTAGAGCCACAAGATGGAAGGAACCTTGGTTCTGGCATCATTGTGTAGATTGCCACTCACATAGTATCTTTATTAAACAGTGCAATGAATGCAAAATCTACTTTGATTGATTGAAATAACAAATTTTCCAGGAAGGAAAACAGAGAAATGTGACAGTAACTGGAGGAAAATGCAGTTTCAATGGGTCAAACTCTCCTTTTCCTCAGTTGATGTGATCTCTCAAAGATGATAGGAGCTAGGAGAAGGCATCACCTTGCACAACTGAGGTTGTGGTGTTGTTTGTTAGCATTATTAGCTTGACTAATATAAATAATGATGTCTTGAATTCATCTCAAGATTTAGAATAGTTTTACTTAAAAAAAAATTACCTGTTTAAGAAAAAATTCTTAAAGCTACCAAATTTAATTCAGTTTAATGAATAGTTGATGAATAACTACGCATTGCAGATAATAATAATAATATTTATGTAGTATACTGGGAATAACATGGTGGACAAGACAGAATATTTTACTGGGGAAGGCAGATTAAAAAATCTGCAAGTGAATAAACAGTATGCTTACGAGCACTATGAAGAAAATAAAACACAGTAGAACCTGAAAGAGAGTGACTGGCTGGAGCCTAGCTTAGATGGGTGACCAAGGAGCTTCTCTCTTATAGAAGGTGACTCTTAAGTTGAGACTTGGGTAAAGAGAAGGTGCCAGCCACGTGGCTACTCAGGCAAGAGCTATGTACACAGAAGGTACAGCATGTGCAAAATCCGTGGGGCAGGAACATACTTATTGTGTGCAAGGCAGTGGAAGACCCACGTGATAGAAGCTTCATGAGCAAGGACTGGGTGATAGTGCCAGGTCATGTACGGCTTTTTGACCTGGGCTAAAGATTTGTACTTTATTCAAAGAGCATTAATGGGTTTTAAATAAGGGGCCTGATTTGTGATTTATTTATTTATTTATTTATTTTTAAAAAAGATTTTATTTATTTATTTGACAGAGAGAGAGATCACAAGTAGGCAGAGAGGCAGGCAGAGAGAGAGGAGGAAGCAGGCTCCCCGCTGAGCAGAGAGCCTGATGCGGGGCTTGATCTCAGGACCCTGAGATCATGACCTGAGCCCAAGGCAGAGGCTTTAACCCACTGAGCCACCCAGGTGCCCCTGATTTGTGATTTATTAACTATCATTAACTGCAGTTTAGAGAATGGGTTTTAGAGACAAAATGGGGAGGCCAATTGGGCCAGGAAGCAGTAGCCCCAGCAAGATATGACGGCGGCTTAAACTAGAATAGAATTGGATGTATTTGGGATTGAGATGAAAGAATGATTTTCTGGTGGATTGAACACAAGGGGTTGGGGGAAAGAGGAATAGAGATTTATTAGAGAATTCAACAAATATTGATTTAACACTGGCTATGTGCCAGACATTCTTCTAGGCTTGGGGGACTAGTAGTGAACAAAACAGGTCAAGTCCCTGCTCTCCTAAACCTTACACTCTTTTTTCTTTTCTTTTTCTTAAGATTTTATTTATATATTTTTGAGAGTATACATGAGCCTGGGGTGGGGAGAGGCAGAAGGAGAAGCAGGCTCCCCGCTGAGCAGGGAGCCCGATGTGGGACTTGATCCCAGGACCCTGGGGTCATGACCTTGATCCCAGGACCCTGGGGTCATGAGCTGAAGGCAGACGTTTAACCAACTGAGCCACACAGATGCCCCTAAACCTCATGCTCTATGGAGAGAAACAGATGGTAATAACACATATCAGGTGAGGATAGTGAAGTAAAGCAAAGCATTGTGAGGGGATAAAGAGTGACATGGATGGCCAGTTTAGATAAGATAATCAGGGGAATCTTCTTTGGATGATTTTGAGCAAAGAAGTGAGGAAGTAGACCATGGGGACAGCTGAGGCAAGGGTGCTCCAGGAAGAGGAAACAGTGGGTGCAGAGGCCCTGGGTGGAAACGCACGTGGCATGTTGGAGGGGCAGGGGTAGGCACTGTGGCAGGAGAGGAGTGAACAGAGAGGAAGTGGGAGGAGACGAGGTCATAGAGAGGTAGGTGGGTGGGCAAATCACAGGTTAAGATCAGGGCTTAGATCCAATTTTGAGGTGGAAAGCCACTGGAGAATTTTGAATAGAGGAACAGAAGTAGGGAGACCAGCTAGTCTTGGCGAGATATGATCATTTTATTTTAGTCACTGGTTGGATGTTGACGCCATATTGTTTTTTTTTTTTTTCTTTTAGTAGTCTCCACGCTCAGTGTGGAATGCAATGCAGAGCTTGAACTCGAAACCCTGAGATCAAGACCTGAGCTGAGATCAAGAGTTGAACACTTAACTTACTGAACCACCCAGGTGCCCGAATATTGAGAAGGGGGAGACAGAAGGAAATATGGGAGTAGAAATCAAAGTTCTGTTCAGGACAGATTAAATTTGAAATGCCTATTGGACATGCAATTAAAGATATCAAGTAGATAGGTGAATATTTGAGTCCAGAACTCAGGAGAGGGTTCAGGACCAGAGGTAGAAATTTGGAGTTGTGGGCCTTGGCATGGTGTTCAATGTCTCAGGACTAGAGGGAATCACCTAGATGGAGAAAAGAACCAAGGTGTGGCTCTGGGGCTCTCTCTCCTCTTTGCAGAAAGTAGCCCAGAGGGGAAGGAGATTGAGAAGGAGTGGCCTGTGAGGTTGGATGAGAATCCGAAGAGTTTAGTGTTACAGAAGCCGAGATAAGAAAGTGTTTCAGATGAGAGAGTTCAACTATGTCAAATGCTGCCAAGGGTCAAGAAGGAGGAAGACAGAAAAGTGGCCCTTGGATTTGACAATGTGAAGTCACCGGTGACTTTGCCAGGTAGGAGTGAGTTCAGGAGATGTGGCTCACACAGGACAATGAACAACTCTTGAGACAAATTTTGCAGGAAGAAAAACAGAAAAATGTGACAGTAACTGGAGGGAAATGCAATTTCAATGGGTCAAATTCTCCTTTTCCTTCCTCAGTTGATGTGATCTCTCAAAGATGCTAGGAGCTAGGAGAAGGCATCACCTTGCACTGTGTTCGACCGATTTATACAAAACTAATGGCTTCATGTGTTGTATCTTTCACATATATTTGCATTTTAAAAAGAGGAACTTTATGTTTCATGTAGTAGATAGTCTAATATATGTTGGGTACCCAGAGTGAATGAATATTCTAGCTAGGACTAGCTGTGTGTGTGTGTGTGTGTGTGTGTGTGTGTTTGTACATGCATTGTCTTCAAATCTGGTGAGCTGGAAATCTTCCTGACAATCTGTTAGGCATCAGGGATTTTTATCTCCAGATGGGTGCCCCATTTTTCTTTTTGATAACCTCTTACTAATGAAGAGCCAGGGATGGGAGTTCCATTTACAAATGGTGAATCATTAGAAACAGATTTGTAGGTGGAGAAGGCTTGTGCAGCAGCAGAGCCTCACTTCGGAGGCATGCCATCAGCTCTTTGCACAAATGGGCCCTGCAAGCAGATCCCTGGGAGGGGAGACAACTCATTACACATGTGCCCTCCCACACTGCTGCTCTAACCGCAAGCCTTCATCGGAAAGCCTGAGGCCAAGAGGACAAGCGCTCCATTTAGAGTTCACTTTCCAAGTTCCAAGTCCCTGCCCCACATCTCTTACTTCCTTCCTTTACAGCAATCTGGGAGACTGAACATTTCTTCTTCCTTTTTTTTTTTTTTAATGATTCTATTTATTTGAGAGAGAGAGAGAGAAATGAGTGCGGAGAAGGGGCAGAGGGACAGGGAGAAGCAGGTTACCTACTGAGTGCGGAGCCAAAGCAGGACTCGATCCCAGGACCCTGAGACCATGACCTGAGCTGAAGGCAGATGCTTAACTGACTGAGCCACCCGGGTGCCTGAGACTGAACATTTCTTTGCATTGGCCTGCAGTCACTAAGCTGTGGCCTGCTTTTTCAGCTCCCTTGACCTGCCTCTGAGCTTCTTTCCAGCTTGGACTTGAGATAGCTCTCAGTGTCCTGCTCTTGGTTCTCTGGCCAGTCTGCCAGTGGATGTGCTCCTGCTCTGAGATGGGGTGTTTTTCTGTAGCTCAGAGAGTGGAGACTCCTCCAGGACCTCTAAGCCTTCAGAACCATGGTGGAAGGCAGGTCAAGCCAGTGGACTTTGGACAGAAAAGATGTACATTCTAGAACGATCATTAGAGTCTAACTTCCCAAGTCCCAGTCCCTCATCCCTATGACATTTTAACAGATTATTTCATTCTGCTCACTTCCTCCTCCTAAATGCCCATGACCTGGCCTTGCTTCCTTGTCCCTTTTCGTTTGACATCCAGAAGGGTGGGTCTGGAACTTCAGCCATACATGTACCTCCTTTGTGATTTTTGGCCATATATATGTGCCACCAATGCTATTATTTAACCCAAATTTTTCTTTAAATCAACTCATCATTTTACTTAAATATATATTTATTTTTTTTAGAGAGGGAGAGGTAGAGCATGTACAATCAGGGGAGGGGGCAGAGGGAGAGAGAGAGAAGCTAAGGCAGGCTGCACCCCCAGCACGGAGCCCAACCTGGGGCTCAGCCTCAGGACCCTGAGATCATGACCTGAGCTAAAATCAAGAGTCGGGTGCTTAACTGGTGGAGCCCCCCAGGTACCCCTTACATATTTTCTTTTAATAAGGAAATTTTGTTACTGCATAAATAGAAATTCAGGGTAAATAAAAAATAAATACAATTAAACCCTAAATTCGTGTTATCGAATTCTAGTGGTATGCTGGTTTACCAAGGGCTCCCGGCTTGTTTTCCCTTTTTTCTCGGGAGGGAGGTTATCAAATATTAGAATTGTTAAAGATATAGCAGCACCAAACTGAGACTTTCTCCTTGACACAGTCTGAAGCCTTGAAAGAGAAGAGCTGTTTGCACAGCACTGAGAATGTACTAGAAGCCACCAAACTGTGCACTTTAAAATGGTTAAAATAGTCTATGTTCTGTGAATTTTACTTCCATTAAAAAAAAAAAACAGAAGTGGAAAAGATTTGTTTTGATCCAGTCATTTAATACCATGTTATGGTACTGTAGTCTTTGGTTTTGGTGAAACATTGCCCCAAGACAGATGTAAGGCTGAGACCCTCGGGGTTCAGGGTCAAGGCAGGTCCCTATCCGAGCAGCGTAGCTCGGGAGTCTGTAGTAGTTCTAAACAATGCCGGTGCCTTCACTTGAATTTCTGGAATAATGGGAAGTCACGCATGGGGCAGTGCTCTTCTGAAGCCCCAGTTGGTTTCCTTCCCACCCCTGAAACCTACAATATATTTGAGCTCGAGTTACTTTTCAGAACTTAAATTTCTTCATCTGCTAAGTAGAGATCCTACTACCCATCGTACTGTGTTGTTGTGGGGATTACCTGAAAAAATCACAGAAGAATCTAGCAAAATTGCTGTGTGGAACAAGTGTTCATTCTTTCCCCTACTCATGATTCAGTTGAAGAATAGTTGGGGGGCAAAATTCATATAGGTGCTTTATGAGAGATTTGATGCGGCCGTGTTAATGATTTGCTAGAAATCCTTATAATCCAGAAATGGAGTAATTTAGAGAGTCTGGAAAATAGTCACTATTAAGTATTTAGCCAGTGCCAAAAAAAAAAAAAAAAGCCTTGTGATTTCATTTTCAGAATCATTGATTGTTGAATACATCTCATCATTTGCATTAAGAAGTATTAAATCATTGTTTGTAACCCTATTGAGTTTCTGTAGAATTCTCTTCTAGCACAGTTTTATATGTGGGGACTTTGCCAACCTGGTTTAATTAATTAATCTTCAAGTAAATCCAAAGCCTATTAAGAACATTTATGGGATTTCCTTATGAAATATCATCACTTCTGGTTCACCCGCATTTTGCTGTTTTTGGTCATCATTATTTGTATTGTTGTGTTTGGCCGCAATCCTGGAAATACAATTTACTTTATGCTAAAACCATGTCTTAGGCAAAATTCTGACTCCGCTGTGGAGTGAAATATGGTTACACTCCCTTGCATTGTGTTCTCGGTTTTGGCTATACATCAAACTAACAATGATGTATTCTTTCAAACTTCAGAACTTGAGTGTGGGAGGTAGGGAACTTTCAGATGCCACAAACGCACTTTAAAAAGCATTTCAGAACCACTCTTCTCTAGGAACGTACCATTAAATTCTCCTATCTTTTCAGCCAAAAAAAAAAAAAAAAGGCTAAAAAAAAATAAAGCCCTAGGATGGTTAAAAAAAAAAGCGCTGTCGGTATAGGCTTCTCATGGCCTTTGAAAAGATGAGCAAGGTCTCATTTTGAGAGATCGTTTGGCTCGTGGAATAACTAAAGCCATATGAAGTGTTTTATGATGGGTGTTACAGCTTATTAAGTATTCACTTACAAGGAAGATCTTTTAACGCCGTAATTCTTGAGGTAGGCATTTTCCTCCTCCAAGTCTAGAAGGCTTCGTTCTCTAGAATGAGAATCGGATGTCAGGCAAATTAAGGAGAGTCGGAGCATCCTCTTCCAGACTCTGTGTTTTCCACGGGTGACGTGACGTGGGAACGTCCTGTGTAAATCTGTCACTCCCGTTCCTCGAGCACAGCCCTTCACATCTTTTTTTCAAAAAAGAACCATCTACACACCTGAATCTCAAAAATGAAGGTTTGGCTCTGCCTGTACCTAGGGCTGACGTCCTGGATCTCCCTCGAGTCACCCTTATGGACCGACAGCCCCGACTGGGTCTGTAGGCACGGACAGCCCGACTGTGTCGGGGTGTGTCACCCGTCACCTGCACTGACTGGACATTTGGGAAATTCGGCCTGGCTATGGATTGCAGTTCTCTGGAATAATACCGGCTCTAGGAAGCCAAGAAGGTTTTTGTGAATGCGGTTGATGAATTCCGAAACACCTTCTCCCGTGGAACTGGACGGCTGTGAGTCTGGACCCCCTGTGAGCATTGTGAAATCATCGAGTTACATAAGCGAGTAGTCACGTCGCCAGGATTGGGGTTCACCTTGATGTTGAGGTGATGTCTGAGGCAGTAGCTCGGCGTGAACACCAGGCACAGCTCCCCACCCCCACAGGGTGCAAGACCGCCTTCTGTCAGACAAACACCCCTCGCTTTCTTTCGGTGCGAAAAGCGTGTGTGAGATTAAGTAGATCTGAGGCTCTTGGCAGTGTACTAAGGTGGAACAAAGCCCTCTGGATGATTGCTAAGACAGGTGTCGGCTTCCTCCTGCTCTGTTTGAGCAGCGCTATTCCTCCTGACGTGGTCCCTCTGAGAGAGGACAGGCACCTTGGACAAACCAGTGGCCAGGCTCCCATCCCCACTCTTACAGCCAGAGGTGCAAGCTTGAGCTGTGTTTCCTCTCGGCCATGACTGTGGACCCCTTGCTGCCTCTTCAGCCCCAACAAGTCCAGGTGAGCTGCCAACCCCCTCAGGCAGCCCTCCTGGGAAGAAGCCAGGTGTATTATTAGCCTTTGGTGCCCCTTGTTATCCTTTTCTGTCCTTGTGGGTGTTTTGCTTCTTTCTCTTCACCCTCAGCCATTTCTTTGTTCTTCGTTCCTTTCGCCTTCTTGCCTCTCAAACACTCTTTGGCAGAGGCTCTTACACACATTTGCACTGAGGTGTAAATGGCTGATAAAAGTTGTGTTTCTTCTCCCAGGAGTATTCGCCCTGGAACAAAGACATAAATTTCTAAGGGTGGAATTTCAGATCAGCAAGCCAGGTGGAAGGAGGCCTTAGGAGTGAGGGATCTTCCTGAGGCCACCCTAGGCCTGCTCCCGAGGACGGCCCTGCTCCAAGGTAGCCAGCAGCTGGCGATGGGAGGCCCTGGGCTGCTGACCGTGGGAGGGGCTGGTCCCATGGCTGAGACTCTGGCCTTGCTCCAGGACTGGAGTTGGAGATCGTGGGGCCCTGTCTGAAAATCTTGAGCAATAGTCTTGCTTATCCCAGAGGAATGTTTGGAAACACTCATAATATTGCATTTGTGGTAAATGTTTCATTATCTGACTGTTTTCTTCAGCTGATGCGGTAGACACCTCTTCGTTTTAAGGCTTCTTGAACTTGCCTTTCTGTGAGACATCCGAAGTTCCCACATAGAGCTTGACTCCTGCCGATAGAAACCGGTTAGTTTCATCATTCCTCAGCTTGTCTAAATCAGAAGTGTTTTTGATATTCAAATGCTGACCTCTGGGCAAATGAAAAATTGCTAAGACGCAGTAAAATTCCTCTGGGCTTGGAGCACATACTCATGAGCGCATCGCTGCAGAATGGGATCCTGGGCTGATGTCACGGCAGGGAGCACCAGCCCCCGTGAAAAAGCCTGCCCTACCCCAGAGTCCCCTTAGTGGACTTGTGAGTCCGTGTGTTCCACGTGCTGGACCCGTGTGTTGGCTCTCAGAACAAGCCCCCCACCCCATTTTAAAAAATCATTAAGCTCCGTAGAACTACAAGCCAAGAGTATTGGTTAACATTTTTTCCCCCTAAAACACAATTCACATGTTAGAGAGATGAGTTTTGGCTTCTAATTTACCCTAGTGAGTTGAAAATTCACTGTAAGTTCTCATAAAAAATTGTGAGGCGGAAAAATGAATAAAGACACTCATTCCTCACTCTATTTTTATAAGTTAAAATCTCCCATTTCCTGGTTGTTTTGTCTACAGCATTCTAAACAACCTTATATACCACGACGCAGAGGAGCCTCAGAAACTTACAAACTTATGCTCGGTGAAAGCAGCCGGTCATAGAGGACCACATACTGGGTAGTTCCCTTTATATGAAATGTCCAGACAGGCAAATCTATAAAGACGGAAAATAGATTAGCTGTTATAAGGACTGAGCGGAGAGGAGAAGGTGTGGTGACTGCTAAAGATGGGAAGTTTCTTTCTGGGGTGATGAAAATGTGCTAAAATTTATATTATGGTGATGCTATAAATATAAATATACACTGAATGGTACACTTTGATGGTATGGTATGTAAGTTACATACCAATAAAGATGTTAAAAATGAAGACACTATTAGGTGCCTGGGTGGCTCAGTGGTTGAGCGTCTGCCTTCAGCTCAGGTCATGATGGGGTCCTGGGATCAAGTCCCGCATCGGGCTCTTTGGTCAGCAGGGAGCCTGCTTCTCCCTCTGCGTCTGCCTCTCTGTCTTTCATGAATAAATAAAAACCTTAAAAAAAAAGAAAAAAGAGACTATATTCTTGGGTGAAATGGAGAAAAAAGGAGAGGGCTTGGCTTGGACCCTACCTCTGCACAGGCATGGGGAAAAGAGGAAGGATTAATCTGAGAATTTTACAGACACAGTAAGGAAGTATTTTGGTGCAGAGGTGAAAATGAAGATGAAGTGGTCCTCTTTGGGAATGGAGTGGAAATTGAGGCAAGCTGGTAAGGAACTTGTGGTGGACACACCCTAAGCTGATCCTCAAGGACCTGACTTGTATAATTCCCTCCTCTTGAATGTGGGTGAGACCTGTGACTTGCTTCTAACTGGTAGAATAAGGTAAAGGTGATGGGGCATCATTCCCATAGTTACGTTTTGTTCTCTAAGACTCCATCTTAGCAGACCAGAGTGAGAGATCCTCCTGCAGGCCTTAAAGAAGCCAGATGCTGGGATGTGGGCTTTCTGTGCAGACAGCCATAAAGCTGGGACCCGATGGGGGCCTCTAGGACCTGGGGGCAGCCTCTAGCCAACAGCCGGGAAGAAACCAGTGGCCCCCTCAGTCCCATCACCACAAGGAACTGAGTTCTGCTCACAACCACATGAGCCCAGAAGAGGACTTTGTGCTCTAGAAGGATCAGCACCCTGCCAACACCTTGACTGCAGCCTCGTGAGACCCTGAGCAGAGGACCCAGAAACTGTGAGATAACGGAACGGTGTAGTGTTTCAAGCCTCCATATTTGGTGTAATTTGCTTGTTTGTTTGTTTATAGCAATGAGAAACTAAGGCAGAGCTGTTGCAGGAAGAAAAGTGATTTTCAGGATCAGTTCAGTAGGAGGGCTTCCGGAAAAGAAAACTCAGGGTGATAACAAACCTGGGTTAGGATGGGGGTCTTGCTGTTGACATCTGCGGAAGGCAGTTAAGATGAGCAAAAATCAAATGAATGTGAGAATTTGAGCTCCTGTCCACTCAGATTCATGCTGGAAGTTCACATCTTACGAATGAGTGGAGATGTCTGGAAAAGCCGAACAATATTAAAATATTGACTTTCATTTTATCAGTGATAACAATGATAATAATATGTGTGTGTCCGTGTCCGTGTCCGTGTGTGTGTGTGTGTGTGTGTGTATGCGTGCACAGGCACTGGGTTCAACTTTTCTATGCACATTTAATTATTTCATTTTAAAAGATTTTATTTATTTATTTATTGGAGAAAGAGCGTTGAATGAGCAGGAGAGGGACAAGCAGACGCCACGCTGGGTATGGAGGCCAAGGCAGGGCTCGATCTCACGACCTCAGCTGAAATCAAGACTCAGTTGCTTAACCGACTGAACCAATCAGGCACCCCTGATTATTTCATTTTTACAGAGACAGCGTAGGACAGGTTCTGATTCCGAATTTGGAACACCGGTTCCAAGTTCTGGCTCTGTCGGCTTACCAACCACATGACCTTCAGCAAGTCACCAAATACGCTTTCCCCTCTATCTACACATTTGTAAAACAGGCTTAGTAATAGTGTCTACCTCACAGAGTTGATATGAGGACTAGATGAGCAGTGCCTGGCTCATGGTAAGCCCCCTCAACAGCCACTAATTGTTCTTGTTGCTGCTGTTTAATATTGCTTTAGCACGTGGTAATTCCGTGTGCCCCCTCTTAGTCACTGGGTGACCTTGGGCAAGCAACTCTCTTGCATTCAGTTCCTCTTTTGTAAAACAGAGCTGGGAACCATAGTTTCCTAAACGAGAGGATGCTATGCCTAGTGCAGTGTGCAAAGGGCTGACTGATGAGATGGTCTTTGTTCCCTTCCATCCGGGTAGGGATGTACCTCTTGGAAAGAGGCTCACTGCCCAATAGGACATTATAATCTCTTCCTTTATTCCGTAGTTTTGTCTTCAAGCTTGGGAGAAGGCACCTTGTGCAGTGGTCAGCTGCGCTAATTTTCAGGGAGTGCTAGTTACTGTTAATTATTGCATAGAATCATCCCAACAATTCCTTCATGTTGGGTTCTTTATTATACACATTTTACATATGCAAAACTTAGGCTTCCACAAGGCAACTTGTCTAATGCCAAGCAGAGCCAGAAATGAAAGGCAGGCTTGTCTGATTTTTTTTTTTTTAAGATTTATTTATTTGAGAGAGAGAGAGAGCACTTGTGGGCAGGGCATGGGGCAGAGGGAGGGAGAGAGAATCTCAAGCAGACTCCCTGCTGAGCATGGAGCCTGATACAAGGATTCAATCCCAGGACCCATGAGACTACAACCCGAGCCAAAATCAAGAGTTGGACGTGCAACCCACTGAGCCACCTGGGTGCCCTAACTCGCCTGATTCTAAGCAAAAATATTTCAGGAAAGCCTATTTTACACAGACTACAGAGGACAAAAAACCTTAACATGGTCAAGGCTGAGAATAAACTTTGAGATGGAATTGGGAGAAAAACAGGTAGAAAAGGACAATCAGCAAACAGAAGTGACGACAGGGAAGAAAAACACGTTACAATGAAATTTCTGGTAAACAAGCCCATGACATTCAGACACATTTAAGTCCGCTTCCATATTTTACAAATATATGTGATTTTTATAACCAAACAGCAACTCCGGGTTAGAAGTTCTCATTTCCTGGCTCAGGGGTGGAATGCGTGAACAACCCAAGCGCGCACTTCCACGTCTGACTTCTGCAGGCCGTCATCCGAGACAGACAGACAGACGCGATTACAAAATCCCAAAGTCTGGCTGGGGTTGGCTGGGAGGCAGGGATCACTGGGTGTCTCTCTCCAGCCGAACAAGGGAAGACAACAGGCGAGTGAGACGAAGCTGGGCCAGGGGCCACACACTCTGACGCCGCGCCAGCTCGTATCCTGGCTTCACTCTCTCAGAATCCCAAGGCCTCCCCGGACAGTCCTTTCCACCACCCAAGTATTGGCGTTGTGGGGGGATAGACCTTTGGGGCAGCCTCAGACGCCGCCAGATAGATATGGTTTTGTTTGTGCAACAAAGTTACTGCCCGAGAGCTGTGTGAGTGGCCAGCCTTTTTGTCCTAAGGACCAGATATGGCGGCATCCTGGACGATGACGACAATGACGACGGTGATGGTGATGGTGATGCTGGTGGTGATGACGATAGTATTTATTGCCTTCAAGAGTGCACTGAGGCAATTCGAAGCTTTTGTGAAGAGCATGGACTCGGATTCCAGACTGATTGCCTCGGTTGAAATTCCAGGTCTGCTACTTACTAGCTCGGTGACTTGGGACAAGTTACTTAACCTGACTCAGTTTCCTCACCTGAGAAGTGGAGACAATCAGAGTTCCTACATCATAGTTCATACATCACTGTAAGGATTATAGTCGTTATAGCCAATATGTGTGCACATATAAATATACGGTATATATAAACGTACACATATACATGTATATACATATACACACATATTATTTCCATGTGCACGTGTGCGTGCAGATCCCTAGTGTATAAAGCACTTCCTGTGCTCCTGGTTAAGGCGATCATTAGCATTAAGTGCCAATCATTAGCCTTCCAGCACCTGCTGTAGCAACGATTGAGAGCTTCCTCTGTGATACGTAAAGACACGATCTTAGTTAATTTCCACAGCAGCCCTGGGAGGTATGACCTTCTCCGTTTTATGGATGAGGACCCGAAGCACAGAGCTGAAGTGGGCTACAGATCCCCTTCTGGCGGAGCCAGGACTTAAACCCTGGTCTCCCTGACTTCAAAGCCTGACGTATACAAGGCTAAGCTGTGTCCTCTCCCCGTGGATGTAAGCAACTACCCACAAATATCCAAAGGCCTGTGTTTCTCTAAGCTCTCCTTAATTCACATGCCAGAAACAGAGGCTTAACTACAGAGCTTTCTGCGAACCATTACAAATATCTGCATGGTTTTAGCAGAAAATGATTTACATGCACTCTGGTAGAAACCAGAATGTTCCACACAGTACCCAAAAGGCATGCCCCCTGCCCCTGGATAAATGGATTTTTACAACCCACAGAGGGAGGTGCATGAGTGTGCTGGGGAGACAGGGATCATCTAAATGAGAATTTTTCTCTTTTTCTCTCCAAGAATTCACACTCCCCAATCAGGAACAGTGAAATTTCTATCAGGTTGCTACCAGAGAGGAACCGAGAATCCGAATCAGGGGCTTTCCCATGCCGAGGGCACTTAGTTATCCGGAGGGTGTTCCTTGGTGCCGTAAGATTTAATTCCTTCGAAGGAGCTTGGCCCCTGCATTGCCAGACAGCGTATTAGGTGCTGAGGGATCTGAGATAAGCAGCCCAGATCCCGCAGGTGAGGCACGGGTGACCAGTGGAGGGGCTACAGGAGTAGAATGCAGTGGTCCAGAAGTGTGAGGGACGCGGAGTGTCTCCCTGTTGACAGGAATCCCAGAGGGCTTCATGGTGGAAGTGAGCTGGACCTGACAGGTGCATGGGGGCTCGGCAGGCAGAGAGTCGGAGAAGGCCTTCGGGGTAAGAGAAACTCTATTTGCAAAGGCACAGAGATATGAACGAGGTTGGCTGCTCGGGAAAAGAAGGCAGGCAGGTCTGGCCGGAGCAGAGAGTGGAGAGAGAGAAGGAGGAGGGTTGTGGGGGAATATGCCGCTGGTAAGGTCGAGGGGGGTCCGACGGCGGAGGGCCTTGTGTTTCCAGGAGTGTGGACGGCAGCTCTGGGAAAGGCTGTGGTCCCCAGGCAGTGACACGACTTGTCCATGTCTCTAAGGACCGGGAATAGGAAAGACCAGAGAAGAGCAGCCTGAGAGCGGGGCATTGCGATGTCACGACACGAGGTGACGACAGACTGAATTAAGAAGTAGCCGTGGGATGGAGGAGAGGGAGAGGACTGTGAAGAGGTTGTTGGGGTGGTTCACCCATCGGGTGGGGAAGCTGAGGGGGGAAACCCTTCGGGGCGGCGGAGAGTCTTATCTGCCCAACCAGGTCCTTGGCTAAATAAGGAGCCTCGGCAGAATGACAATGAGGCAGGGAGTCTGGAGGCGGGAGGGGGGCGGCTCTGCAGAGCCAGTGTTCCACTGGTTTCTATCTTCGATAGACTGTCAGGAGACAGGGGTTGAGTTTGCTGAGTTCTCGTTTGCGGAGTCAGTGGGGAGAAGCGCAGGGAGTGCCGCAGCCCAGAGGAGAGCTGGCGTGTGGCCACTAGGAGGGGGGAAGGGAGCTTGCCTGGGGGTGGCAGTGGAGGAAGGGGGACTGGCCCTGAATGTGCCCCGCGGAGTTCCCCATGCTGGAGGGGGAGCAGCTGGAGAAGGAGGCCCGAAAGAGGAGAAACAAGTCGTGCAAAGTTAAGACACTAGGAAGATGCAAGAAAAGAGTGTTGGCGACTGTCCGATGCCACCAGAGGCCACCCGGGAAAGTCCTGAAGATCCACGTTGGGTGTTCTCATCAGGAACCTCGGAGAAGCCCGAAGAGCTCCTAGGACTGAAGACTCAGGTGAGGGCGTGGACGGGAGCACGTGGGCACGAAAGGAGGCAGTTTCTGCGAAAGCACGCCCGTCGTCCAGGGGTAGAAACCCGAGTCGGGAGCCCAAAACACCAGTGCATCAGTGTCACGCACTCATCTTACAACAGCCTGTCACCAAATCCTGGAAACTAGGAAAAGGTTTTGATTATGCTGAGTTGTTCCTGGCACCGGTGCTAATGTCTCGTGGAACCATAAGAAAGAGGAGAATTCTGAAGAAACTGTAAAGAAGTGTTTGGTGAAAAGGAGAAAGAAAATCATCTCAGCTGTGGAGCCGAGCGCCCAGAACAGGCTCAGAGGCGGCAGTGAGCAGGGCAGGTGGGGGAAGGCAGGGGGGCGGCGGGGAGCGGGGAGGAGGAGGTTGCTCATCCACAGTGAGGATCCGACGTGAGGCACTGAAAGTTCATGACTAAGTCCTTGGATCTGACCTGAAAGGCCAGTGGGAGCCACGGAAGGTTTCTGAGAAACGGAGTGACGTTATCA
>CM053616.1:61143364-61174599 GCA_028646535.1 Procyon lotor | reverse complement strand
ACAAGTAGGCAGAGAGGCAGGCAGAGAGAGAGGGGGAAGCAGGCTCCCTGCCGAGAGCCCAATGCAGAGCCCAAACCCAGGACCCTGAGATCATGACCTGAGCCGAAGGCAGAGGCTTTAACCCACTGAGCCACCCAGGCGCCCCAAGGTCATCCTTTCTCAATACAGAAAAACTATATTGTGATTCTAGGAAACCACAACAAAAATCATAACTAAGAAAAATCAGCATCCATTCTGTCTTGAAAATTCAAGTACAGAGCCATGATATATGGTAGCTGTGTGTTTCTCATGGGGCTGAGTCTGGAGAGATCGGCAGTTCTCCAAGGCATTCTGGATGGTGACAGCAGCCATTGGTAACGGGGGCTGGTGTGGCCAGGGCTTTCCCATTCCTGGTAGGTAGACGGGCTTGTGTGCTGTTGCTGGGCTGCGCTCGGGCAGTCAGCTGGGCTCTGTGCCAGCCACAGATCTGCCACTTTGTACCTGTGGGCTTTGGACAAGGAATTTACCCATGCTGCCTCAGTTCCGCAACAGTAAAATGGGGAGAATAATGGCATCGATCTCACAGTGTTGCTGAGAGTGTTCAATGGTGAAGACAGGCCAGGCAGCTGTGGCTACTCAGTACATGGTCTTTACTGCGGCCGTATTCTGATCCGAGCTTCATTTCCTCCTTGTTTACAAGGAATAAAAATACTTACCTTGGGGCCATCAACAGTTTAACTGGAATGGTGTCCAAATGTGTTCATTGAGTCGGGGCCAGTAAATCGTAGCCTTCCCAGTGAGGGTTTTCCTGAGTTTTCTACATTTTCTTCATTTTCCCATGACATCTTATCAAATGCAGATCTAGTAAGCTCCCCAGCCCTCTGGACACGACAAGGTGTGACCTTGCTCAGACCAGCAGGAAGCCACTGCCAGGGAGGCAGGCCGCCCTTCAGGAAGAGGAGACCTGAATAAAACCATCACCGAAGGAGACATGTGGAACGCTGGGCACCGTGCTCAGCATGCTTTCGTTGACTTAACCTCAGAGCACTCTTGTGAGCTAGGGCTGTTCTCATTCCCGTTTACAGATGATGAAACTGTGTCCGGGGGGTTAGCAGAAGTGGAATTCAGATGGGGGGCCTTTGGCTCTGCCGTCTGGGACCTGAACTCGTGCCACTGACTTTGTATAAGAAGCTTTCTGCGGAGCGAGGACGCTGGGATCATGTGGGAGGAAGCCAGAGGAGAGGCTGGGAGGGCGTTGTGGACACCGGGCCCACCTTCATTTTCAAACAGCTTCAAGGAAACAACCCAATTATTCATTGTCACCGGAGCAGCCGTCTCTGGTCCTACATGTACTCCTAACCATCCTTCCCCACTTCCTCTCTCCCCTCCCCCGGCCGCCTCATTGATAGGAACAGGGACACACGAGGCCAGCAAACTCAGTGACCGCACACAGTGTCCTTCTGTGTGGGTCACTGGCTCACAAGGTCAGCACAACAAACTCACCCCACTGCAAGGACTGTCCCTGGGAAGCTGGGGGAGGGGTGGGGCCAGTGTTTCGTCTTGGGCTCCAGCCTGTCCGAGGCCAGCACAGGCCTGGCTGATTGGAGAGGGAACATTTGGGGGAGGGTACGGGGGTGGGGGGTGGGCAGAGGAAGCTTGAGGGGTGGAGGTGGGGCATTGGGGGGGGATTGGGCATTTCAGAAGATTACTCAGGACACTGCTACGTTGAATGAGCTTTTGCACCTCTAACCTTTCATGTACACCACGCGCCTTATTACCTTATTTTGGTAACAACTAGACTTTGAATCAATTACCTTCCTGCTCCTTTTTAAAACCATAAATGATGTCAGAAATATAATCCTTGTTGATGTGACTGTTCGGGAGGAGGTGGGGAAAGATTACACAGCCTGTGAATCAAACATCACCTGTAGAACATTCTGTTGGTGTAACTAGAAGGTCTGTGTTCCTTTTCCCAACCAGAGAGTCTAAGAATCAT
This sequence comes from Procyon lotor, assembly GCA_028646535.1. Taxonomy (NCBI): domain Eukaryota; kingdom Metazoa; phylum Chordata; class Mammalia; order Carnivora; family Procyonidae; genus Procyon; species Procyon lotor. Next base: position 61,172,624 of record CM053616.1, on the reverse strand, counting down.
ATTGTAAATTTGTGTAACACCTACTTTATAAATTATCTTACATAGATTTTTCAGGAGATGGAAAATCATTTTGTTTTGGATTCTGAACCCTCTCAAAATAAAATCTCAATTTCCTTTCTGGGCACAGCTTTCCAAGGCCATGCTGCAGAATGGGGCTTTCTTTTCTCCCTTTATTTAAAGATCTTATGAATCTCAGGAAAAGAAAGCCACTGATTTTAGGTGACTAAGAGCAAAGATTTAGAAAGAAAAAAGAGGACTTGTTTGGAAGATCTGCCTATTTGGGGAATAGAGAGAGTTTTCTTTCTTCGAGCCTGGAGGATTTATGCATTTATGTTTCCTCCTTAAGACAAATGACCCAGGCACATTTTTTTTTCGGCACTAACTCTAATCAATTACCTTTGTTACTAAAGAAATAAATAATCTTTACAGAGTAATAGAGTTAAAATGCACTAGGTTCTAGTGTTTGGGGTTATGCGAGACTTTTTGTTTGTTTGCTTTTGTCTCTCTAGAGCTGCGCTTTCGCTAATTCCTAGTTATGGAGTAATTTTTCCTTTTGCCAGGAGTCCTGATCCACAGGAGACAAGTCAGAATGTTAGGGCCAGAGGGGGCCTTGGAAAACCTGAGCCGCATGCCCTGGTTTTACAGTGGGGACAGGAGGCCCAGAGAGCAGGAGTGACTTGCCGGGCATCCTCCAGCCTCCGCTTCTCAGCCCTGGACCCCTGCTGTCGTGCTGTCCCTCCTTTTTAACAGCTCAGCGCTTTGAGACAAAACCTTCGTCTCGGGGGGCGGGGGCGAGGGGGGTGGGGGCGTCCCCCCAATCAAACAAGAAGTCCAGGCATTTGAAAGGGTTTCGCGTCGGGCAGACGGGGTTCCTGCCACCTTGCAGCGTTTGGGCTCCGCGAGCGCGCGCCGCGACGCCGGCCCCGGGCGGCCCTGTCTCAGCGCCCGGCTCCGGCGGGGCGGCCCGGGCCGCGCCGCGCCAGGCTCGCGGGGGTCAAGTCCAGGTTGCGGCGCAGGAAGGCGGCGGGGGAGGGGCGGCCCGGCCGCGCCCCCACCTCCTCTCCCCTGCGCCGTGCGCGGAATGTTGGGACCGTTCCATCGGCGTGGTATGTCTGTATAAACATCGTTAGCCTCGGGAGCCGACGCGTTGTGCGTTTTTAATTTCGCCTTACCAATTGCGGCCTGCCCGCGTTTGACAAGAGGATGGAGACCTCGCCTCTCCGCCTCTGCGCTGCGTTCCCAGGCGCCCGGCTTCCTAGACACGGTAGGGAGAGGTGCGCCTCTTCGTTTTCCGCACCCGAGGGTGATTGATGTCCGTGCTGCATTCTTAACGCACCTCATTTGTAACATCTTTGGCTCAGCGGGAATCTCCCCTACTCACCTGGACCTGGCAAAACGTGGCTTCATATTAATGTTCACTCTTTCATCTCCCGGCGCCAGAAGAGCGCAGGATCTTCTTACCACCAGGCCTTGGCGAGTGGGGATGGCCGGGTCACCTCTGTCAGGGAGCCTCTTACCCCTTTGCCGGCTGCCTTGTGTCCTCCTCAGCTGGGTCCCTGCTCCTCCGCAGCTCACCCACGCCTCTCCCCACCTCCTGGCCTCACTCACTTCTCAGAGCACCAACCTCATTCAGAACCGTCTTTCAAATCCACGAACTCTCAAAAATCTATTCCATCATCCATAAAAGCAGCATCTCCGTTTTCTCCACTCGGATGGGGATGGGGTGGGGAGGTCGTTCTCCTCCCTTGGGTTAAGAAACCTCAAAGCGGGAGGGACTCCTTTCAGGATACCTATTTTGAGGCAGATCATACAAATGACAAAGATAAAATCCCTTGGAGCCTGTGGCAGTTTTGACTTTAAACACGAGGCCAGTTAACAAGGGAAGAAGCAATAAATTCATCCCAGGGCATGACCCAGTACTAAATTGTCTCTTACAGTGTCCAGATTTCTGGCCAAGTTGTCAATTTGATGCCCCCTTTCTCCACAAACCTCCTGAATTCCCCTTTCAGGTCGCCTTGTTTTTGTTGGTTTGCTTTTGTTTCACTGCCAAGTTATCTCTGCCCTAACTCTCCACCCCCCCAACCCCCATTCCCTGACTCTGTTTTCCAAGTTCCTTAAGCATGACCAACCTAACACACCCACAGCTTCTCCTGCTAAATCCCTCAAGTTGCTTCCCTGGTAGAAATTTTGAAACAAGCTCACGCGTCAGAACATTTTGTTCATCCCTCCCCACACACAAGCTGGTGAAAGATGGAAGGCTCTGGTATTTGCTGGAAATGAAAACACGGGGTCGGGGCTGGAACGGACATCACAATGTTCTTTTTGTCCTTTGTACAAGGTGATCGTGTATCCTTCACATTCTCTATAAGAACAGCCCATAAAGAACATGTCACCCCAACTGGAGACAAGCCATGCTGGTGAGGGTTAACCAAGAAGCACTTAATGAGCCCGAGTCCGGGAAAGGATTAGACCATGCTAGACTAGGGCTGATCAGCATGATAAAGTTATCCCAAGGATTCTTTCTGCTTTATGTTTAACAGTTACTTTTCTTCAAAGGCAGTGGGTAAGTGGTGCTGCTTTTCTGGCCTGGAACCCGCCTTTCAGACAACTACACAACAAGCCAGCATGAAACATTGTATTATCTTTCCTGCTCCCTTAGATTTAGAAGGAAACTATGATATCATTACATACACATCACACAGAGTTTTCCTCTTGATGTTCTACAAATCAAAAGGAGGGAGATCAAACGCGTTCAGCACGCTGCGTAAATGCCTCATGGGATAAGTTGTCCACAAGGCAGAGGTTTGGGACACGAAGCAGAGAATTCCAAGTGCTCCCCCTGCCCCCTTGGACAACCTCAGGGATTGGGCAAGGTGAGAAGCGACCAGGAAATGAGGATTTTCCTCAGCACACAAAGGTTGCTCAAAGTACATCACTGGGTGGTGGTACCAGCTGCACTCTGCTGCTTGCTCAGCCATAAAAATGACAGTGACCTTGATCGTAATAGTAATATAAACCACTAACATTTACTGAACACTTACAGTGTGCCAAGCCCTGTGCTGAGTGCTTACATACATGATCTCACTTAATCCTCACAACACTTGGAAGACCTGGGCCCCTATTGTCCCAAGTTCATAGATGAGGAGGAAATGAAGTCAGAAGGAGGTTGTCACTTGCCCAGGGCTGTACAGCAAGGAGACGGAAATGAGTTTAGAGCGCTGCTTTCAACTCCTATGCTCGTCTCCCTCCCATGGGATTTCATACTGAGAAATCTGTGGCACCGTGAATGAAGATATGAACTAAGACCTATTAAGTATCTGGGGCGCCAGGGTGGCTCAGTAGGTTACACGTCTGCCTTCGGCTCAGGTCATGGTCTCAGGGTCCTGAGATCAAGCCCTGCATCGGGCTCACTGCTCAGTAGGGAGCCTGCTGCTCCCTCTGCCTCTCCTCCTTGCTTGTGCTCTCTCTCAAGTAAATAAATAAGATCTTTAAAAAAGTCTATTAAGTATCTGATTATGAGAAGTTATGCCATTAAGGAGGGGCATTTAGTATGAGCTAGGCATTTAATCCTCACCGTACCCTCACAGTAGGTATGCAGTATTACCGCCAGCTTACCGATGGGACAATAGAGGCTCAAAAAAGCTGAATAATGTTCTCAAGATCAGAGCTGATGTTTGAATGCAGAACTGACTATTCTGAGCCTGGGCTTTTCCCAACTTACGTGTGTGTGTGTGTGTGTGTGTGTGTGTGTGTGTGTGTGTGTGTGTGTTTGTAGAGGGGAAGGGGACAGAAAAGTCCCCTTAGGGTGAGTAGCAAGAACTGAAACCTTTTCTGTGGTTAAATTCATATCAAGTGACTGCAGTTGCTCCAGTAGCCCCAAAAATGGAGAAAGGAAGGTGGGCAGGAGTGACAGCAAGCTTCAGGAGACAGGGGGTCTGGGGATTGTCCTTGAAGGACAGGTAAGGACTGGATGGTAGGAGGTGAAGGTGCACCAGCTTTGCAAAGGGCAAGAGGTAGGACCGGGCATGGCAGTGAGGAAGGGGTCTGGCTGACCCGGGATTCGCTTCCATGACCGTAACTGAGCCCAGCAGCAAGTCCTATTCATTTTTGAACCCCTTTTGTCTGGCAGAGCCCCGGCAAGTGAATGCTCAGTAGATGTTGGGGTGAACTGAATTGAGTTCAATCAGCTGAAATTCCTCACCCAGCCTGAGAACTTTCACACCTGCTGCCTTCTCTGTCACCGCCCTGGGCCCTGCCCCTGCCCTCCTCTCTGCCTGCTTGTCTTAGATTCCCCAGTTCCTTGCCACAGTCAAGAGATGTTTTAAAATGGAGACGGGCGGTGCTCCTTTGCCATGTTCCTGGTAAAGGAGGCAGTGATGGTGAGAGTCTGGAGCATAGCTCTCTCTCTCTGCGTGCAGCCGCTCGCTGTTCCAAGCACTTCACAAGCATTCATGTTTAATCCTCCACGAAATGAGCATCCTTATGATACTTATTTTACAGATGAGGAAACTGAGTCACAGAACTTAAAAAACCTGCCGAGGGTCCTTCTGAGAGTTAGAGACTGAGCCTTGACTTAAACCCAGGAAGTCCGGCTTCAGTTTCTGTGTTCTCAACTGTTCCTTGCATACTGGCTTCTAAAAACAGCTGAACATTGCTTCAACTGTATCCAAGCCACATTCAGCACCTCTTTGATGTGTAAAATTGTGACCTTCAGTCAGGCAAGTCAAGGTCAAGATTTGTAGACTCAATCAGTCTGAGACATGCCGATCTGCTCTCTCCCTCACTCTCTGTTGTATTTCCACTTCCTTGGAATTTTTGATTCTTCTTACTCTTAATTATCATGGAGAAGGACCAAATTTAGGTATTAAATTATGCTCTTTTGCAATCCCCATAGAAGGCAGCATGCAGCCCTACTTGATGGCCATTAGGAAATAGGTTTTGTGACGATAAGCCTTGTATGACTCAATCTCAAATTCAGTGTTTGACCATCAAAGCCACGGAGGAGAACCCTTCCACTCATAGAGCTCCTGTGACTTCTTGTCTACTTGTCAGAGCCTTGAAGACACTTGGGAGAAGAAGTGCTCTGTCCTAATCTTTGAATAACAGATTTACTAGCCAGCCTCGCCACCTCAAGCCGACTGTGCAGTTGCAGAGAGACTTGACTGGTTCCTTCGAAAATGCAAACAGGAAGCAGCCGCACATGAGATTTTCGACTCCTGAATGCAAGTTAATACATCAAGCAGCTGTACTGAGTGTGACCGTGAACCGGTGTTCCTCTGAATGTACTCAATAGCACAGCCAAATTTGAACTTCCTGTATCCCCCTGTAAGCATCCTTGCAAATCTGGCCTCTCGGTGACGTTGGCGAGCGGACCATTTTTAGGATTTGGGGACATTGTGTGAAAGGAGAGGCAAAGAACGTGACAGAGAAGAATGACATGTAACAGCAACCAGATGATCCAGGGAAAGGATGTGCCATTCTGTTGCTGAAAATGCCTCTGATAAATGTGTGAAGTTTCCTGGATATTAAATAAGAAGAGGAAATACTTCGCAGAAGACTTATTAATATAACAACTATTGAGTATTCCATTCCAGTGAGGTGGTGGATGAAGGAAGATAAGTACAGGAATTTGTAACCGTGTCAAGCAGGGGTCCCAAATTTCTCTTTAACCCCTCATTGGCTAAATGAGGTGGACCCCAGGCAGGCGCATGGAGGCACAGCAAGAGACCGTTTGAAGGATCTTCAAAGTCCCTGGGATAAAAGTCCATATGAAACAATATTCAGACAACTTCCTCGATGCTAGGAAGTCAGTTAGTTTTGTATTTCTGCCAGTTCTAGAAATAAATACAATACCTTGCATCTTATTTAAGCGTGTGATCTCACTTTGCCCTTCACAACAGCTCCATGAGGTAAGTGGCCCGTAATCTCCTTGACGTCTGTTTTACAGATGAGAAAACAGTCAGAGGTTGACTAGGGGCCCCTTGCAAGCCTCAGAGTTGTTTATGCCGTGGGCCCGGGAGCCAGGACCTCCGACTGCCACCAGAGTCACGCAGGGCGGGGCGCCTGGGTCTGTCATCTCTTTACTGGGAGATGTGTCTGAGAATGGTGGGGCTTCTGGTCAAGGCTGACTATTGGGGTGAAGTTAAGATAGTGGGATGGCCTCCTCATACCTGGGAGAGATACTCCGCCGGTCCCCAGGGTGCTCCGGGCAGGAGGAAGGGCGAGCCGGGAGCCCGCGGGGCTGGGGGAGTCGCCAGGGAGAGGAGAGTTCGGGTTGGCTCGCTCCTGCCACAGGTTCGCCCCGCTCGTCCCCATAGCTGTCTCCGAGGGAGGATAAGAGCCGTGATTCATGAGTTGCTAAAGACTGTGGAGGAAACTACTCTTACATAAACACCACTGATGTGGACTAGCTGTAGAAAACCAATTCTTCAAAGCTGACTTTTATTGTACTTTCAAACTGAATCCGTTGTCATCCCACATCTCTGTTCTTTTCTTTTGAGAATTTCATTTTTTCTTTCTTTCCTTTCTCCTTCACCTCCTCCTCCTCCCCTTCTGCTTTTCCTCCCCTTCCTCCTCCCGTCCTCCACCCTCCCCCCCCTCCTTCTTCTCCAACACCCATATCTCAGTAGCTTAACACCATTAGAACTAAATGACTCTCTCATGTCAAACCTCAAATGAGTTTTTCCAATCAGTGGGCAACTCTTCTCTAGGCAGAGCTCGGGGGGCAGGCCGGGGTCTGATAAGTTGGGGTTCGCCATCGCCCTAAAGCCTTCTAGGTCATGGGGCTCATCTCCCTCAAGCGTGCAGAAGTGAAAGGAGCCCACAGCTTTGCAAGTGGAAAGGCTATCGGGGCCCCTCAGGAAATGACACTTACTACTGCTGCTGCTTCTGCTAGAATCGGTCACAGGTTCGCCCCAACCACCCTTTGTGCGCGCTGGGAAGACGCGCAGCCCTGGGCCAGGAGAGAAGCAGGGGAGGTTGGAGAGGAGCCAGCAGTTGAGGTTGATCCGTACTGATTCCCTCGCTGAGTCCTCTTCCTACCCGAGTGGGACTGGACCGTGAGCCGTGCGGGACGGGAGCCATGGCAGATGGCACCAGCCTCCTACAGCATGTGAAGAGGAGCCGCTTCGAATAAACCCCAAAATGCTGTAGATGCTCTCTATTGCAATAGGTCCTTTCCATGGAAATGAAAATTCCGAGTAATCAGTCTCATGAGAGAAAATACAAGCAAGTAAAAAGAAAGTAAAATACCCACAGAGAACCACTATTCCATTTTTTTCTCCCAAATATGTTTATTTTTTCAGTGTTCCAAGATTAATTGTTCATCCACCCACCCAGTGCTCCATGCAGTACGTGCCCTCCTCAATACCCACCACCAGGCTTGCCCAACCCCCACCCCCTCCCCTCCAAAACCCTCAGTCTGTTGCTCAGAGTCCACAGTCTCTCATGGTTCATTTCCCCCTCTGATTTCCCCTCATTCCCCTTTCCCTTCTTTCTCAAAATGCCCTCCATGTTTTTCCTTATGCTCCACACATAAGTGAGACCATAAGATCATTGGCTCTCTCCACTTGACTTATTTCACTCCGCATAATCTCTTCAAGTCCCATCCATGTTGATATAAAAGTTGGGTATTCATCCTTTCTGATGGAGGCATAATATTCCATTGTACATATGGACCATATCTTCTTTATCCATTCATCTGTTGAAGGGCATCTTGGTTCTTTCCACAGTTTGGCAATTGTGGCCATTGCTGCTATGAACATTGGGGTACATGTGGCCCTTCTTTGTAATGCATCTGCTTCTTTGGGGTAAATACCCAGGAGTGCGATGGCAGGGTCACAGGGTAGCTCTATTTTTAATTTCTTGAGGCATCTCCACACTGTTTTCCAAAGTGGCTGCACCAGCTTGCAATCCCACCAACAGTGTAAGACGGTTCCCCTTTCTCCACACCCTCTCCAACATTTGTTTACTGTCCTGTTCATTTTGGCCATTCTAACTGGTGTAAGGTGGTATCTCAGTGTGGTTTTGATTTGAATCTCCCTGATGGCTAAAGATGATGAACATTTTTTCATGAACCACTATTCCATTTTGATATATTTGATATACTTTCTTGCAGTTAATCGTTTTCAGAGGACTTTTTCACTTAAAGAAATTTATTTAAATTTTATTTAAGATACATCCACAAAGGAACCGTATTTCCATGTATTTATACTGAAATATAGGTTGTACATGGTTCTAACAGTGAAGTATAATTTTGACTTCTAGTTTTTTCATCCTGTAATAACATTTTGCATTAATATGGGACATTATAACATACAGAAGACATTTTTGCATACATTTTCATGAGCTTATTTATGATTTTCTACACTTTTTCATCATTTGTATAGTCTTCATATTTACAATCTTTAATATATGTGTTCTGTTGAGTTTCAACTCAACCATAATAAGCTTAATTATTCTCTTTTTCTTAGATTTTCATTTCCTCTTCCCTCTCTCCACCGTGGACGGGGTTGATGCTGTCTCCAAATCCCTTCGAATTCTTCTTTGCATTTCTGTGTTGAAGGAAATGTGAATCGTTTTTTGGAATATTTTTTGGAAGGCTACCTAGTAGACACACCCGCAATTTAAAATTCATACACTCTTTGACCCAGAAGTCCCTTTTAGGGACTGGTGTTTTTATTTTTATGAGATAGATTCCCAGGAGTGGGCTATCTGAAAAACATATTGAGGGATTATTCATAGTAGCAAAACAGAAAGAAAAACAAAATTATGGGGCAAAACAACAAAAACCCTGGTGACAAAATGATTGTCCCAGTAATAAAATATTGTGTAGCCGTTAATGAGAATGAAATGGAGCTAGACCAGTGAAACTGATGGGATTTCCATGAAGTATTGGTCAGACGAAATGCAAGCAACTGTGTATGGTGTGTTTAGTAGGATCCCAGTAGGACACAAGTAAAGGGAAAAAAGCCTGAGTGTAATATATACATGAGCCAAGTGCAAATACAGATATATTTATGTCCCAGTCACAAACTCTATTTTTCAAGACTCTGAAATAGTGATATTCAAATGAAGTGTTACTTGATCCACTGGAGCAGGAATTATTACCCACCGCTGATAGCTGGTGACAAGGAGCATCTTAACATGAAGTCCAGAGACATCTAGCTGGAATCCAAGGGTTAAAGGAAGTATTTACTTCAAATGCACAGAAGTCACCCTTTTTTAAATGAGGTGATGGTTTTGCTTTACATTTTCAGGACTGCTTTAAAAACTACCGAGGTACATGTTCCTGGGGGCAAATCAAATAGTGAGATAGTGTTGGTAGGAATAACAGGACTAACGGGCGAAGTTCTTGCCATGTGTCTGACAGCAGGAGAATTGCTTTAAACATACAGTCTTATTGGTTACAGTTCTGAGAGATAGCATTTCTCCATTTTCCCGAAAAAACCCATAGAGATTAATATCTATCAGTAGAGTTAATTTTTTTGGATTGAATCATACTTTCTTACTGATTTATATTTTAAAATTACATGTGTGTCCCTAAGGCCTAAATATGGGTCAAATGACATTATAAAACTGCACGTATACACACGTATGCATGTGTATGTGTGTATATATTATAGTCCCTGTGCGTCTGTGTCTATGGAGAGTGGGGCGCTGTGAAGGGTCTACAGCAGCTTTGAATGTCATTGTGTAGCTGGACAGTACTTTTACCTTCTCTTTCTGGGTTCCAGATGGCAAAAAGGAATATGAGCTCTGTGCTACTCATGAGTTTTTGCACTGCTTTGAGGATTTTGAGATTCTGTGATTGAGCTAGAGCCCCAAGAAAGGCCGAAAGGGCTGGGGGGCAGCTGTAGGACAGAAAGTACCTGAACGCAATCCGTGGACAGGAGGAGTTCGAGGTAGTTACATCAAAATAATTAAATAATGTTTTTGTTTTGCATATTGACTATTGCCTGGTTCAACATGTTTTACCTCATAACGACATTTCCGTTTTCAGTAAGACATGCTATAAGTGAAATTGGAAATACGTTAAAACAATAGAATGGGATTATCTATGCTGCAGAATGGAATTTCTGTCCCAGATTTACAAGCACCAACAACTTGATAAGCAGAGAGGATCAGTGAAATAATTGCTATATATCTCTTTTACTTTGGTAAAAATATATGAGTATTATCACACATATATTGAAATATTTACATGTTATGATTTCTTAACTTAATATAAGTTTTTTTCCAATGTAGTGGAGCCATCTATTCCAAATTAAAAATCAGAAAATCCACAAATGACTTCTTAGGCTCCAGCTGTTTAAAAAATGCTGACTTTTCCCTCAATAAAACATAAACATCCTCCTGCATACTCCCAAGACAGAGCTGGATTTTCTTTTTCACAATGAGCACCCTGGAGGAAGCAAGCAGCCTGGTCTCTAGAGGGTCCACACATCAGGGCAAGACATGACATTTGTTACTATTAAATTAATTAAATTAATTAAATTAAAATAATCCTCATTTAAAGACTTCTCTGGCTTTAAAAGATACAGGTAAAGTCTGGGAAGCAGGAATTATTCCTACGGATCTAAGGAGCTCTGCTAATGAAGCCTTCCTTAATTGCCTGAGAAGGGGGAGAAAAAAAAACCTATTTTTTTTCTTTTTTTGGTAGTATCACAGGGATAGAAAAAATTTTCACTTCCTATGCCAGCTCTGACAAATGGATGGTTGTTTCCTGGGTTGAGAAGCTTTTGGGGGGCAACTTCAACTTTGAGTTTAGTCAAAGTGTTGTGGGAGGCATGTTTTAAACTAGACCTCTGAGTTGACCATATTTGGTAGCATGACCCTAGGCAGGTTATGTCTGTGGTTGCCATTACATAAAAATCTTAGATTTAAAAAAATGTCCCGAAAATATCTTCTAATATAGAGTTAAGCTGGAAGGAAAGGGGAAGTCTTGGGTTTCAAAAACAAAAATGCAACTCAAACCTAAAGAGGAGCTAGAGCCAGTTTGGAGATGACCTTTGGGCAGGAGTGGACATGGGCGGCAGGGCTCAGGGGCTGGGCACTAGGGTTTTAATGCTCAGATGGTGACAAGGCATGGTCTCTGGGGCTGAGACTGAGGCCCTCGAACTGGGACACTCAAAGGGCCACTGGCCTTTGAAAGGGGGATTGTAAAAGCATCATTTGGGGGTCAGACTGAAAACTAGGGTTTAGAGAAGCGAAGCTTTAACAATTTCTCCAGAAGGACCCTGGAAGGGGGTGGGTGTGTGTGGGATTCCAATTGAAAAACAACTTTTGCTGAAGATAAGCTTAAAAAAAATGAAAACTCCTTAAGGAACAAGGCCACCATGATACAGAGCCACCAGATACGACAAATGAGAATATGGCAAGGATGGGAGAAAATAGAACAGTCTGAAAGAGACATAAAGCAGAAATGTTTAAGATGAATAGAAATAAGTTATAGAAATAATGAGATAAGAAAACAACCCTGTAAAAACAAGGATAAGCAGGTTTGAAAAAGAAAAAAAAAGAATTGTAAAAATGAGAAATACTGACATTTAGAATTCAATACATGGGTCAAAGAACGAATTCATTATAGCTGAAAGGAGAATTCCTTAACCATAAGGTAGAGCACGGAAATCACCCAGAAGACAGTACAGGGAGATAAAGAAATGGGATGTTGAAGAGAGGTTCAACGATATGAGTGATAGACTAAAGAGAACCAATACATAGCCAATTACAAGTTCTGGAATGAAAGTATTAGAGAATCAAGGAGATGTGATATGTGGAGACAGAGAAGCTGATCATTTTCTTGAATTGGAGAAAAATTTGAGTCCTCAGAATGAGGCAGCACAGTCTCCCTTCAGCAATTTTCCCTTCTCTATTCTATTATTGCCATCAACAAACAGTTACATTTTAACAACATGTCATAGTAAAAGAAAACAAATTCCCCTTGTCCCACACCCTCCTCCAGATGCTACTCCATTTCTCTTCTCACAGCGACACTCATCGGAAGAGTTGCTTGTATTCCTCATCTATAGTCTCTTCTAGTTTTCCTTGGAGCCCCTCTCATCTGGATTTCATCCCCATTTCTCCACAGAGCGGTTGCCCAAGAATTTCCACACTGTTAACTCCAGTGGTGCATTGTCTGTCCTCATTATGCACAGTCAGAAGCATTTGGTAGAATTAATTGCTACTGCTTCCTTTTAAAAAAAATTTTTTTTAGGGGCGCCTGGGTGGCTCAGTAGGTTAAGCCTCTGCCTTCAGCTCAGGTCCCGATCTCAGGGTCCCAGGATCGAGCCCTGCATTGGGCTCTCTGCTCAGCAGGGAGCCTGCTTCCCCCTCTCTCTGCCTGCCTCTCTTCCTACTTGTGATCTCTCTGTCGAATAAATAAATAAAATCTTTAAAAAAAATTTTTTTTAATTTGTTTTATTTTATTTTTTATTTAAATTCAATTCTTTAACATGTAGTGTATTATCAGCTTCAGAGGTGTTCAGTGATTCATCAGTCTTTTATGACACACAGTGCTCATTACATCGTGTGCCCTCCTTAATGTCCATCACTCACTTACCCCAGTCCCCCACCTCCTCCTCTCCAGCAACCCTCAGTTTGTTTCCTATGATTAAGAGTCTCTTATGGTTTGTCTCCTTCTCTGATTTTGTCTTGATTTATTTTTCTCTCCCTTTCCCTATAATCCTGTTTCATTTCTTAAATTCCACATATGAGTGAGATCGTATGATAATTGTCTTTCTCTGATTGACTTATTTTGCTTAGCATAATACCCTCTAGTTCCATCCACATCATTGCAAATGGCAAGATTTCATTTTTCATGGCTGAGTAGTATTCCATTGTGTATATATACCACATCTTCTTTACCCATTCATCTGTCAATGAATATCTGGGGTCTTTCCATTTTTAGGCTATTGTGGACATTGCTGATATAAGCATTGGGATGCAGGTGCCCCTTCAAATCACTACATTTTTATCTTTGGGGTAAATTCCTAGTAGTGCAATTGCAGGGTTATAGAATAGCTCCATTTTCAACTTTTTGAGGACCCTCCATACTGTTTTCCAGAGTGGCTGCACCAGTTTGCATTCCTTCCAACAGCGTAGGAGGGTTCCCCTTTCTCCACACCCTCACCAACATCTGTCTTTTCCTGACTTATTAATTTTAGCCACTCTGACTGGTGTGATGGTGGTATCTCATTGTGGTTTTGATTTGTATTTCCCTGATGCCGAGTGATGTTGAGCATTTTTTCATGTGTCTGTTGGCCATTTAGATGTCTTTTTTGGAGAAATGTGTTTTCATGTCTTCTCTGCATTTCATGATTGGATTATTTGTTCTTTGGGTGTTGAGTTTGATAAGTTCTTTATAGATTTTTGGATACCAGCCCTTTATCTGATTAGACACTTGCAAATATCTTCTCCCAGGCTGTTGATTGTCTTTTGATTTTGTTGACCATTTCCTTTGTTGTGCAAAAGCTTTTTATCTTGATAAAGTTCCAATAGTTCATTTTCACCTTTGTTTCTGTAACCTTTGGAAAAGGACTTCCTGATTACCTTATTTAGTGCTTTCCCAGAACTCACTACTCTTCATACCTTACTTTTCTCCATAGCACTTTTCACTCTCAGACAGAATTTATATGTGTGGGATTATGACTTAATTCTTGTTTCATCCCACCAGAATGTAAGCTGCTTGAACATGGAGACTTTGTCTGATTTGCTCTTTACTGATCCCTAGTGCCTGGATCTGGCATATAGTAGGTGCACAATAAATACATATTGAGTGAATGAATGAATCCTGAACAGAAAATAGAAATATAGATCCACACCTAGACACATCATAATGAAAACTGCAGAACATCAGATAACTAACAAAAATATTAAAAGAATCCAGAGGAAGAAGAGAGATTACCTACAAAGAAATGACAATCAGTTGAGAACAGAATTCTCAAAAATAATGCTAAAAGATGGTGGAATAATGTCATTAAATCATGAAAGGAAAAACAGTCAATCTAGAATAAGTATCCAGCTATGTTGTTCAGAAGTAAAGGTAGAATGAAGACATTGCAGATAATAATTCAGAGTCCCTTAAAAAGCTACTTAAAAATATACATGCCCTGCCTATTTACTTCCAATAACTCCTTCCCGAAAATCAGACAAACTAAATGGAAACACTGCCAAGCCTATTTCCCATTATATCATTGGGAAAAAATCTAATTCATTATATACCAACCTGAAACCACTAACTACTTTCCTAAAATACAACCAAACCACAGCAAAACATTGATATATAGCAACCATCAAGTGCTTAAATAAATAAATAACTGCTTAAAGCATTATTTCCTGATTACAAAATAGTGAATGTGGCTATTAACCGACTCTTGTCTTGAGTAACCCTCTGATGCTTCTCTGTAGCACCAACAACACGCAGGGGGACACTGCTGACTCTCTGTGGGCTTTTCAATGTCTTCACGTGTTTCTACCAATTAGATTTGGAATAAAACTTCAGACTCTTTTTTTACATTGCTTTGTTTAAAGTGTTGATGAAATTTTGAGATGAACACAAGTTTTCTTTTTTCTAGAAAAACGCTAGCCAAGAAAACCACTGTATTTAGAAATAAATAAGGTTTATAAAATTTGGGAATTAAATGCAGGAAAGTGTTCATCTAAAAATCAGTTTCCAGGGTATTCCTATATTTCAGCAGGAAGGAAATTGAAACCAGTGGAAACAAAGAAATTGGCAAACATATAAGTAAAATTAATAAGCATTGATGTAAAAACAAACACACAAACCCCCAAACCAGTAATGATAATACTGACTAATGAGATAGAGTTAAAATAAAGTGGAATTTAAATAGTTGATAATAATGTGGCTGGCAGGAGAGGTGAATGTCCCTTGCTTTGTTGGGGAAGAGGATAGAGTCAATGGTGACTTTTGACTTTAACACATGCCCATGTTAAAAATTTTTAAATGGTAACTTCTAAAGGAATAGAAGTACGGTTTATAAATTCAAGTCCGTAGAAGGAAACAAAGAGAATAAAGCAAGTTTGACCCTGTATAACACATGAACATGAAGAAAAAGATACAAGAAACTAGTATTAGGAAACACAGGGAAAGATAGTAGAAATAAGTCAAAATATCAGTAAACAAAATCTTCAGTTAAAAGATAGGGAATCTCAGATTGTTTTGAAGAATACGCCCAACCATATTCAGCTTATAAGAGACATGCTTTCAACCTAATGATGCAGAAAGATTTAAAAAAAAAAAAAAAAGATGTGAAGGAATCTTGTAAACCATAGAGTTATTTCCAAATGGGAAAACCTGTTAGTTATTAAAGTCACATTACTCACCAGGTTATTCCATGATCATCTTTGATTGTCTCTCCTGCTGGAGTGTGAACTTTTTGAGGGCAGGAAACATGTATTTTCAACATTCTATCCTGTGTCTGAAACATAGTAGGCTCTGAATAAATATTTGTTAAATGAACATATGAATAAATGAATGAATGAATGGACAAGATAATAGGTGGTCCTTGGACACTGACTATTTTACCAGTGCCTGTGTGGGGGTGGGGCTGTGCTCTTTTCTTGAAGTTAGTAGAGTTCCGTTGTTATTATTTCGATGGAGTCCATTTTGTCTTATTTTCTTTTTGGTGCAGTTATTATGAATATCTTGGTTGTTTTGAACTCTGTTAGGTCTTTATTTCCCATTTGCTTGCCCTCCTCATTCAACTGTCTCAATGTCACTGATTCCCTTCTTGAAAACGAACTGATGCCAAACACGGCAGATTTCGTAAAGTCTGCTTTGTTAGTGTCTATTGTATCTTCTCGCAGTCTTTCTTACTTGCGTTGCCCAAGGTTGTGGTTACGATTATTTCTGAAAACAAAAATGTCTCAAAGCAGACACACCCTCGTTTGTAAATAATGGTTGTGTCACTTAAAGAGTATGGACAGCTTGGTAAGCATTGGAAGTAAAACAGCTCCTATCAACGCTCTCTGGGAGGCCGGGTTAGATCAGGGAGGCGTCCGGCTGGGCTCGTCACGTCCATGCTTGAGTCCCTGGGAGGAGGCTGCCCTGCACCAGCCTCAGGCAGGCGTGTGGAGAGCATAGTGACAGTTCTGGTTCCATCCTCTGGGAAACTAGAGACAGGAAATACTACACGATATGCCATTAATGAAGGACAAAACCACTTGACGGTAATTAATATTATCCTCGTGACTAAATGTAGGTGTTAGCCAAGTTGTTTGGGCATGTTTGCTTCTTTTGGAGAAATTGTTATCGGGATTTGGCTTTTATCATTTTGCTCTATTAAATCCAGCTTTACATTTTTGTGTGTGAAATGCTCTCAGAACATTGCCTCATACCGTCAGCTTAATTCCAAATGATCAACGTCGAAGCTAAGACCACAGGACACCAAACATCTGGATATTTGCAAACATTGTTTTTTGACCGAAGTTTTTGTTTCTTAGTGTTGATTAGCCAGCCTTCCTTGAGACTTGAGTAACGAGCATCGACAAACTCCCTAAGTAATCCACATAGGTGTTATTCAAACACAGAGTCTCTTCACCAAGAATGAATTGTTTGTATCGAGAAAAAGTGACCCAGGGCCACGCCTGGGTGGCTCAATTGTTAAGCATCTGCCTTCGACTTGGGTCAGGATCCCAGGGTTCTGGGATCGAGTCCCATGTCCGGCTCCCTTCCTAGTCGAGAAATCTGCTTCTCCCTCTCCCTCTGCCTGCTGCTATGCCTACTTGTGCTCTCTGTCAAATAAATAAATAAAATCTTAAAAAAAAAAAGAAAAAAAGAGTGACCTAAAATGCTCCATTTCCATGTTCTATGTTGAAATCCTCATTGTTTTCGTTTGTGGACTCTGGGTCAGTCTCTGGAGGCACACAGCTGAGATGGACCCCTACACACACACACACACACACACACACAACTGGGCTCGTGACTGGCTCAGGCAGGGTCTGCTCTTAGTACCGCCCGCATAGCCAAAGACTCTTGTTGGCAGCATGAACCCAAATGGCAACTCTGAGTTCAGCTGAATTAGACCCTCATCAACAAAGAAAGCAGATCATGGAGCTGCTGGATGACCAATGGTCCCAATGTATCTGGGGCTGAGAGGCTTCCCTGGACACAGGACTTTCGATGCCAAAACTAGAACGGTCTCGCACAGACCAGTGTAGTTGGTCACCCTAGTGGGCCGCTGGGCTCTTGGGGATATTGGCAAATGTCACATGGAGCCAGTCTGTGATAACCCCAAGTGCCTTTCCTGTACCATCTCTTCTGTGTTGAATTTGTTGAATTCCCCATATATTCAATAAGATGCATATTCCTTCTCTGGTTTTTGAAGCCCATGGCTTTTCAAGGTCTGGCCAAAATGTCATTCCCTTGGTGAAACGTCCCTCAATCCACCTCTCCAATTCCAATAGACAGATCTGGTACCACTGAAACAGACGCGCAGTTCCCTCTGCACGTCTGGATTCCGCAAAGCTTTATGTAAGTTACTTGGAAAATGGAAAGCTTTTGGGTAAGCTCCTTGGCTGCAAAATCTTACCTTACTGATCTGAGGTTTGTCTCACTGACAGGACCATTCATACATTTTTGCTGCATAAATATATTAATGTGTCTGATGACAGGGGGCTACCCAGACTCCGAAGTGGCTGTTAGTTAGCAAATGATATGCACACTGCATTATCACTCCAGAATCTGAAAACTTTCTACATGCAAGTGGCCCCAAGGTTTCAGATAAGGGATGGTGGACTCGTGCCTCTGCATGGGCACCGTTTCCCTTGCCTTGCTTGTAATTAATTATTTGCATAGCTCTGAACCCCAATGTCCTCATTTATAAAATGAGAATAATATCTGTTCTGAAATATAAAAGAAAAAGTGTTGCAAACAAGTAGAAGGCATCATTACTGTTACTCTCTCATCGTCCTTATTCTAATGTATTTTCTATCTTATTTATTTTGAGTCTCTGCAAAAAACTACCTTTTTCAGAGCGAGTGCTCAACAAACATTGTGGGACCTGGGTGAGGGCATGTGCCCTACTAATTCATGAGTGATTTTCTCAGTGTCTCATGTGGTAAGTCAAATTTAACATTAAATTGATCTACAACTTGGAGGGGGATGGGGGAGAGAAAAAAGTGATCTACACTAAATTTCCAGAAAATATCAGACTGTGGTCACTACCATGTTGCCTCTGCCCTGTTGGCTACCTGCAGAGCCTGGGTCATAATGTATGGAAGTGGCTGCTCAGGGAGCATCCTTGAACTTGAATAAAGGGAAAATGTAATAGACCCTTTCGAACACAGAGCAATAACGTGCAATATATCTGATCCAAGGCTGTTGAGATGATGCCGCAACAGACAGCAAGCTTGTGTGACATTCAGAGTTAGAAATGATGTGACTCATCTAGAGCAAAACAGTGTTGTCAAAATGGAAATTTGACCAGAACGGTCTTATCCAAATAGTTGGTCTTTAATTCAAATACGATCTACTGCGATCTAAATCATGGGACACAATTTGACTGGTGCAACATTAATGCCAAGATGAAAGAAACTTGGAACAAAATCTCTGTGTTTTCAAGTATTGAGATACCTGATATCAGGAAGGCATTGTTCCCACTCCTGAGCCATCTAGAAAAGCAATTGTCATCCTTTTAAAGTCTGCTTTTTCATAGAGGACTAGCAAACATCAGTAGTGTCGTTTTCAAATATGAAGGCATAGTATAGTAGTTAAGAGTTCAAAGGGACCGTGGAACCTCCTAACTCATGCAGAAATTCCTTCTTTAAAAACCCTTCCCAGAGAGTCAGCCACCTTGTACTTGGCTTTGTTTGGGACGGAAGATCACTGCCTCCAGAGGCAACTTCATTTTCCAGAAATTCTGGTTTTTAGAAAATGATTTCTGACATTGATTCAAAATCTCCCTTGTAATTCCTACTCCAGTTTCAGTTTTGCCTTCTGGAATGTCTGAGGGCCAAACGTGTTCTCCTCATGAAGACAGTGTCACCTTGGAGCGTTGAGCGGCAGTGAACAGAATACCGAACGAGCATCGTTAAACAAATAGAAGCTTGCCTTTCTCACAAAGCAAAGACACTGCTGACAGTCCAGCTGGTGGAGCTCTCAAGGATGCAGGTGCCGTGGATCTCCCTCCACTGTCATTCTTAGCATGTTTTCTGCTGTAGCCTCAGGTAGGAAGAAAGAACGAGGAGGTGAAAGGCATGCCTGCCAGCCCTTTTCTTCTCAGAAGGTAAGCAGAAACTTTTCTGAAATCCTGATTTCTCAGACTTCTCCTTAGTCGGAACCGGGTTCAAGGTGACCCTAGGTTGGCTGTGGGAGATGAGAGATGAGATTGCTCTGGCTGGGTTAGATGCGCCATGCTTCTTCCAGGACCCGGGCCAGGCCTCTTCTTTCTGAGGTCGGGGGAGGGGGGGGTCTCTGTGGCAACCCAAGCAGATCTGTTGGGTTAGCGGGGAAGGTGGGGGGAGGGTGGAGAGGATGATCGGTGGTAGGGCCATGAGAACAGAACCTGCCACAACCACATGTCAACTATTCAAGGACCGCTCTCATATCTCCCTGTAAATTTCTCACTGCAAGGCTAAAATGCACTGTTTTTTCCCTCAATTCTCCAACCTATTTTTGTTGGCCTCCTGTGTGTGGCTCTAGTGTGTGCCTGGAGCCCAGCCCAGTCTTTCCAATGTGCCTGGCACTGGTGCGTGGACTACCTCTCGTGGGCAGACTCTGCATTTTCCATCCACATTGTTGGCTTTTGTGGCAATCATTTCATGGGCTGGCTCTTACAGAGTTTGCTGTCAGTTCTTAGGAACTGACATAGGAACTGTCCACAAGTCAGATCATATTCAGTATCTGTGCAATTGATTAAAAAAAAAAAAACAAAAAAACTAAATGAGGCCTACAATGTGCTGATTTGGGGAATGAATGTATTAAAATACAGTAAGGAGTTATTTTAAACAGCTGTTCACTATTAAAATATGTTGAGAAGACTATAACATGAATTTTATGGAGCCTTTTTAAAATTTTCTGAAAAATCCGTAGGTAGCATTGATGTATTTATTACTGCATATGGATTTAAAAGAAAAACTGTCACCTCTTAATGTTTCTTTTTGCTTTTCCTAAAACACTTTTTTCTGGGACATTATTGCATGCTATGACCAAGCCACACCAAATCAATTTGATTTATGCTGTAACAGAGTGGAAAATAGAAAGTAGGGCACAATGACTTTAGTATGTTCAGTAATATGTGTATCATGGAGAACTACTACTTTTGGAAGTATATTATTTCATGAAATTTTAGGAAATATGGAATTCTCATTCTAGGTGCTTTTCGGTCGAAAGCATTTTTATCCAATATAGGATTAGTATGTCTTGAAAAGCTTGAAAAGCAGAAGTGTTAACAGTTATATTGTGATGATCACATTTGGTTTTGTGATACCCAGCATATATCCAGTCATCTCTAGGGTTGTCATAAAATATTTATTATCAATGTCAATGATTTCAAGTCACTTTAATTATATATAGATGAAGAGATGAAGATAAAGCTACATAAAATAGAAGACACGTAGAATTTGTGTGCAGAATGGGGGATGTTACTAAAGTCTGTATCCAGAATCGGGTACCAAATATCCAAACCATTACAAATCACAGTTATATATTGTAATGTGGCTTTATAAATATCGCAGTTACTCACTCCCATAATAAGTGTGGGTCGTAAGGGCTGTCAGGAATATGTTCCGAACATTAGAATTGCTTCACAATCTGTAAGAGATTTTTCTTATTGAATCTCTAAGAAGCCATAGGGACGGTGACAAGAATATTTATTTCACAAAGCTTATGAAAGCTTTCTAAGCAACCTGGAAAGAACAAAAGTGGCTTCCAAAACCCGCACCCAAAATTGAAAGAATCATGGGTTTGCAGACTTTTAAAAGTATACTGCTGTTAGAGGAATGTGAACACAATGGTATTCTGTGGGATATGCCAATGTGTTGAGATGAATATATAAAATAAAAGGCTAAAAAGCCCCAGAATTCAAAACAACATATACCCATTACTTACTATCATGTAAAATAGACGTCTGACATTAGAAATAGCCAGGGAACGTATAGAGATATAATTAACAGCTTAATGTTAGGTAGGTTCTCTCTGTATTTTTCAAAACTAAGTTATTAGCTCACTCTGGCTATAGCTGAGTGAGGAGAGTGGCGACTTTTGCCCCCGAAAAACAATGATGAGCGTGGACAAAGTGAAAAAACAACCAAAAACACATTCGGCACTCTAGAGCCCAACTAATGGTTACGATAACCTGAGAAGCATTTATTCCTGAAACGCTGCCAAACATGGCTTGAGAAATGTGGTCACCCGTGGCAGTCTGGCCTACAGATGCTCCTGTTTCTCCCTCATTCACGCGCCCACAAGCCCAGTGGGCGCTGGGGTTCTGCCAGGGCCAGATTTTGCCAGGTGAGTCCTGCCAGCCTCCCTACCACTGTCAAGAGAGGCTCACTTGATTGACTTGGTGGTGGTGGTGTTGGTGGAAGCAGGTGAGTGATCGTGTGGATGGCTTCAGTCTGAGGTTGCAGTAATGGCTGGGACAAACATATTCCTGATCGAGGCTGCCTGAATACATGGCAGGACAGTGAAAGGGCTCAAGTGAGCCACAGTCCCCACAGACCTGGAGCCCATGCACAGATGCAGAGATGCAAAAGGGCCCGGTGGAAAGTAAAGACTGGAAAGACTTGAAAATGACTCGATCTTTGAATTTTCTGCTCTACCCACACACAAATCCATTGCTGTATATCCTATATAGGCTTACTGGCTTGAGATTGTTGAGTGTGATCTCTCTCTAGTCATTGAATGACCATTATGCTGTGCAAACACAGGAAGCCAGGGTTAAAAATAATAAAGAAAATCAATGTAGCCAAAGTTGTTCTTTGAAAAGAGAGAGAGAGAGAAAAAGGCAAACTTTTAGTTAGACCGACCAGTAAAACAGAAAGAGGATACACATTTCTGAAGTCAGGAATGGGGGTGCCTGGGTGGCTCAGTGGGTTAAAGCCTCTGCCTTTGGCTTAGGTCATGATCTCAGGGTCCTGGGATCGAGGCCTCCATCGGGCTCTCTGCTCAGCAAGGAGCCTGCTTTCTCCTCTCTCTTTGCCTGCCTCTCTGCCTACTTGTGATCCCTCTCTCCGTGTGTCAAATAAATAAATAAAATCTTAAAAAAAAAAAAGCCAAAGTCAGGAAGAGGGGACATCACTACCGACCCTACAGAAATTAAAAGAATTATAAGAGGGGCGCCTGGGTGACTCAGTCGCTTGAGCCTCCACCTCGTGATTTTGGCTTGGGTCACGATCTCAGGGTTGCAAGCTAGAGCCCCGTGTTGGGTTCCATACTCGGGGGGAGTCTGCTGGAGATTCTTTCTCTCTCTCTCCCTCTCACTTGGCCCTTCCTCCTACTCATGCTCTTTCTCTAAAATAAATAAATACATTTTTAAATATATAAATATGTATGAATTATAAGCAAATATTACATACAAGTTTATGCCAATAAATTAAAAAACTTAAATGAGTGAACTTTGGTACTTTGTGTCTTTCAAGGAATTGATTCCTTTAATCAAACATTTAAGGAAGAAACAATATCACTTATATACAATGTCTTCCAGCAAAATAGAAGAGCAGGCTCATGTTATGAGGATAGCATTACCCTGATATCAAACCTAGACAAAAATATAGCAAGAAAAGAGAACTACAGACCGATATTCCTCATAAACATGAATAAAAGCATCCTCAAAATGTTAGCAATTTGAATCCAGTAATGCATTAAAAGAGAAACACATTATGACCAGGTAAGGTTTATCTCAGGAATATAGCCTAGTTCATTCAGTATTTGAAATTTGGTCAGTGTAACCATGATATTAACAGACTAAAGAAGAAACACCACATGATTATCTTAATAGATGCAAAAACTCATTTGATAAAAATTCAATGTCAGTTTGTATTTTGAAATGTCAGGAAGTAGAGGGAAATTTCCTTAAGTTGATAAACAATATCAACAAAAAAGCCACAGCTAACATACTTAATGGTGAAAGCCTGAATGCTTTTCCCCTAAGATCAGGGATAAGGCTGGAAGTTCTAGCCACCATGGGCAAGGAAAAGAAATAAAAAGCATTCGTATTGGAAAGGAAAAAATAAAACTGTTTCTATTTACAGATGGCATGATTGTCTACATAGAAAGTCATAAGGAATCTTCTAGAAAGCTCCTGGAATTAATTATCAAGTTTAGCGATGTTCCCAAATACATGGTTAACATACAAAAACTATGTAAAACATTGTACTAGCAGTGGACATTTCCAAATAGAAATTACAACAATAAGACCAGTTATAATGGCTTTAAAAAATAAAATAATTATGAATTTAACAAAATATGCGCAGGTTTGGGATGCTGAAAATGACAAAATATTGAGAGATTTAATGCAATCCCATGAGTAAGTGTAAGTCAAAACCATAAAAGTTTCAGTAGAAAATCTTTGTGACCTCAAGTTAGGCAAAAGTTTTCTAGATGTAATAGTAATAAGACCATGATTGAAAAAGGAAAAAAAATTGATAAAATGGGCTTCATCAAAATTAAAATCTTTTGCTCTGAGCAAGCCACTGCTAAGAGAATAAAATGACCAGCTACTGACTGGGTGAAAATATTTGAAAATCATGTATCTGATAAAGGACTTGTATCTAAAATATATAAAGAGCTGTCAAAATGTAATAATAAGAAAACAAACTCTCAATTATATCAATTGGCAAAAAAGAAATTTAAACACTTCACCAAACAAGGTATGTGAATAGAAATTAAGTACATGGAAGGAAGTTCCATATCATTAGTCATAGGGAAATGCAAATTAAACCATAATGAGATACTACTACATACTTATTAGAATGGTTGCAATACTATCATTCAAACAAGTAAACCTCATAAGACCAAGTGCTGGTGAGCATTCAAAGGAAGTGGAACTTCCGTATATTGCCGATAGGAATCTGGAAAAACTGTTTGGCAATTTCTTATGAAGTTAGATACACATTCACCAGATGACCCAGCAATTATACTCTTAGTTATTTAACCTAACTATACTCTAGTTATTTAATCTTAGTTATTTAACCTATTTAACGAAATTAATTATAGTTGCACAAAAACCCTATACGTGAATATTTACAGCAGCACTATTCATAACAATGAAAAACTAGAAGTCAAATGTCTTTTTTGTTTGTCACCACATTTTAGGGTCTCACAGCTCCTAGCAACTAAGTGTGTAGAGATGAGGAATGCTGCTTAAACATCTTACTATGCTCAGCATGGCCCTCCGCCCAACAGTAAATTATCCAGCCCCAAATTTCAATAATGCCTTTGCTGAGAAGCCCTGCTTTAAGATATCTGAGAGTACTTGGGCCATACTTGGTGGTGCTTGACAATTCCCTCTGATTCTTTTTTATTATTCCATCTTCCTTGCTCTCTCTCATCCTGAATTCCTGTTTACTTTTAATGTAGGACTCTTCAACTATTCCCTTTTCTTTTCTCCTCCCCAGTGTATTATGTTTTCAGGCTCATACCGCCATCTCAAGAGGTCTAATAAAGTATCTTCCTAAGCAAATATAGTATCTTCTGTAAGAGGAATTTTATTGCCATTTGTTAAAATAATAACCATTTTCAGCTTGTTATAGAACCACACCCACTGAGTTATACTTGGGATACTGCAGTGGACGTGTTTTTGTCACATGTTTGTTTCACTTAATAGAGGATCATGAATATTTTCCCATTGCTTACCTAATAGGATGCTGCTGGCCAAACGTTCCTGCTTTCCCTTCGTTAAGGACATAACACGATCATGCCTCCCGACACCCTTGTGGTGGGCAGGGACATGTGCCTAATTTTATTAAACAAGTTGAGAATGGAATTTACACATAATTTCCAGGCCAGACTATTTAATTGCTTATTTGGTAACTTTCAGAGCTCTTTATTTCTCTATAGTAACTTGACTAGCGATGTTGGAGATTGGAGCTTTTCCATCAGCCTGGATATCTGAGGGACCATGATGAAAAGAGGCCTTTGTTAATATGATGTACATGTGGCGTGAGAAAGAAATAAACTTCTGTTATTTTAAATCATGGGAACTTGGGGGTGTTTATTTCTGCTGTATGACCCAGCCTATCCTGATTGACACATCTGATACCCACTCACCACTTCTGTTTAGAGGTTTACTTCTCACCATCAGAGGCAACTATATCCAAGGTAACTATATCCAAGATCAAGGGGGTTTGTCTTCTTTGGTCTACCCTACTAATTGCCATCCTATTCTTCTTTCCAGTGGTTAGCTTAGGGGAAGGCATATAACTCTCTTCTGAGGCAACATGGAAGGTCAGCTGAGGACTCCTGAGAAAAGTTTCCCTGATCCTAGATAAGAGACCTGAAGAGACAGTCCTTTGGGCTTCTGGACATTGCTGTATTTGGATGTGGCCATTTTGAAAGAGTGAAAGAGTGAAACATCCAAAACACATTTGGATGTTTGACATTTTGAGTGAAAGAGAACCCCCTAAAGCAAATCTCACCCACTAAGGATGGCAGAGCAGAGTGATGGAAAGAACCTGGGTCTTGATGATATTATTGAGGTCTGCAATCAACCAGCTGGAAACTTGTCCTACCTCTAGACTTCTGGGTATGTGCCATAATAAAAGTCCTTATTTTCAAGTACATTTCAGTGTTTTATGTTACTGAAAACATCCAAAGTGATCTATTGTTATGTTGACTTCTGCAATGTTGATTTAATTGTCTGTAAAGCAAGTCTAGACTATAATATATTTAATTAACTTCCTGTGACCTAACATTTAGGTAGTTTTCCATTTTCAGACACTATAATAAAAAGAGGGTCCCTCACTGCAAATAGTGCCAAATAAAAGTTACAAGCCTTTTTTTGCTTCCTAAGAGTGGGAGGCTTGCATCCCTTTGAACCAGATCTTTATTCATTCACCCACTCATTTCTATTTTTTGTGGGAGTCTCAAGATAAAACAGTAATTTAGAACTGACAAGATTCTGGTCCTCATGTAGCTCATAAAAACTTGCATGTTCCTTTGATTTGGTAAAACCAACCAATGGTGCTTTAGTTACATAAATGTGAAACTAATTCCCACCCACTGGTTCTTGGAGAAAAGATGACAGCCGATGTACTGGACTGAGAGATGAAGTGTTTTGATTAGAAATGTAAAGTAAACATTTATTTTAGCATAAAGAGTTATGGCTCCAGACTTTGTAACTTCTTAGAGAAATCCACAGTTTTCCATGTATGAATTTAAATGACCTGTTCCTTCAAATTATTCTGTTGTTTTTAAAACCACTTAATTGAGGCATAATTGACATATGGACACACAACTTGAAGTGTTTGGAGATAGGCATACACCCATGAAACCATCATCATGATCAGTGCCATAAACTTATGCTTCACCTCCAAAAGTTTCTTTCCACCCCAGAAAACAAACACAATGAGTTATCAATGGATTATCACCTTACATCTGTTAGGATGGCCATATGTAGATATAGATACAGATACAGATATATAGATATAGATATAGATATATGGATATAGATAGATACAGATATATCAAACCTAGACAAAATATAGCAAGAAAAGAGAACTATAGACCAATATTCCTCATGAACACACAGAGAGAGAGAGAGAGAGAGAGAGAGAAGGGAACCCTTTAACCCTGTTGATGGGAATGCAAAATGGTGCAGGCACTATGGAAAACAATATGGAGGTTCCTCAAAAAATTAAAAATAGAATTACTATTTGATTAAGGAATTCTACTTCTGGGTATATTTCCGAAGGGATTAAAACCCAGATCTTGAAGAGATTATTTGCACTCCCATGTTCACTGCAACATTATTTACCATAGCCGAGATGGAAATAACCTAAATGCCTATCAACAGATGAATGGATGAAGAGAATGTGAGATGGATATATATATATATATATATATATATATATATATATATATATATATATATGTAAAATATTCAGCCTTGCAAAAAGAAGGAAATCATGCCATTTACAAGGACATGGATGGACCTAGAGGACTTTATGATAAATGAAATAAGTCAGAGAAAGGCAAATATTGCGTGATCTCACTTATACGTGAATATAAAATAGTCAAACTCATGGAAGCTGATAGTCAAACAGAGGTAGGGGGAAGGGGGGAAAAACAGGGAGATAGTGGTCAAAGGGTCCAAAGTTTCAATCATGCAGGAAGAATTAAGTTCTGGAGAACCCCTACTGTTCAATGTAAGGCTTGCAATGAACAGTGCTGTACTGTGTACTGAAAAATTTGGTAACAGGTAGATCTTATGCTAAGTGCTCTTACTACAAAAGGAAAAAACAAAAGAAAACATAACAAAAAATAATAAATTATTATTTCTTTAAAGATGATATGTTCTAATTGCCAGTCGTGTAGGAAAAGTTGAAGACTGGACTGGTAGGAACAGTACATCTTGCCTGAGTATATGGGTCTAGAGGGAGAATACTAATAACTGATTCCTGAGAAGATTGAGATTTAAAAAAAAATAGCTGTCTCCACGAACTTTTTTTTTTTCTCTCATTCTATAAAGATTTATCATTTTCAAATCCCAGTGAAAGGACCTGGAGTAATTTACCAGTTTTGTTTCCCATTATGGGCCTTGGCGATACCTCAGGACAAACGGTCTGACACAACCGAGTAACATTTGCAGAGTGTCACATTGTGGTGACAGCACGGAGGCTGATGGCTACAGGCGTAATAAACTCTGAGTATTACATGGTTACATCCTGTTTATACAGGACGTTGGTCCAATAACAAAAATAAAGAACGGCAGCTGGAAATTTATCTCATTTAATGTTCAGAGATAAAAGGGTTAATCATTCATTCCATTATTTTCTGCAGATATGTCCTCTTTTCATACTGAAATCTGATGGCAATTAAATGCGGATGTTTTTCCAAGCTATTATACGAAGAGGATGCTGAAGGCCATCAGCCTATAGTTTACTGCATTGTAAGGACCCTTCTGTTCACCAGTTCTGGCCAGTTCCAGAATACACCCACGATCCCAGTTTTATTTCTGTCCAGGAAACTGGGTGCTGAGGATCAGATAGAAGCACAGGTACATTTAATCAGCAAGAGGATGGCCAACAGACTCTGATAATGGAAAATGGCGGACAAAAGGAAGCCCCAGTCTCATCCCCATCCCCTTCCCAGCCCAGGGCGGAAGAAGTATCTACACAAACTTCCTGGTGCATTAGCAGCAGCTGTGGTGTCACCTGGAACGTGGATATGGGGTGATGGCTCGGCGTTCTGCTTCCTCTTCGCCGCAAGCTCTTGGACAAGCCACCCTGAGTCCCCATACCCTCCTTAACCAAATGTAGACAAAATGAAAGCATTTATGTCATTGGGTTATTTTGAAGAAATAGCATCAAAATGTGTGTGAAAAAGCATTACTAACTTAGCAGACATATTATTTTTGGTTATTGCTTGTTTTGGGGGGTTAGTTAAATGAAAAATACTTTGAAGGTTGAGTTCCCAGACACATGTCGTTAAAAACAAGATGTTTCTATTTTTTATTATTCGATAATACATAATCATCATTGAAGAATAAAAACACCCAATATGTGCATGCTTGCTCACCCTCCCCTGTCCAACATCAGAGTGTCTGCCTGGTGTTTCATCGATGCCGTTTTGCCCTTGGCTTCCAGACAAGGGAAGCAAGTGACTTCGTACATCCCTTCTTAAATGGAACCTCGTCTATCAGCACTTTCCTGAAGCCCTCTTTCCTTGTAATCCTTCTTAGGAAATCCTTCGCTCAGGTCGTGTTTTATTCTAGATGTTGGAGCATTTCTTTTACAAATATTTAAATTATTAGTCCATCTGGAGTTAATTTGACATAGGGTGGGAGAGATGTGTCATATTTTTGCAAATGCTAATCCATTTACAAAATAGATATCTTTGCAAATGGCATTCAACACCGTTTATTGAATGACCCTGCCTTTCATCACTGATTTGAGTTGCAAATTTTTCCATATACTAAGCTACTAAATATATATATATTTTTTTAATTAATTTTTATTAACATATAATGTATTATTTGCCCTGTGGTACATGTCTGTGAATCACCAGGCTTACACATTTCATAGCACTTAACAGCACATACCCTCCCCAATGTCCACAACCCAGCCACCCTATCCCTACCCC
>CM053616.1:61068946-61142864 GCA_028646535.1 Procyon lotor | reverse complement strand
GTATCACTTATCTCTCGAATCCTCCTCTCGTGCTCCAGTAGTTGTTTGTCTCTCTTTTTCTCAGCTTCTTTATTCTCTGTCATTTGGTCTTCTATATTGCTGATTCTTTCTTCAGTCTTATTTATTCTAGCAGTGAGAGCCTCTACTAAATATATTTGAGAAGGTTTTTAGATAAGACATTCCACTGAGTTGTCTGTTCTTTGCCCAATCACTCCCACATATTTTAATTATCTTTGTAGAAGCTTTCTTGTCTAATGAGTGAGGCCCTCAAGCTTTCTTTTCCATCATCAGTTGACTTTCTAGCATCCTTCTTCTTTCTGCAGATCTTCAGAATCATTTTATATTCACATTGTAGCCATCCATGAAAATACAGAAAAATCTCCAAACTCTCACAGCATAAACATTTAAGGAGATAGACAATATGATACCAGAAGCAGGATGTACGATTAACCTCCCATCCTCTTGAAAGTTCCTCTAGACTCGTGTCTCTGAATATACACACCTTTATGACTGCAGGAAATTTGCATTTTATTTTTTTAAATGTTGGCTTCCCCATCAGAGGGGGGAGAGCTCATCTGGGGCAGGGGCTATTTCTTAAATATTTTCCATACCATTGCACAGGGATCAGGACACAGTAAAGGCTCAAAAAAACATTTAGAGAATCGATTCATAGTACACAAAACTCTACTGCTTGGTAAATTCCCTGCGTGTGTTTTTCCTGTCTTTGCTGGAGGGCGAGGTCCTGGGGTGCCCGAGCCTCACCCAGCTCAAAGACACCTTTCCTCCCCCACCTGGCTCACAGTAGGCCTTCGGCAAATGCCAACTTCTCCCATTTCCATGCCCTCTCTTCGCTTCCCTCTGCCATGGCGGGTATTGGAGTCTGCTAACATTTCCCTAAGAAAACCAGGGCGGCTGCCAGGTGGACGTGACCCGTGCAAATGAAAACACGGTTCCAGACTGCTAGAGCTTCCGTGCCTGGGTAGAGACGGACTCCCCGAAATGACCTCATCCAGGCCAGCGTGCCCGACCTTGTTTTTTGTTGAAGAGTGCAGAAACGGGACCTTCGGTGGGACTTGGAAGTCTGAAGTCTCCGGAGGCCATCGGGAAGCAGGGCAGGTTGCTGCCCTGGGCGAGGAGGCCAGGAAGGGCACATTATTCTTTTGTGTATTTCAGTGTAAAACGTCACGGGCAGCTTTCCTCTGAGAGCCTCCGGGTACCCTACATAGGTCAAAGGAAAAACCAAAGGTTTTCCCTTGCACCACGAGCTGAGCTGGTCAGATGGGTCGTGGAAGGCCCTCCAGGCACAGCCAGCTGCAGAGAGGTGCTGCTAGAAAACAGCGGACGCCCCGTATGGAGGCAGACTTCTCATCTGTGGTCACTGGAAATGCTGGGAAATACCACATGTAAAGGAGGAAAGAAACTAAAATCATGTGACTGAGCTCTCGCTCTATTGTCTTCTCACATTTTCATAGCAATTGGTGGGGGGGGGGGGCGTTGCTTAAGGTTGAACTTAAGAGAATTTCTAAAACCTACCAGAAGTCAACCCTGAGGCTGGAGAGCGTTTGGGGGCTTCTCCTGCTTCTGCCAAGGACCCTTCGCCAAGACACAGCCAGAAGCCCTCCAGGGGATCTCTGGACAGAACTCAGACTTCCTGGGCACAATTGTTCCCACCCTACCTTCAGGGGCTGCTACCCTGAATGCGTCCAAACGTTGCCAGTCCCCCCAGCACGAGGGCAGGCTCTGACCCGGCTGGATCGCTGTCGGCCAGCAGCCGGGCCCAATGCAGCTTCCTGCTCTGCTAGTTTTCCTGCTGTTTGTCTGCAGAGGAAACCTTGATCGCACAGCCTGTGGGAGAGATTCTTCTCTCAAGCTCTTATGGCCCGTTTCTTCTGTTGAAGGACAGACACAGGGCAATGCTGTGGAACATTGGCTTATGGAACAAGGCTTTAGGGACTTCTTTTGGATTGGGGCGGGTACAGATTGCTCAAGGGCCTGGGGTCAGCAGCCTTAGCGGTGACTGCACTGCCCTCTCTTCAGGAGCTGACCTTGGACCTCAGGTCATAGGAGGGTGCACTTTACAGTCTGGAGAATGGCCCGGCCTCAGTGTGGGCTCAGCTTTGACCAAGTCAAAGGGGGAAGGGCAGTGCTGCTTCTGCAAATTAATTCTGGCAACCGATGGGGTGACAGGTTGTAGCTAGACCCCCCCTCTCTCCCGCACAAGAACAGGTAACAGTTGAACATGATGTGAACACTTGCATCTGGTTCTTGGTGCCCCGCAGGTGAGTTAGGGACAAATGTCCAAGGGTTTTGCACGATTCCCTGCCCGCGTCTGATCGTGCTCATAATTTCCACAAAGGAAAATGATGGGCATTCCCCAGTGCCCATGCGTGCTTGGCTTCAGATATTACCTTGTTTCAATCTTACAAACCGTAGTGCATTGTAACCTGGGCAGTGCAAACACTCATTTCCCCTTTCCTTTCTGTTTTGTTATTTTTACCACTGAAGAAACCGAGGTCCAGAGAGGCATAGTGACCCGTCCATGGTCACAGAGCAGAACTTGTATCATGTCCCATGCTTAGAAGGAGGTCTATAAGTGTGGGCAGGTGGTGAGATTTAATTTAAAGCCAAGCAAAAGACAGGTGACTTTGTGGTTTCTTTCATTCGTTATTTATTTGTTTACTACCTCTCAGGACCAAAGCATTGAGATTTAGCATCCAGCTAATTCATCATTCCTTGTAAGAGCTCTGTTTCAGCTTAGAATTTTTCTCTTTTTCTCCCATCCCCACTGCTTTCTCACCTAGAGGCCCACACTCCTCTGTTCGGTGCATGTCCTTGGGTGTGTGTGCTTGAAAATACATGTGTAGCATCGTTCTACATAGAAATGTGTGTTAGACTGTATAAATGTGTGTTAGACTGTATGTATAACATTGTGTTATACGTTTTATTCTATCTCTTCTTTTTGTTGTTTAAAGATTTAAATTTCTAGGGCACCTGAGTGACTCAGATGCTTTAACGGCTGCCTTCGGCTCAGGTCATGATCCTGGGGTCCTGGGATCGAGTCCTGCTTCTTCCTCTGCCTCTGCCTTTCTCTCTCTCTGACTCTCATGAATAAATAAATGAATGAATTAATTAATGAATAAATAAAATCTTTAAATCTTTAAAGATTTAAATTTCTTCGTATGTGGCTTTTCTGTCCACCTAGTTCATTGCTTCCGAGAGCTATGCTGTATTCTTTGGTGTACATCCGCATTCCCCCAGTGATGGGTACCCGGTCATCTCTACCACTACCTCTCCGCTACACAAAGAATGGTTTTGAGCATCCTTGAACACGTGAGAGCTTCTCAGGGGGAAATATCAAGTCTCTGTACTTTCTGTTGCGGGTCAAAGCATGAAAGGAGAGCGGGACAGCTGGAGATGGTGTAATATTTATTTTAAATGCAACCAATAGGAACCGGAGGGCATCCCCCATTAAAGGGACTACTCTACAAAGAGAACCATTAAAATGAATGTAAATCACAGTAGCCTCGGGGACTGTTTAATAACAATCTGACTTTTTATTGGGTGAGCAGGAGATGTGCCAGCTTTCTCCTTACAGAGTCTTCTGGATCTTTTGCAGAGAGAGATTCTATCTGAAATACTATGGAGATTACCGAGGGCAGAGGGCTGCTCAGGGAGTAATGGCCATAAATCCAATTAGTAAGTCACTTTCTCTTTTGCCACAGGCTCCATTTCACCCAAACACATGGAAGATAATTCCATGCTCTGGAACCTGGTAAATCCCGGGGGCGCCATGATATCGTGCCACCAAGACACAAGGGTTTCTTGCCTGGACTGGAATGATACACACTAAAGCATGATTGTTCTAGAGTGGAATGGTGTGGGTGCCTCACCAGACTTTATTCTGTGTACTTGCGTATCACTTCCAATAAAAATGTGTTCGTGTCTCGTTTGTGAAATAAGGAAATGGAAGAAAAACTTGAGGGATTTCTAGAGCAATTTAACAAGATGTTTAGTTAGATCTTTAGCAAGTTCTCTAGATCACAGGCACCCCGCTTATTTTGGGATGAGGGTACTAAGACAGCAGGGGCACCAAGAAGGTTGGGAGATCCTGCTCCGAATGAGGACAGCTGGCACAGGGGTGAGAGCTTGTGTCCCTTGACTCTTCCACTTCAGTCCTGGGTCAGAGGGTGAGATCAGTCAGCAGAGCCACTGGGGGATTGAGGGGCCCAAGGGCTGAGCCAGAGGAGGGTCTTGGATTCCAGACCACTCCTTGTTTGAGAACTGGCATGCTTCAGAAACCAGATTCTTTAACGACAAAGCTTTATGATCCAAAACAAAGAATTGAGACGCCTGGGATAAAAATAAAATGCTTATTTTTAAATTTTATTTTAATTTTGAGGTTTAAAAAATCCTACATAACTGCTTCACCTCTGTTTCCCCTGGGCTAGAAGACAATGCATGTCGAGAACAGAGCATCTAGAGGCTGGACACAATCCTACAGGGTTCTTTCTTTTTCTTGTTACCTCTGTACTCATTACAAAGATCCTTCTTTGGGTTTGTAGTTTTGTTAAAATTATGATTGAAATCAAGATCTGAATGACTAAACCGCACACTATTGCATGAGTTTACAGAAAAAAACACAAAGGATTTGGGTTTGAGCCCCTGATTTGTCATTTACTAGTAACTTTTTTTTTTAAGATCTTATTTATTTTTTTGACAGAGAGAGAGAGCACAAGTAGGCAGAGAGGCAGGCAGAGAGAGGGGGAAGCAGGCTCCCTGCTGAGCAGAGAGCCTGGATGCGGAGCTCTATCCCAGGACCCTGGGACCATGACCTGAGCCGAAAGCAGCCACTTAACCAACTGAGCCACCCAGGCGCCCCATCTACTAGTAACCTTGAATAAGTGATCTAATACTCTGAAGCTTTAGTTTATTATCTTAAAATTATATGCATAATATGTAATTCATAACATTGTTGTAAAAAAAAAACAAAAAAAACCACAAAAAACGATTGTTGTAAAGATTAAATAAGACCATAGAGAGAGCTTTCAGTACAATGGCTGGCACATAGTAAGCTCTCAATAATGGTACCTATAGTATTAATAGGTGCATATTTATTATGATTACTTTCCCTTGTATGACTCCAGGGATCAATGAGGTATTTGTTAGGGACACTAATATCCCGAATTCTTCAAAAGCAGAGCCTGAGACAAGGATCTGTGTGCAGGGTGTTTATTCAGAAGGTGATCTCAGGAAGTAAAGAAGAGAGTCCAGAAAGAGAAGAAAGCCAGTAAGTGTACCTCTATAGGTAACTGGACACAACACTGGGGACCTCCCAAGGGACTGTGTGAAATGTACTTTAAAGAGGATTGGATAGGCATCCATAGTGTCTCCCATAACTACATAAATTCAATCTCCAATTAGGTTTTGAGTATGTGTCACCTTTGTGTTTAAATATCTTTTTTTGGTTGTAAGTCAGACAACAGTCTCTACTTAGCTGACTTTCTCCATGTTTAGTCAGAGCCACTCTACATTGTGATCTGCTTTGCCAGCTCCTTGTCCACGACCTGATGTAGGGTGTGGTTTAGGCTGCAAAATGTTTTAGCCTGATAAACACATCTGTGGCACCAAGTTTAAGTTCATATGTGTTTCATTCCATTTAAAGTTGAGGTAGGTTATCTCTTAGAATCTGATTCTCAAAATGTAGGTGAAGGAGCTTCTGGAAATAATGGAGATCTTTACTGAGAGGACCACACTCATTGTGGAATACGACATAATTCCGATATATTTCATTCCAAAACCTAAGTAGAAAAAAATGATCACAAGAAATATGACCATGTTATGAAATTATTAACATGGACATGCAAACACACATATCAGTTCAATGTAATTGGCTCTTTATGAGTTTCCACTAATATTTGTTTGCTAATTAATCATTAACTTGTTATCTGCTTGAATTTGCTAGCAGATAAGCAATAGTAGGTACCGTAGGTATCAGAAAAACACGTAAAGAGAAACATTAAACATGAATAAAATGTTACCTGTTTTTACATTAATCTGAGACAAAGAATCCCTAACTCCCTTTCAGGAACAAAACCTCTCTGCCTAATTTATCAAACATTGGCATTTGAGAACCCACTTAAAAGTCAATTAAATCACTATAGTGCCAGTTTAGGGCAATGCCCACCAATCAAAATGAGGGTGATACCGTGATTCCAGGCTACTTGGAAGTTTCTAAGAGAGTCAGAGCACGTAGAAGTTATGTTATAGCACTATAGAGACAAAATGCGAACTTCTGACCAAGATGGAATATATTGCTTGTTTTAGAAAAGCTTTATTTATTTTAATATTTTGCTCTAAATTAAGCAATAAACAACTGAATATAGCTAAAATACATCTCTTTCTTACACACACACACACACCACATACTCCTCCTATCTTTCCTAACTAGACACAGTCCATGTTTAATCCCTGTTTGTGCCCAGCCGGTGCCCTGTGCACAGCGGGCACTTACGAATATATTAGAATCATATAGCCAGGCATTGTCCCAACATATTTACAGCCCACTCTTAACAAACACCAGTGTTTCTCAAGATTGAATCATGTAGAGATGCCTTAAAGAAGAAGAAATCTGTGCACCTTTGGTGTTGGCTTGAAACTTTTACGTACTAAATGTGTTTGAGTATAAAACAAAGCATACACTCCTTGTGTTCGTATCTCTAATGCACCCATGAAACTAAGAGTTTACAATTCAATGCAAATAAACCAAATACATTCCAATTCACATTCTTATGACAGATGATGCTGTTTGGCTGAAACGAAATTGCTATTCAGGATGTGCATATGATTCTGATAAGGCAGGCTCCTTACAATTCCGCATGCGCTACGTAGGTTTGCTTCGTGACCGCTCCGATTTCCCACCCAAGCTGCTCGGAAGCCACCGTGGGAACAATAAAACACCAGGGCATTTGCACTTCACTTGGCCCAAATACATCATTTACGTATTAATTTCAGCCTCTCTTCCTTTCTTATTTACCTGTGACAATGAACATGCTTCTTGGCATCAACATGGCCTTCAATACAGATGCTATGAAATCATGTCGCAATGCTTTGTTGTACGGTGGTCCTCCAAATGACAATGAGGATAATGATATTAATAGTTAAGATTTCCAGACCAGTTATACTTTTCTGCATTCAGACTGTCCCATTTAATTCCCGTATTTACCGCTTGAGAAAGATGCTATTATGATCGTGATTTTACAGATGGGGAAATTAGGGCTCAGAGAAATTCAATAGCATTTTCAAATCCATCCCATATATACAGAATTTCTACCTATAATA
The DNA here is from genome assembly GCA_028646535.1 of Procyon lotor. Taxonomy (NCBI): domain Eukaryota; kingdom Metazoa; phylum Chordata; class Mammalia; order Carnivora; family Procyonidae; genus Procyon; species Procyon lotor. The sequence goes on along the minus strand of CM053616.1, from coordinate 61,135,526 downwards.
TTTGACTCCAGAACCTGAACACAATCCTTATATTCATCTGTGTAGTTTATCATTAAAATGAACACAAAGTTAAAACAATTCTTGTACAGAATATCACGCTCCAATGTTCAATATTTCTATACACCCACAATTCATCAGATGCTCAGTAATCATGCCTGTGGATTTTTTTTGAACCACTAAGTGCTGGTGTCATTATAGCTAGCTAAAACTCAGCTTCATGTCCATAATCCTAGGAAGTGCTTTACTGATGAAAATACATAACTTACCTGTAGTTCTCAAAAAATATAATGTATTCGAAAGAGTTGGGAAAAAAAAAAACCACATTTCACGCTCTTCTATTATACTGGTCAGACAATGTCTTCATTCAGAAGTCGATTGACTATCCAGTACTCAGCTTTGGTGCAAACTGTCAAGGACAGAGGGTGGAGGGGACCCTTAACGCAGAAGAATCTATGAATCCATAGTTCAACATGCATTGCCAAGTTCTTCTGAGATTGGAGCTTGAACTTTTCTTTCAGCTTACTGATTCAAGTTCTCCAGAAGTCAGTACGTCCTCACCCAAACTGGGAAATACGCAGACTTCTTTATGCCTTCCGATGGCCAAAATAAACAAAACGAACTCTTAAAACATGACTTATTACCAGCGTCCTTCCTTGTTCAATTCATGGGTTCAGTCAGGAAAACATCTGGACAAGAAAAGGATGTACCTTGGGTTGCACCCTGCCCCTCACCCACCCCGAATTCATCAACACAGAACTATGCATGTTTGGTCAAATCTCCTGCCATTCTTTAAAAAAATAAATAAATAGTGTGATTAACTTATTGGCTTCTGTTTCTCAAGTGAATAAGCAACTTAGGAATGAGGACAAAGCTTATACATTTTAGACCTTTAAGGACAAAGATAGATTTTCTCATAATACCACAAAAGATATTGATTTCGCTGATTTATCAGCCTTCTTCTGTACTTGCAGCACATGGCACTGGCCAACGCCAGACCCAGGCAAGTTCTCGAAGCCTAAGACTCTTACAAATGTGTTGGTGTATTTGGAGTCACGGGCGGCAACCAGACTAGCTACATTCAGATTTGGCTACCATTCCTTCCATCTTCAAAACAACTCGGTTAGGTAAAATTTGAGTTATTGCGCTCACGTAGACAAGGCTATTAGGGCACAGGAGGTGAAAGCTAAGGTCACACAACTAATTAGCCACTGAGCCAAATCTTCAAGTTAGGCTGCTTTGTCTTCGGTTTCTCCCACTAGACCAAATTTCCGCTTTAGGGCAATGTAGAAACAGCATTCTAGAAGGTGTTTAGATTTATTTCTGAAGTTGATCTGGCTCCATCATGAATATTTAAAAAAAAAACCCAAAACAAAAAAATACACCTGATTTGTAATTGGAGCCTAAAGTATGACCCGCAGCCTGAGCTGATGATTTCGTTACCAGCTGCTGGAACACTTCAATGGGAAGACGTGAAATTCCTGCAGGAAATGACTCCAGGCAGCTCTGAATTAGTAAGGAAATTAAATGACTAACTTCAATGTTTCCTGGTTTTTGTCTATCTTAATTAACAATTTATTTTGGTAAAGGAAAAATTGAACAACTCTTTAATAGTCAACATGTAAAACTTAACTATCTGTTTATAGTAAAAACATGATTCCCAAGTCTGTTTTTATTTAAAGAAAAGAAAAACATTTTTGAACAATTTTCAGTAACCATATTCATTAAATGGTTCTTAAAAAAAAAAAAAAAAAGAGCCCAACAATTACAGCATATGTGTGTGGGAAATATCAATTTCCTTTTCATATTTCCCAAAGGTGCACTTGAGAAAAATGTGTTGATTATTAACAGGTCTAATATTTTTGTGGTAATGTTATTACTGAACATCTACAAAAATTGGAGTTTGGAATTGATGGAGGGATATTGTAGCCAGAATATATTGTTGCTTCCAGTCACATTAAATATAGCATGGACCTAATTGAATGTTGTTATGACTTTCTTTTTGTTTTGTCTTTGTTATGACTTTTGATATATATTTTGACATGACTGTCATTTTGCCTTCATTCACTTATTCAACAATATTTACTATGTGCGAGGTGCCCCGCTTTCTTCTAGATGCTGAAAACATGTGATAAATTAAACAAAGCTCTTGCTCCCATGGAGATCACGTTCTAGTTGAGGGCGACGGATGATACCAAAAAGCAGGGACATCTGTCAGGTAGTGGTAAGGAGATGAGAATGACGGAGCGTTGCTTCTTTCGATGGGGTGGAATCAGGGAACCAGGAAAGTCCTGCATTGTCTCTTTGTGGAAACTTGATGACTTACCATGTGCTTCATCATGGACAAGTACCATGGCATCCTGTCCTGTCCCAGACTCCACCAATATTTAGGATAAACCTTTCAGTTCAAGAGTAATGGAAAGCAATTTCAAAAAAGCTGTTTTTGATGCCTGTGTGAATTTTCTCTTTCTTTCTAGCTTTCTTTACTATGTATTATCTCTTAGGAATGAAGAGATTGAGGCAAAATTCAGATTCTCATCACAGAGCTAGTTTGCTGTATTGCCGAGCAAACTTCTCTTACTAGTTAAGTTTAGAGGCACCGACTTTATTTTTACTAAATTTAAATAAACCAAATTCTATCTGAAGTCTCCAGCATGACTGCGAACAGCAACAACAGGGGTGCCTTGTGTTGAACAATATCATATACCGAGTACAGAACTTCTTAGACATTTTTCTTATTCTCACAAAAGCCCTGCGTATGGGTATGATTGTTCCCATCTTAGAGGTAAGGAAAGTGGGACTCAGATACATTAAATATGTTCCCAGAAGTTCCAGAACTAATCATGCCACGCAGAGTTGGGGTGTTAAGTCACTTTTGGCAGATCCCATGCTGCCGGGAGGAATGAAGGAGATTATCTAATCTAACATCATTTTCCATATGGGCAAATGGAGACAGCTCTGGTGATCTGCCCAAAATGCTCGAGCCAGTGCGCTGGTGGCAGAGTTGGGACTAGCTCAGGTGACATGTGCTGCCTCCTCATGAAAGCTGGGAATGCCACACTCTGTAATTTGCTTCCTTTCCAATGAATATCCAGGATGGTGGATATTCACCTGGGACAAAGGTGAATCTTGACCCCTCTCTCAGACTATACTTCAAAAAGATCATTTCCAGGTGGGTCATTGATCTAATTATGAGAGATGAACAACAAAGTTTTTATCTTGTTTTATTTTATTTTTTAATATATATATATATATATATATATATATAATCTTTTTTAGAATGATTAAGACTTTTATTCTCTAAAATTTTTTCTCCTGTCACATTGGCCAAAGCAAGTCACACGACAAAGCTTAGTGTCAGCATGGGAGGGGAATATGGTGGCATAAATACAGAGATGCATGAAAAATTGGGCCACGATTTATTCAAACTGGACAAACTTGTGTGTGCCCTATGACTCAGCAATTTCACTCTTAGATATATGCCCAACAGAAGGATCTACAAGTGCTCACCCAGAGACATGTACACCAATATTCACAGGAGCACTATTTATAATACTCTCAAACTGAAAACAACTCAAATATCCATCCATGTAGAGCAGAGAAGCAATCATACTGGGCTTTATTTCTGCAGTGGAACAGTATACACAATGAGAATGAACGGACTACAACAACACATAGGTAGGTAGGTAGGTAGATAAAAACAAATAAACAGTAAAATAAATCTGTAATGTTAGAAGTCAGGCTGGTGGCTACCTCAAAGAAAAGCAGTGATAGGAAAGGGGCAGGAGGGCCCTCGGTGGTACTAGTCATGTTCTATTTCTTGGTCTGGGTACTAGTGACATCACTGTGTTCATTTTAAGACTGTTTATTAAAATAGACCCTTAAGTTTTATGCACTTTTCTCTATGAGTATTTACATCAACGCAATTTACACAAAACCAGGGTTTTATCTGTATTCTGTTTTCCTATCCTGTTCAATTTGTGTTCTGTTTTCCTATTGAAAAATTCAGGTAACTTTAACTCCGTGGATTGTTTCCCTTGTGAAGGTGGTTGGATTTCAACATTAACAAGCAAATTACTTTGTATCATCATTATGGCCACCACTTAGTTCAGTTCAATTCAATCCAACTCAACAATTCAACTCAATTCCATTCGATTTAGTAAAATGGATTGAGAGCCCAAAGTACTGTGTCAGTACAACAGAAGCTAAAAGGAAAATGAGGCCTCCTTGGTTGCTTTTCAGACCTCATTGTGCACTTGAATCATCTGGGGGATGGGTAAAATGTGCTGATTCCTGGGCTCCAACTCCATAGATTCTGATTTTGTAGGTCTGGGATGGAGACTAACATAGCACATTTTTAAGCACTGTGCACCTTATAAGCACTAAGCACTGTGCTCTAAGCACTGTGCACTAAGCACTGTAGGTAAAATTGATGCTGTGAATCTTTGGAGCACATTTTGACAAAAACTAGCAGGAATTAATAATCCAGTGGCAAAGAAATTTTGTATTTAAAAAGATACTAGGGGTGTCTGGGTGGCTCAGTCATTGGGGGTCTGCCTTCTGCTCAGGCCATGATCCCAGGGCCCTGGTATTGAGCCCCTCATCGGCCTCCCCGTGCACTGGGGAGCCTGCTTCTCCTTCTCCCGCTCCACAAGCTTGTGTTCCCTCTCTCGCTGTGTCTCTCTCTGTCAAGTAAATAAATAAAATCTTTAAAAAAAAATAAGAAGATACTAAATCAAGATACAAATTATTATAGAGCTATAAAGAATGTGACATTGGATGGAGGAATTATAATTTATTAGAAGTGAGATTGACTTAAATTTGACTTTGAAACAAGTAGGGCATTTATGGAAAGATTGTAGATTCATTCAGTAAGAATATACCAAGAGTCTACTATATGCCAGACACGTGTCTTCAGTGGTGGAGCTATAGCAGTGAGCAACACAGACCCTAGTCTCTGCCCAGTAGAACTCATGTGCTGGTGAAGACTTATGCCAGTGGAGAGGGCAGCATCCACAGGGGAGTACCAAGAAATAAACCAGGAGAGGCAGAAAGGAATCAAATTGTAGAAGCTTTTTCGCATCTGGTAATATTTTTATATTCTTTTTTTAAAAAAGATTTTATCTATGAGAGAAAGAGAGAGAGAGAGGGAGGGAGAGAATAAGAGGGGGAGGGGCGGAGGGAAAGGGGGAAGCAGACTCCACTCTGAGCAGGGAGCCTGATGTGGGGTTCCACCCCAGGACTCCGGGGTCATGACCTGATGCTCAACCAACCCAGGCGCCCCTAATATTTTTGTATTCTAAGCTAAAATAGTTTCTTTCGTTCCTTGGGTTTCAAATCTTCCTTTATCTAAACTGTTTTCTTGTCAACTTCTCCCCTTTGTGATTGTTGAGTCACACAAAGCATTTTTAGCAACCCCATTTACTTTTGTTGTTTGTGTTGACCTCTGGTTTCCCTTCATCACATCCTTTTTTTTGTTCATTATCTACAAAAAAATCTAGAGCGTACTGGGTAATCTCACAAGAATTTTAAGAAGACTGCCAATTACCTCTAATGCTATGACATCTTCATAAGCATCTTATAAGAGCTTTGGCTTGACTCCTCACGAACTGTCCCACACTCCTACGACGCACTCTCTGCCATCATTCCTGGGCGCTTGTAGGTATAAGTGAGAGGGAGTTAACCACTTTCTAATGTCTACTCATCTACCAAAGATCCGTATTTCAGGGGACACCTGCCATCCTTATTCTGGCTGCCTACTTCCATAGACCATTCTTCATTTGTTATGTGGACATTTGGCAGAGGGTTTTGTGGGTGTAAGAGATACCAGTTCATTAGGTGTCAATGGAAAAAGCCATCAGCTTGCAGTTGATGATAGTGATTCATGGTTCAGACTCATCAGTATAGACATTTCTTGAACAGCAGTTGCAAGGCACCTGATACTTTTCCAAAGCTTGTTGAAAAAAAAATTGTTCTTTATATTCAGTCTTCCACTCAGGGTTCTCTCCATGTGAGAGTATTTTGTTTTTTCTTCCTTTTTTAAAAATTTTATTGTGGTAAGAATACTTAACATGAGATCTATCCTCCTAGATTTGTAAGTGCGGAATATGGTCTTGTTATCTGTTTGTTGTACAACAGATCTCTAGAATTTACTCATCTTGCAGAACTGAGATTTCATAGCCATTGATTAGCAACTCCGTATTTCCCCCACCAGGCCCTAGCAACCCACTCTTTGCTTCTATAAGTTTGACTATCTTAGACGCTTCATATGAATGGATTCAGGTACTATTTTGTCCTTCTGTGACTTGCTCATTTAACATAGCATTCTCAAAGGTCATCCCTGTTGTCCTATATTGTAGGATTTCCTTCTTTTTAAAGGCTAAATAATATAATAATACATAAGCACATATCATTTTTTCCCTATCCACCCATCTGTCAGACATTTGCATTGTTTCCACTTCCTGGCTACCATAAATAGCTCGGCACTGAACATGGGAAGGCTAATATCTCTTTGATATCTCAGTTTTTCGATTCTTTGGATAAATACCCAGAAGTGGGACTGTTGGGTCATATGGTAGTTCCATTTCTAAGTTTTTGAGGAACTTCAATACTGGTTTCCATAGCAGGTGCACCATTTTACATTTCCACCAACACTGTTGGGGTGACCATGCCCCCGAGTCCTGGACTCCACTTTTCCTGGGTCCCCAAGCATACCCTCTCTACCTTGCATGTTCAGTCTCTCTTGCCTACTTTTGTGCTCACAAACATGCATCTAAGGGATGTTCCCTAAACCCTGTTATTTTCTTAGGCTCCTTGAGAATGTGGGAAGTGCCTTCCTCAGTGGTGGGTCCCTCACCACTAAATCACTGCCTATCTGCCTCCTCATCTCGAAGTCAATGTCTGTGCCTAAGTGCCAAATAAGGGGAGATGCCACGAAGCCACCGGTCTCTCTCACCTTCTCTTGAAGCCCACAGTCTTTGTATCCTCATCTTTCCTTCTGGCCTCTCTCAAACTCTGGCTCCCAGGTGGGATGGCTCTCCTTGAAGGTGGCACCCCCACACAGGCCTTAAAAGGTGCTGTGTCCTCTCCAACACCCCAGTCCGGATGAGGTCAGAAAACACCTTTTGTAACTCCCCACAGCACAACTAAGACCAGCCAGAAATCTTTAAATGAGGCAGGACTGAAAATCTGGGGTAAATAACTAACGGAATAACCTGAAACCAAATTATCTGCCCAGTGAAGAAGGCTTCCTCATAGACTTTCAGCCTGAGGATGCCTCCCGGCTAGCTCCTGTGGTGAAGAGCCTCTTTCCTCTATGTGGGAGCTTCTTCAAGTCCTTCTCAAACTCTTCATGAAATCCAGACTCAAGAAACTGAGACCCAGAGATAGCTAACTGTCCTTTCTCCTCTCTCCTGCTTGCTTTCTGAGTTTCAGTGTCCTTGCTGAATAGCCAGCTTTCCTGACACCTAAAAGTCTACCCCACTCATAAGATATGGGTGAGGTCTTGGCCCATGGCCTGAATAGGCCAACCCTTCCAGACACGACGTAACAAACACAACCTCTATAGGAGACAAGGACACAGCAATGCAAGTATAATTTTATTGTAGAATCACCATTTAAGACTATCTTTGGCCACTCGATTACTAAATTTACTGGCTTCCTCTTGGTTTTCCTTCTCTTCTGTCTCACTGAGGCATTGGACCCACCACCCCTGTTTGATACTTTTTCCTCTCTTGGCTTCTGTGACACTGTGCTCTTTGGGTTTTCTGTAAACTCTCAGACCCACTTTCTCTCTGTTTTCAATACCTATACTTCTTCCTCTTCCACCTTGGCATTGCCCAAGATTGTGTTCTTGGCCCTCTTCTCTTTCTCTTTCCAATCATTCTCCTCAACCGAGTTGGTGTTTATTCTAGAACATCCTAAATGGTGTCAGAACATTGGAAACATTAGTGACTCCTCTCTGGGCAGACCCAGTTTCTTTCTTTGTAGCACATCTTCCTCCTTACCAGCCCCTGCCAAGACATCTCCAATACTACCCTGAGAAAAAGTATCCTTTCCTTGTCCACCTTTCCCCACTCTAATGTCACTTCTTCCCTTGAATCCACGATGCATTTTTAAATATTTTATTGCATGAAAGGCACCATTCCAAGGTGTTCCATCCTCACAACACATGTACTGACTGGATACGATTATCTCCACTTTGGAGTGGAGACCAGACTTTGCTGAGGCCCAGAGACGTCCTACTGTCACGAGATTAGTGAGTGGTGGGCCTGGGACTCTGAATGTAAGACAGCCACACAGCCTTATTTGTGCCTGTCGGGGCACCTGTCTTACTCTGCCTTCTATACTTATTTTTGCAATTATTTAATTCCTTTGCATGCAAACTCCTGAGGAACTTTCTTATTTTTCCTGGCATCAGGCTTATAATTTGGAATTTTGGAAGACAGTCTCACTTTCAAATATTTTATTACATCATACAAATAAGTACTTTTGACCCAATTTGAGGCTTGTAAAGTGTGGTCAGTGTATACAAATGCCTTGAGTATTTCAGGAAATCAATAAACAGCTATAAAATTGAATTGAATAATTTGGGCAAAGAAGTCAGGCTTATTTCAGATTTGAGCAAAAGAGATAAAGAGAGAGAGTAAATGATCCCAATCCAAATATAATGCTTTATTAAAACAACAAGCATAAATTTCAAGTGGCCACTGATTACTAGCACCTGTGTGTGCTTCCCAAGGCTGATGCAACACAGAGTAAGAAAGAGCAGCTTTCCACATCATTTCACTTCCAGTATCAGAACAGAGGGGGAAGAAACGTCTGACCGTGGTCTAATTCCTCCATGACTGGTCTGCGACTATCTGTTGTTGTTGTTGTTGTTGTTGTTGTTGTTGTTGTTCTTCTTCTTCTTCTTCTTTTTTAAGATTTTACTTATTTATTTGATAGAAAGAGAGATCACAAGTAGGCAGAGAGGCAGGCAGAGAGAGAGGGGGAAGCAGGCTCCCTGCTGAGCACTTATGTTTTCACTAAATTACCTTTCATATTCCTTTCCCCGAGAGCAAATGGAGAGGCCTCGTGTCCTCATCTGTACCATTTCCCAAATCAATGGCTTGGATGGCCAAGTGTTAATCTCATCAGAACAATGTGAATTCTTACTAACTGGAGACAGCCCAGGGTGTACTATCTTTATCACGACCTTTTCTCCTAGACCTTAGCCTCTTTTCACTTTAGAGTTCAGCTTCTGCTCTTAAATCTCAACATGGACTTCACTTTCTTCAAACACCAAACTACAAGTGACGGTTAGCCGGAGAAGGATATCTGCCCTTTATTTGTAAGTAATTGTAGGGTTTTCTTCTTACCCTTCTACTCCACTGGCATTTTACATTCCTATCATCCTACGCCCCCCACTTTGAAGTAAGATCAGTTTTTGTCTTAACGGATGAACCAGAGAGCAGTTCTCAGAAGGTCTGACGGTGCAGCAATAGATGGATTAAATCACACCATGTGTTGTCATTCAGCGAGGCCGTTTACAGACAGAGCTATTCTGAAGCCATTAAAAAACGCTATTCATCTCGAACTTGCCATCTGCCTTCTGTTGCTGGGCTTGTCTACTGCGTTCGCTAAGAGATTAGTCTCAGCAGCCAACTTCCCTCTAGCTTCTCCCGTGACACTCGGGGACACTCTTATGGGAAGGAGGCCATTTATTTTAGCTGCACGACCACATGGCTAACTATACACGGCAATTATACAAAGCAAATGTATCAACTTCTGCCATAGGAGGCAGGAGTTCCCTTTCTGGTCATTAATAATGAACACTCTTCAGTAAGTAGGAAAGCATTTGCCAAATAAAATGGCCTATTATAGATGATCCCCCAGGCAGCTGAGAAACCGCATGGCCGTGGAGGAAAGGGAGAAGCCCATGGGGCCGAGCTGCCTCACGACCGTGCTTGGTTGTCCCGGGAGCAACTCCAAACCGGCAGAAGATGTGACCTGTTGGCTCTTTGTGCAGAAATGTCTAGTCCGAAAAGAAGTGGCCTGCTCTTTCTATATTGCCATTCCTTTGCTTCCTTTCCTGGCAGCTGCGTAATTGGGAATGCCGTGAAATCAAAACAAGGAGCAAGTAAATTAGAGCCGGGAAGTGTCAAGTTGATCTACTGTGGCTTTGGGGGGCAGGAATGCTGGGCGAATTCAGAGTTCTCTGGGAGTCCCCTCTCACCACTTCACCCACCATTTAAAACGCTTGTTCCTTACACCCCCGGAGCTCTCTGGAGGCTCCTGTTCGCTCTGATGCTTGGGCTATGACTTGGTTCACAGTCACTCATTCAGCGTACTCCTTTGCAGGCGTTTTAATGAACAAAATCCCTGAAAAGGTGCTGACATTTTAATGCCTCCTATTGGTACTTTATATCGAGGCAACAAGCTCTGTACTGCATTCAAAGCCCTTGCAAATCCAAATGCTCTGGGGTCTGAGCTACCTCGCTTGCACATGGGGTGTAATTAAAAGAGACACAGAACACGTGCACTTACACCCCCGCTCTCATATTGAAGACAGCTGACCATTGCCTAATTAATTTCAACACCCTTATGAGGTAGGTGTGTATGGCCCTTGCTTCACAGATGGATGACTTCAGGCAGTGAGATGATAAAGTCCAAAGCCTGAGGGCAAAGACTGGGCCTTTGATGAATTCTGCAAAGGGCCAAATGGTGATAGAGTAATGGTTAAAAAAAAAAAAAGACAAAACACATTAATAATCGTGTGATGAAATCCATGGCTTCTCAGTTGGTCCAAAATGTAACCTATCTCAAGTGTTTTACCAAATTCCATTAAAAATTTGGTCTACTGGATCATAGTTTTGTGAACTGAACGCGTGTATGTATCCCTTCCAATAGACCACAAAGGATGAGATGGTAAGAACCAGCTTGGCAACCATTCACTGTTGCTGTTGAACTACAAAGCACTTTAAAAACTTTTGAAATGTTATTAAATCTTTAAAAATGTATTCCTGAAACACGTATTCATTGAAGGGCGATTACGTGCGAAGCACTGAGCTGCGTGTTTAGTCTCTTTCTCACTGGACTTACTGTCCAATGGGAAATAAGACATAGGCAACCACCTGCAGAGTAATCGATGCAAATAAGGGTAAACACAGCCTGTTATGGGCGTGGATTCCCATAAGGGGCACCTACTGCAGGCTTGGGGAGTAGGAAAGGCTTCCCAGAGAAATCGTATCATACCGTGCCTAAACAGATAGCTTAAGGACTGGTAGAAGTCAACCAGGGGAAGGAACAGGACTTGGTAGTGGCATATTGAGCCCATGGGCTGCCATTTTAAAACTGCAGAGGAGATAATGAAGATACGACATTAGTAAGGTCTGTTCAGTCAGCTTAAGCCAAGTATGTGCTGCTAAAAACAACCCTTTTGTCCCTCTACACCTTTACAAGTGCGGTCTCCTTCTGAAGGAAATGGTCCAAGCAAGTGATTTCAGAAATGCAACTGATAAGAACATGGGGCCTCTCTGTGTGCTCTCAGGAAAAAAGTATAAAAGGCAATTAGTGTTAAAATTGCATGAAGTAGTTCATACTTCTAACTTTAAATTTCTAGAAATGTCTAGAAAAAGACATTCCTCCCACAAGAAGCAGTTAAAAGGAATGTACCAGAGTGGGGCAGATTTCCCTCAGAAGCTAATGGGAAACTTAATTGATCATAAAGACAGGAGGAAAAAGAAAGAAGAAAGAGAGAAAGAGAGAGAGAAAGAAAAGAAAGAAAGAAAGAAAGAAAGAAAGAAAGAAAGAAAGAAAGAAAGAAAGAAAGAAAGAAGGAAGGAAAGAAAGAAAGAAAGAAAGAAAGAGAAGGAAAGAGAAGGAAGAAAATAAAGACTTGGCAACCCAGTTCATATGTGATGTGACTAATCAACCTGGTAAGAGAATTTGAGAAAAAAACTTCTGAAAGAAGCAAATAAAATTGACCTTTAAGATGGATTTCATACTGATTCATTATTCATTCTTTCAACTATTTTCTTAGTTTATAAGAGCATAGTTCAGGGCACCTTGGTGGCTCAGGGTCCCGAGATCAAACCCTCATGTTGTAGGGCTCCACACTCAGCAGAGAGTCTGGCGGAGGATTCTCTCTCTCCCTCTCCCTCTGCCCCTCCCCTCGCTCATGTGCTTATATGCTCTCTCTCAAGTAAATAAATAAATCTTAGATTAAATTAAATTAAATTAAATTAAATTAAATTAAATTTAAAGAGTGCAGTTCATAATTTTTTTCTAGTAGTGGTCATTCAATGAAAGCAAACATCCTTTCTCTTCACTACACACAAGCAATGTCAGACATAAGTAACTGAAAGGGCTTTTTTTTTTTTAAGATTTTATTTATTTGACAGAGAGAGATCACAAGTAGGCAGAGAGGCAGCCAGAGAGAGAGGGAAGCAGGCTCCCCACTGAGCAGAGAGCCCGATGTGGGGCTCGATCCCAAGACCCTGAGGTCATGACCTGGGCTGAAGGCAGAGGTTTTAACCCACTGAGCCACCCAGGCGCCCCTGAAAGGGGATTTTTAATTTCATTCAAGTGACTTCTGGGGAAAGCTGGCAAAACAGATACAAGATTACAATACCTCTCTCATCCTGAGCTTAATGAAATGGAGATAAATAAACCAACAAATGATAATAATAATGATAATAATAATGATAATAAGATAAATAAACCCAACAAATGATACAGGAGGATTACTTTAACTTTGGAAAGTGTCTAGAAACTGAAGACTCTGGAAATTGATGCCTGCCTCAATATATAGTCCCTCCAGAAAGAATTCTGCAGAGATAATGCACAGACATGATTTAAAAAATCTCAGGGTGCCTGGGTGGCTCAATGGGTTAAAGCCTCTGCCTTTGGCTCGGGTCATGATCTCAGGGTCCTGGGATCGAGCCCCACATAGGGCTCTCTGCTCAGCAGGGAGCCTGCTTCCCCTCTCTCTCTGCCTGTTTCTCTGCCTACTTGTGATCCACCCCTCTCTCTCTGTCAAATAAATAAATAAAATCTTTAAAAAAAATCTCATTAATTTTGCCTGCTTCCATCCTATTTGGGGAATGGGATGGGAATAGGAATGCCACCCAGGGGTGAAAATGAAGCATACCCTTTCCAGGGAGAACTACTTCTTCTCCTTCTCCTTCTCCTTCTCCTTCTCCTTCTCCTTCTCCTTCTCCTTCTCCTTCTCCTTCTCCTTCTTCTTCTTCTTCTTCTTCTTTTTTTCTCTAAAGATTTTATTTATTTGTCAGAAAGATAGAGAGAGAGAAAGAGCACAAGCAAGGACAGAGGGAGAAGCAGGCTCCATGCTGAGCAAAGAGCAGGATGTGGGACTCGATCCCCAGATCCTGGGATCATGACCTAAGCCAAAGACAGATGCTTCACCAACTGAGCCACCCAGGTGTCCCTGGAGAAGTTCTTCCTTGACACTCTGGATAAATAACACTCAGCTGTGAAGGAAGAAACCACTCTGGCTCCCCATTTTCTTTTTCTCTGACTGGAAGGAAGGCAGGAGATATTCTGTGAAAAAATCACCAGGAGTTAAATTTTTCTAAAAGCAAATAGGGAACTATTAACTACACAGGAAGAGAAAAGAAATAGAAAGGAAAGCCATCGAAGATGGTGATGGACCAAGGGAAACTGCATAGGAAGTCCCAAGGATAGAATAAGGGTAAATCACATTGAAATCCCTTTCTTTTATTTTATTCCACTCAGGCTGGGAATGAGAAGCCTCTCACCACGGGGGAGAGGCTTGTAATTTTTGAATCTTTTTAGACTAGGGCAGATTGTCTCCAACAGAGGCAATGCCTTGGTGGCTTAGCTCAGATTGGGGGTAATACTCCAAAATTTGAGGGCATCACTCAGGGGAGCAAGACACACTAGAACTTTTAACAGAAGTCCAGAGAAGAGGACTGAACCAGAGATTAAATTCACCAATTGTGATTTAACACAATCCTGGATTTATTCTCTCCTCTTGCTCCAGCAAAAGAAAAAGAGAAAGTGGAACATAAGCTGTTAGCCAGAAGAAAGAGATGGGGAAGAAGTCAGAGAACAACATAGAACACTTGGGCAGTTAAAGTATCTGGATAGTACTTTCCCTATCAAATAAGTATAAAATAAAAGGAAATGCCACCACAATTATGCAGTGATACTACAGCAAGAAAGGGAAGAAGTTTTGGAAGACAAATGAAGAACTCATTCTCAAGAAAATGAGAGAACAGGAATACTCTTTCAAAGTACTGAAAGAGGATAGGAAATCTATAAAACAAAAGTTCCAAGCTAGATCTGGAACTTTCTTGGTTTAGGGTGAAACATTTTTTTTAATAGTTACATAGTATCCCATCATCCCCATTGATGCATACGGATGTAGTGCTCATACTTGTTTTGTTGTTTAGTGACTACATTAAAATTGAAAGGCCTCTGTATGAAACAACATTACAAAGATTAAAAGAAGTAACAGACTTGGAAAATACATGCAACATATATAAACCAATAAAAGAATATTAATAAGAATATATAAAGAACTCCGACAAATCATGAAGAAAATAATACATGTAATAGGAAAACAGGCAGAGGGGTGTATGGGAAGGCAGGCAATTCTAGAAAAGGAAAAGCAACCTGGACCACGCATATATGAAATGGTAATCAGTCTCACTAATAATAAAGACTGCAAATGGCAAAAACTGGTACGCATTCTGCTCCTGGAAAGATGAAGTAAAAGTCCTTTCCCTAGTCCTCCTGCTAAGAACAGATAAGAACCCTGGGCATTATATGTAAAAGAACAGAAGAGGACTCAGAAAGGTGGAGAGAAGGCCGACCAGCCAGAGTCCCCAGAACCCAAGGAGCAGTGAGCTCTCTGGGTTTTCTTCTTGCCTCGCACATCCCAGACTGGGTGCTGGGGGAGCAGATGACCAGGACGTGCCAAGAGTCACGGACAAGCAAAGTCCTTCTCGGGCTGTCTTCTAGAGCCTGCTCACTCCAAGCAGACCAGGAAAGGGCAGCCTATGAGGATAGAATGCTTTTAGAAAATAATGCTCCACCCCAGCCAGACCCCCTGGAAAAAGCTGGGGCTGAACCCTACATTGCCAGCAAACTTCCACTCTCCATGAGCTCCAGTGGGCACCCCCTGCACCCCACAGCTCCTCCCCACCGTGAGGGTGGTGTCCCTGCAGTCCAGGTGAGGAGTTGGGCCTTTCCTCCCCACTGGTGGTGATGAGTCCCCCTTCTCCTCATCATTGGGACACTGGGGGGCCTGAACCCATTCCACACTCACATAAGAATTCACATCTAGAATATGTGAAGAATACCCAGACCTCAACTGTAAAAAAAAAAAAAAAAAAAAAAAAAGAGCTAGCAATTTAGCAATTCAACTAGAAAATGGGCAAATGACTCGAAAAGACACTTCATCAAAGTCAATATACAGATGGCACACAAGCACACGTTTAACATCCCTAGTCTTTAGGGAAATGAAAGTTATGTCCACAAAACAGGATCCCTGCACACCAGCTAGAAAAGCTAAAATAAAACCTAGTGACAACCAAACATCGGCAAGAACGTGGAGAAACTGGATCTGTCATACTTTATCGCCGGAGGGAACGTAAAACGGTACAAGCCCTGGAAAGTAATGTGGAAGTTTCTAAAAAAAAAAAATAATAATAATAAAAACAAAAACCTAAACCCTTGGGATGTCAGGGTGGCTCAGTCGGTAAAGCATATGCCTTCAGCTCACATTATGATCCCAGGGTCCTGGGATCAAGCCTCGTGTGGGGTTCCTTGCTCCACATGGAGTCTGCTTCTCCCTCTCCCTCTGCCTGTGGCTCCCCTTGCTTGTGCGCTCTCTCTCTCCACTAAATAAATAAATAAATAAATAAATAAGTAAGTAAATAAATAAGATCTTTTAAAAAAACAAAAGACTAAACCCTTACCATATGACCCAGTAATGGTGCCCTTGGCATTTATGCCAGAGACGGGAGAACTTGTGTCCACACAAAGAGCTTTACATGATGTTTATAGCAGCATTATTTGCAATAGCCTCAAACTGGAAGTGACCGAAAGGACCCGCGGTGGATAAATGATTAAACAAACCTCAGTAATCTATACCAGGTGATAACTCCTCAGCAATAAAAAGGAACCAATAAGTGATAAAAGCAACAATTTGGATGGATCTCAAGGGTATTCTGCTGTAAAAAAAAAAAAAAAAGTAAAAAAAAAGCCAATCTCAAAAGGTCATCTACTGCATGATTACATTTATATAACATTTTCAAAATGACACATAATTACGGAATGGAGAACAGAGCAGTAGTGGTCAGGGGTTGGGGATGGTGAAGGAGGCAGGTGTGTGAATGTAAGGGGCAGAGAGGGAGATCTCTGTGGTTTCAGAATAGTTCTGTATCTTGGTTGTGATATGGTGCATGAATCACGTGTGGGGTAAAATGACATAGACTGCACATACTTTATACCAATGTGCATTTTCTGATGTTGATAAGGTCCTATAGTTCTACACGATACAGCCATTGGGGGAAACTGACTGAAGGGTACACAGATCTCTCTGTACTATCTTTGGAACTTGCTATAAATCTATAATTATTTCGAAATTTAAAAATCCCAATGGAGTATGATTTTTTAAACCCATCAGATTGGAAAACACTTTAAAATTTGATAGAATTAACTGTTGGCAATGTACTACAGAAGAGGTACAGTCATTCCAAATGGTAATTGATAATGTCTCTTATAGCTACACTTAGACTCCCTGCCAACAGATTTGAGGTGTTTCGTCTAAAGAAACACCCATGTGCAAAAGAAGCAGACAAGGATTCCCTGTAGCTTTGCTTGTAAGAGCGAAAAATTAGGACAGCCTAAATGTCCATCAAAAGGGAAATATTAAGTAAATTATGGCATAGTCATATAATTAAACATAGTAATTCAAAGGAATTATGTTCATATGTAGCAACATGATAAGATTTCAAAAATACAGTGTTGCTTTTAAAAAGCCAATTAGAAGGGCACCTGGATGGCTCAGAAGGGTTAAGCCTCTGATTCTTGATTTTGGCTCAGATCATGATCTCAGGGTCATGAGAGTGAGATGTGGGGCTCTGAGCTGGGAGTAAAGCCTGCTTAAGATTTCCTCCCTCTCCCTCTGTCTCTCTCCCCCTTCCCTCTCTAACAAAAAGCAAACAAACAAGCAAGCAAGCCAATTACAGAATGACATTTATGGGATAACATTTTTATTTTTATTATAGGATCTTATTTATTTTTTTGAGAATGAGAGAAACAGGGAGAGAGTGCTTGATAGAGCAAGAGCAGGGGGAGGGGCAAAGGGAGAGGGAGAAGCCGTCTTCCTGTAGAGCTGGGAGCCTGACTCAGGGCTCGATCCCAGGACCCTGGGATCCTGACACGAGCCAAAGGCAAACGCTTAACAAACTAAGCCACCCAGGTGCCCCGGGATAACACCACTTTTAAAGGAAATACAGAAAACATACATTTCTTTAGGCAAATATATATGAATTAAAGATATCAAAGTCAAAGGCATAAAATACCTCACACAAAATTCTGTGCTCACATTTGCTAAGGAGACGAGGGGAACATAAGGAGAATACATTCATCAGGCATTACTTGGATAATTAAAATTAATATGACCCTAGAGTTATTTTTTTAAGTTTATTTTAGTTTTTAGTCAAACAAGCAGTTCACCCCAAAACAGTGGCTACTGATATGTTGATATTTTTCGTTTTGACTATTATCTTGTGCATATTGTAACTAGTTGCAATAATATTTGTGTGTGTGTGTGTGTGTGTGTGTGTGTCTGTATAATTTTGAATGCCACATTTTCAGAAACCTAACAAAAGCATCATTTCATGGCATAAACACTACAAAGAAATTATAACAATACCTACTATTTATTGAGCACCTACTATTTGCCAAATTTGTGTCCTTATGTGTGTTACACACCTTATTCCTAAATGTCCACAATCCTATAACCACAATCCTATAAGTTGTTATTCTTTCCATTTTCTATGGATAAACCGAAGATTAAACTGGAACTAGAAGAGCTTAAGCAATTTGCTCAAGGTCATAAATTTGGCCAAAGAGCCCGTGCTAGGGCATGAAGTGAGGTTAGCAGTTTGGGTCCAGTAGATAGGTGAACAACATTAAAGCTGGAACACTTTCTCGAAGCCAACTGTGAAAATTCCCATGATTCTCTGCCACTTGGATGGAGCAAAGAGAGAAACAGCCGATTGCCTTTCCTCAGAAGGGAAAAGGGGAATGTCACAACAAACCTTTCCCCTGAGTGGCCAAACCTTGATAAATATCATTCTTCTTAAGCACCCGTGTCGCCACTGCTAACCTCAGGAGAGTTGGAGGAAATTGTAGAAACCTCCTGACAACAGTCCATAAATATCCAAGAGAGAATATGGAATCACCCCTATTGACAGACACCCCTCAGAAATGTGTGATGACGAACAGCTTTAACATTGCTTTCCAGGTCCTTGCCCAACTAGGACACCACCAACAAAAGCAATGACAAGAGCTAGTATTAACAGAGTACTTACATGTGCATATATGCCAAACAGTGTTCCAAGCAATATTAACAGGGACAGATGACAATAACATCATGCATAGTACAGTATTGTCTGAAGCAAGAACTTGATCTCCAAATACTGGCATACTTTTTAAAAAATTGGTCAAGTTCTCGAGAATATTAGCACACAGGCTCTGCTCAAAGCCCTACACAGCTGTCATCCACACACCTATGGTGGAGGAATGATGACACTGTGTTTCCAATGTGTGACTTCAATGACATAATCCACCTGTGTGCACTCAGAGGCAGCGATGAAATTAATATTTCTTGCCCCATTTAGGATTGGCAGCCTGGGTGGCAATTTTGAATGATTAACTGGGACACAGATAAATTGCTGATATAGAGGCAGAGGTTAGTCCTGTGGGTCCTTGTTAGTCCAGAAGCTTCCACTACTGAATGGGGGAAACTGGCCGATCTAATAACGCAAGTCTTATCTATTGTGTTTATGGTTTAATTTCACACAAGCGCTGACTATTAGCAATACACCCCTTGCCCTGGAGAAATCATTATGCAAAAAAAAAGAAAACAGCAAGCAAAAGTGCTTATTCAGTCTCACCTGTCTTCTTGGAGGAAATAGGAATATTATCTTCTATCCCTTGAGGGTAATCTGTGAAGCAAAAACTCTTTGTTTTCAAAGAGTAGTTGATCCATAATTAGCCCCATTTCTCCTGTGGAGATGTTAAATATCATGTGTTTTCTCCACTTAACAAATGAGAGAATTAGTGGCTTGCCCTCTCTTACACAGTCAAGAGTCAGCTCTAGGAAATCTTTGACCTCAAGACCAAGCCATCCAGCTAAAGTGGAAGAATGAGCAAAGAGCTCGCTCACTCAACTAAGGATACAGATGGTCAGTATAGGTCATTGGGACCAGAATTCCAACAGGACCAGAATTCCTTCAGAACCTCAACTCATAGATACCCACCTAAATGCTCTAGAAGAGTGATTCATATTCCCAAAGAGGATCCTTCCTCCTTCCCCCCTGCCCCCGCCCCCCAGTAAGCTATAAGAATATCAGGGAAGAGTGGAAATTTGCATTGAAAATGCAAGTCAATTTCATGCACGAAAAAGGAAAGAAGATGTCTTTTGATTTTATATATGAAAATAAGCAATCAAAATCCAAGTCTCCTTGAGGATAGCAGGACATGTTTTGTTTTTTCCAAGAGGGGGTGTTGGTTTAGAAATATTGTCTAAAGTTTAAACCTTCAAGTTTAGATTGACGCTTGGACTGTAGGAAGCTCAGAGATTAGGCATGCAGGCTTTGCAGCCAGACTGTCTGGATTCAAATCCTGATTCTACTGTCTGTGTGATAAGTTGCCTTAAACTTCCAAAACCTTCATTTCCTCACTTGTAAAGTGATGATGTAGTAATAAAGGTGTCTTGGGAATTAAATGGTATGATATATGTTGAGTATGTAGGAAAGTGTTGTACATATAGGAAGTGCTCAGTGATTATAGTCATTCTGATCAAACCATTATTTGATGATTACATCTTTATTATTAAACCTTGGTTATTAAACCATTCTTTGATTTCCTGTTTTGCCCTTGTTTTATTAAGTCTTTCTAGGAGCTTCAGTTTCTTGTCAAATGTTTAGGGCTATTTGAAATGCCTTTTCTCTACTTCTAAGAAATATATAGGGTTAGTGAAGTTCACCAGACATAGTCCTGGTGATACAATAATATACTTTGTGTTCTCTGTATCTCTCCCTATTTATAATGAATAAATTTTCGAAACCCCCCTCAATTTTTCCTTTCACCCACATGGTTCAGACACTGTTAAATGCCTACCTGTCGTCCGCTCTCCAATCCCTACATCCCTGTTAATGGAGCCACTGGTCATCTTCCCATTGCCATACACCCCAGGGGAAACTGAACCTCAGCCCCAGCTACAGGGGATAGATACTGGGTAGTTGAAGCTAACCATGATAATTCCATTTCCCATGCTGAATCTCAGACAAAGTGAGTGAAAAACTTGAGTCTCTTCACTAACCATTAGTCCCAGACTGCTGTTGTTCAGCAAACACCACACAGATCCTAACAAAAGCCTCTACTTTTAAACTTCTAATCCTTTTCTTCCTCTGCCTCTACCCCCAAATTATTCTTTATTTTTTCTGTAGCCCAGTTCCATTTGAATAAACACATAATTGTTTTCCATGAGTCAAAAATAAAATAAAATTGGAAAGATGATGCTGAGAAGTCATTGGGATGTCCTTTACTTCTAAGAAAGATGCATGGAAAGGGATGCCATTTCTTCCTCTTGTCATTGTCTTGAGACAAAATTCACCATTTGATCTATTTTGAGGTACACAAGTCTTTGTATTTTTTGTATGTTACCAATGTAGCACAACCAATCACCACTATCTACTTCTAGAACATTAATATCATCCCCCAAAGAAATCCCATGCCTATTGAATAGTCACTCACATTTACTTCTCTGTTCAGCCCCTGACAGGCACTACTATGCTCTCTTAGCACAGCAGCAGCTGAAGTGGTGTTTTTCAAAGATCAGTCAGATCACGCTCCTTCCCTGCTGAAAACTCTCCAATAACTCTGAATAACTTTCAAATCTTTAGCTTGACAGAGAAGACCATTCATGGTCTCCAGAACCCGGAGAGGTTGGCCAGCGTCATCTTGTACTATTTACCTGCCAGGTTCTGGCCACACAAGCTCTCTGTGTGTTTCTTGAGTACACCAGCTGATTCCTGCTTCAGGGCCTTTTCTCACTTCCTCCCATTCCTCAGATGAGCTTCCTCACTTTGCAGGTGGGGGCCTTCTCATCATTCTGGTCACACTTGGAGTGTCCCCTTCTCAGCGTGGCCTCCCTCACCCCACTGCTCGTCAGCATTCTTCCTAATCACACTCATTATTATCTGAAATTATGATGTTTGCATCCATTTTTTTTTGTAATTCACCAAAGTCTATAGTGGAATAAAATTTCCTTTGTTTTTGGAGTAGCTGATTCTCTTAGTCAGTAGAGCATGGGGTTATGAGTTTGAGCCCCATGTTAGATGTAGATATTATGAAAGATAAACAAAAAAACAAACAAATAAATAAATAAAATTTCCTTATTTTCTGCCTAATGTCCTTTATCTCTTCTAAGACCCCAATAAGGATTTCACATTACATTTAGTTGTCATGTGTTCTTAGGCTTCTTTTGGTTGTAACAGTTTCTTAGACTATTTATTTTTGATGACGTTGACAGTTTTGAGAAGAACTGGTCAAGAATTTTATAGGATATGTTATTGGGATTTTATAGGATATGTTATTGGGATTTATCTGATGTTTTACTCATGACTCGACTGGCGCTGTGGGTTTCTGGAAGATAACAGCCCAGAGGTAAGACACGTTTCGTTAGATCACATCAAGTGTTCACATTCATTTTTTATTAACTGGTCACCTGTCTCTCCCACTGTTTGAATGTTAAGCCCCATGAAAGTAGAGGCTATTCTGCCCATAGTTTTATTCCTAGAACCTTGAATAGCATGTATAGCATAGTAAACCTCTTTAATTATTAGTTGATGGGATTAATGAATAAACTAGGAAAAAAATGACTGATACACTGCCTACTGTTTTTGCATGTGAAATGAAATATGGGTCAAGAAGATTCGTTGAGCATAGGTCAAAGGCACTAAAACCCTTTCAAATAATCTGGCATATCCGTGAGATAAATCTAAACCCTCATGCGAATAAATAATTAACTTGAGGCCAATGGCACACACAAAATCATTAATGAAAATTGATTTTCCTTCTCTGTAGGGCTGCTTCTCTCTGCCGTTCCACAATCCCCTTTACAGAGCCAGCCACAATTCATTGTGTTTTATTTCATTTGTACCCAGTGTCTTCTTTTTCTTGAATGATGCTAGCCTCTGTGAATTAAAAAATACCTATCTATTTGGTTTGGTTGGCGTATACATGAAGAGGGTGTGGGTGATTTCATGTAGGTAAGTTTTGAGACACAAAACAAAGAGCTCATGAATGATGGGAAGCCTGGTTTGACCGGGAGAAAATTCAGGAAGACAATTACCGAGCCCCTGTAGTTGAATCAAGGGCTCAGCCTACTGACTTCATGGAGGTACAAGAGCAGGAGGAGGAGTCTGTTGGCCGCCAGCTAAATGCCTTTCCAGGAACATGGTGGAAACTGATTAAATATATATACCATCATAAGAATTGATAGAGGGAACCTGGGGGAATGTCTCCAGCCATTAGAATACCAAACACCAATGGGGGCTCCCTGGTGATCATGAAGGAAGTTTGTTTTCTGGCACGAGCTCTCAGAGAATAAAATCCCTGAAAGGAAGAACTATTTGTATTCCATTCAGATTTCATTTAACCTTTTCTTCTGGAAGGCCCAGCAAGCGAAGGCACATTTGTCAAGGCTTCAGGATGAATGGGGAAAGCTTTTGTGCATTAAACTTGCAGATATCTAGAAGGACTTACTGGAAAGGCAGCCCTGGGCTGGGAGTAGGAAGACATCCACTCTAGCTGGCCAGGCAGTGGGGGTTCTCAGCTATTATCACCTCCACTGAGTCAATTTCCTGACTGTGCATAATCTCCCAATCAATTGATTTGAACATGAATTCCCTAGGTAATTAACAGCATTGGGTATTACGGGTCAGAGTATTTATTTTTCCTAGCATCCTTCAGAGTATGTGACTTACAGATCAAATACCATAGAGTTATAGAAGAAGTTTAACACATTTCACTTAACTAAAACTATTATGACATATTTTGTGTTTCCTTGAATCTAAGATGCCATTGATGGTGGCTCTAGGGACTGAATGCACAGCACTTAGAGGGGAAACAATCACAAGACTTGTTCCAATTTCAGAAATGTTAACATGTAGGAAATTTACAACATAGAGCTGAAAACTGAGATGTCAAACAGCAACTGAGTTTCCTAGCACTTTCCAGGGACCGCAGTCTGAGGAGCCCATACATCTCACTGCTAACCACGATGCTTCTTGGGGGCTGGCGTCAGTTCTTAGTGTTCCAGATTTTCCAGGATTCCTCAAATTTAGCTGGTCTTGGAGGCTGCCTCCTAAACCATCTTGGTTCCACCTCCCCTCTAACCGCTCTGCGTGCTCAACCTGGACCATAGTGGTGATCTACAAGCCCTCTCGCTTCCTAAATCCTTGTCTAGAAGGCACAAGACTCCAATCCGAATGCCCCTGCTGGCCACTTTCTGTTTCTCACCTATCAGGTTTCTTGTTTTGCCACCATTCTCCATAATGCATCCTTTACTGTATTCCTAATACACTTCCATTTTTATCCAACTTAGGCATTCTTTCTCTTTTATAAGCAAAGAAGGATACTAGGTTTTCCCGTGTTCGTTGTAGCCTTCTAAAGCACCACTAATGCTACCACGTCAATGGTTAGCGTTCTTTGAGTACTTACTGTATGCCAGACACTGGTTTTATGCATATGACCTCATAATTCACTATAATTCCCTGAGGCCGATACGATTATTCTCTTCTCTTCCAAACAAGGCAAAGGAAGCATGGTGTGGAGGTCACTTGCCTACACTGATACAGCCAGAAAAGGAAGAGCCAACAGCCAAGCAGGTCTCCCTGGCTGCATAGAGCCACCTTCCAACCAGCGCTCTGCAAGATTTCTTTTGCTAGAGGTCTGCAGCTGTTGTACAGACAGCCCTGAGTGGGCTCCTGGGTTGGACAGAGGGGTGAGGGGGTAAGAAGAGGTGAGAGGATGTGAGGATAAAACCCAGGTTCCCAGCATCGATAGCTGAGTAGATAGTGATGCATTTCATCCACGTTATTACAAATTCCGAAAGAGGTTCGTGAAGACTTTGGCATTTACCTTCTCCACCGTGAATCCTGTCCCCTTCAGGGAGAATTTCAAAGTCCAGCTCACAGGCTGGTCCAACACTCCAGCCAACCGTGTTCTTGACTTTGTCCTGTGACCTTCACTTGGCCCCCATTTCAGCCATGCGCCCTCTTGGCTGTGCTTGTTCCTTGCCTCCCAGCACTTCCCTACGTAGGAAATCTCACAATGGAACAAGAGGTCTACCCCCCTACGTCCTGCCAGCACCCTCACCCCAGCTGCTCACAAGTCATGTTCTTCTTCAATAAGATCAGCACGACTTCAGCTGATCTTTCTTTTCCACATGTATAAACTCCACCCTGTCTTACTTCTCTTCCAAACCCACCAAACCTCCTGGATCATGATTCTTACTTACTTCTGCAGCGTCTTCTTTTGTCATGGCCTTGTCTCTCTTTGTCTCATTATTCCGGGCAAAACCAGAAGGGAAATGGCCACGTTAGATGTACACAGATTGTTCTAGGATGGAGGGCTTATAAAGCTTTTAATTCTAAGGATTGTACCAGTCTTTTTGGTCCCCATGACTCTGCACATACTGTTCCCTCTGCCTGAAATAAAATTAGAAATAGAAATAGAATTAGAAATAGAAATAAAAGGATACCTAGAAAGTTTTAAAGCACATGCCTAAATAATAAAAAAAGAAATAAAGGATAAATTAGTCTATCCTTTTAAACTGTAACATGAGTATTATCATCTCTATTCCATATAAGAGAGACAGTTTTAGAAACTTGGAGTTCTCTTTTGTCTTACTTAAGGTTACATAGGTAATAAGGAGACACTCAAGTCTCAAACACAGGCTTTCTAATTTCAGTTCCTGTTTTCCTTTGATTCTGTCTTATCATCTCCTGACTCATTAATCCCTGCTTGTCCTCTAAGACTCGCTCACCATACCTGACAGGAGAAGGCCGGCTGACCACCTTTTCGGGGTGCAGACTGGACTCGGTGCCCTCTCTGGGATTCCTGACCCCTGTGCATTCCTCAGACTTAGCCCTTTCTGCCCCATTTGGAATGACTAGATGGAGAGGTCAAGACCATATTCATGTGTGTCTTTAAGGCCACCTTGGGCTTAGTATATGGTAACCATTCAAACAATATTTGTTTCCCTCCCCCAAAGCTATGCAAAGTCCCCACAGGGCACTGAAACTCTGCTTCATCTTTTCGGGACCATTCAAACTTTAAGAACCACACAAATGTTACTGGTCCTTTCAAGACCTTCAAAACCTCCCAAGCCTATGCTTTCAGGAAGCCTTAAATATTCACGTTGGAAAATTCTAATCAGTATAACAAATTAAATGTATGGGGGCGCCTGGGTGGCTCAGTCGGTCTTTGGCTCGTGTCATGATCCCAGGGTCCTGGGATCGAGTCCCACATTGGGACTTCTCACTCCCTCTCTGCCTGTTGCTCTACCTGCCTAGGCGCGCGCGCGCTCTCTCTCTCTCTCTGTAATAAATAGAGAAATAAAATCTTTTTTAAAAAACAAATTAAAAGTATGCTTTTCTGGCCAACCTGAACTACAAATGGAGGTTTTTACGTCACACCTGAAAAACTTGTTATCTGGGGAGGAAATGAATCTCTCAGCTGTTCCGTGTTTGGCCTTGGCTTTTTAAAAAGCCCAGAAGTAAATTCTACCGGTACAAGCGAAGGCCTGATGATAGCGAAGTCTCCTGGGTAGAAGCAGTGATAGGAGCAACGGAGCAAAAGAACTCTTTCCATGTATTTCTTTCTTAAAAGAACTGGCCTGGCCAAAGCCCTGCTTCGATGACTCATTGATCCACCCGTGGCTCCTGCCAGAGCCTCGCCTGCGGGCTTTCTGAGTTTCTGGTGAAGTCTCCAGTGCGCCACGCAGGAAGTGAGGTCATGATTGTTTTGGCAGTTTGGGTGGCGTTAGTCCCCTGGTAGCAGCGGAAGTTTATCAGTAGGTTTAGCCTTTGCACTTTGAGAAACCAGCTATTATCTCGCCCACAATTTAGAATAATAAAAAAGTCCATGGCAGCAAAACGTGCAGTGAGTAAAGATAAAGAACAAATGAGGGGGAATCCAGGGTTCCCGTCGACATCGGCCCCCAGAGCACACACATCCTTGGTCTGAGAGAGTCCAGCAAGAAAGCTCCTCCTGCATTTTCTCTCTTTCTTGCATTGGCATCCAATGAGGAAATTTTTTAGAGGGCGGCTGGGAGCAGAGAAATAAGGGGACAACTTTAGTGAATAATTTAGACGCAGTTGCTTCCTTAACTGACGCTTCCCGAAGCGTCATGGAGACACTTAGGTTGAGGGAGACCAATATTCTTCATCCAGGAGGCTCGTCTCCTCCCTGGGAGCTGTAATCAGAGCAGCTAAATGATGGAATGAGGCCTCTACAGTAGGTGCTAGAAGTGACTGGAAGAGCCTGGGGGACACTCTCTGGATTTCCGAGTTGGTTCTAAGGCTGAAATTCTGCAAGCCTATGCATGATGACAGGATTCTCTTTGTAACGTTTTGCCCTGGAGGAATCTCCAAGACTACACAGTATGTACATACTAAAAAGTATGTAACTAAAAAACAGGAAAGCATTTCAAATCTTACTTTAAATATCCAAAGCAATGGAAAAGTAACAGTACAGTGTTATTTAAATTATCTAAGATTGGCTAAATAGCTGAGACACTACACTCTTGTTAACTGGAAAACAAACACATAGAAAAAAGATGTTGAATACCTTGATAATTTACAATCATCCATCAAGCAACTGGGGACTCTTTATGAACATACTGTGATTCTGGCTTGTCTTCTTCAAGTGTCTCTGTTTAATTTTTAAAATCCGGACTCTATTGTGGGACTTTGAGCGTGTGGTTATAAACCCAAAGCATATATATGCATTTATATTTTGGGGAGTCTAAAGATTATTGATAAAAATGACTGAAGATACATAATGTTGGAAGATAAAAGAGAAATTTGATACAAATTGTGGATCTTACAAATCATCCTGTTAACTTGATGTTCTGTGAATACGGTCACCCTCAAATCTCTTTTCCTTCTCTCTCTCCATTGCCCTGGCCTGGAAAACCCCCAACCTGAGGTGGACCCATCAAGCCACTGTTCAGGACTGTACCTTCATTCTCTCACCTAGTGGGCTGGAGAAATCACTCACCCAACCTTTACGTTTTTCTACCTTCCTCCTTTCCAGCTCCCAGCACTGTTGACCTAGTGGCCAATCTCTTCTTCTTGACTTCTTACCACCATTCAAAAATATACCTTAAAATTGTTTTACCTCATTGTTTCAATGAAAACTAGAGGGCTTTTTTTTTTTCTCTCTCTCTTTTTAAGGGGCTATGAAAATACTTTTCACAGAAGCAGAACACAGTGATTTTATTGATGAACAAGCCACTCAGAGAGTGGATACTCTTTCAAGTTTTGGACACAGCCCTTCTGATGCAGTCTCAAATAGAAGACCAATATTGTCACTGTAAATCTAGAGTCTTCGAACTGTGGTTCCTGAGGACGGGAAGAAACTCAGGGAGAGGTCAGCCGGCCCTGTAACCCTCTGTGTCTGTCTGAGCGTTGACGGTTAGCTGACTCCTCCTCACCACTCCTCAGAGGTTGAGACTTGAGGAGAGAAGTGACTTCATTCCACCGGTGAATCACAGGACTTGAGAGAGAGATTTATAAATACCTATATGGTTTCCACCAAGGTCTAAGTGGGTGTGGGTGGGGCAGAGGAATGCCAGGTCTCAGGGTGTCGACTGACAAGGAACAGACATGATTCATGGGCCTACTCTCTTTGTGAGGGAAACTCAACAGCAACTCCACTTTCACCAATGCTCTTCCAGGGTCCTTCCTGTCTGCAAGTGTCTGCATTCATCTGCAGAGTTACTTTTCTTCAGTGTCTTGTTCAGCTATTGTAACTTCTAACTCCAGGAAAGAGTATGGGGACTTGTCTTTGCCAGTAGCCCTGGAGGAAAAAGAACCAGCCCTCAAAAATGAGTTACTCACAATGTGAATTCACAGAGTAAATAAAGGCTGTCTGATAATGGGAAGAGTTATCCATATACCGTAACAAACACTCACTGCCATTTGGCCTCTTCATGCCCACATTGCTCCTTCCTCTAAATGAGGTTAATGGGAATTAATACATATGTATTAGGGAAAAGAGAGGTCCTTGGGGACGTGAGCAAAATATCAGCCCAGTGCTCTTCGCTAGGTAGACATCAAGGGTGCTTGGGGAAGCACTGAGTAATGGTTGAAAGATAAATTACACATAGACTAGTCAATATCTTGCCAACTACTCTATTTCTAAATAGGACACTTCTGAGAAAAACGCTGGCATCCAGCAGTTCAAACAGTTGCATTCTGTGGTGCTATTTTATGAGGCAATTTCTTTCCATGTGGACTTTCACACAAATGGACAGCAGGCACATTTGTTAAACTGACAGATAAAATACTTCAAAATTGTTTCTGCGGGAATAGCAGTCATCGAGTAGGAGAATTAGCAATCACGCCAGGCAATGCTTGATGAAGGATGTCCCTAAAACGTGTGATGTGCTCGGCCAACCTGTGCTGTTCTGGCCGACCCACTAAGTGCGGAGTACTTGAGCAGATCTCGTGTGCCATCTCTCTAATTCATATCAATGCTTTCTCAAGCCTGTGCTATTAATTATTTATACAATGCCCATATTGCAAAATATATATCATGCATTATGAGCATTAGATGGTGCTTCTCGGTGGCTTATATCACGGTACTCTATCAACCCACTGTATAAACAGCCTCTCTCATACATAGGCTTGCCCGATTTCCCTGATAAATTGATCTTGTTCAGACCCTGTGTACATATTAGAGCAATGTTTTATCAGTATATAGATATATACACACACTCAATATTCACTGGTGTTAAAATAAATATTGTGACTTTGCGGTGCGGAAGGCCACGTTGCATCAGATGGCCCTTATCAGCCATGCAGATGGGAGTGCGCCAGCTTGCAGCTTGCTTGTCTTATTGTTTGGGGTGCTTCCCCCTCTCATCTAACCCAGAGAAGGGCTCTGCTCTTCATCAGACCAAAATCCCGTGGGATGGTCTAAATCTGTGTCTCCTGTGAGAAATCCTAAAGCATCTTGCCTCTTCGGTCAGTCTCTTTGACTGGTCTTTCCTCTGTTGATTTGCACTTACTGACTACTTAGCCATGTATCTCAAGCACTGTGTTAAAGAACAATAGTCCTTTAAAGAATGTAAGTATGGATTGTTCAAGATTGAAATTGTTTTTTAACAGCTTGTGCTATAATTCACATATCATCCAATCAATCCATTTAAAGTATATAATTCAATGGTTTTTAGTGTATTCAGAGTTGTATAACCATCACCACAACCAACCTCAAAAATACCTTATTACCTATAAGACAGACTTTGTACTGGGGCGCCTGGGGGGCTCAGTCGGTTAAGCAGCTGCCTTCGGCTCAGGTCATGATCCCGGGGTCCTGGGATCGAGCCCCGCATC
Organism: Procyon lotor; assembly: GCA_028646535.1. NCBI lineage: Eukaryota > Metazoa > Chordata > Mammalia > Carnivora > Procyonidae > Procyon > Procyon lotor. The sequence continues at coordinate 61,105,635 of CM053616.1, read as the reverse complement.
GGGCTCCTTGCTCAGCAGGGAGCCTGCTTCTCCCTCTGCCTCTGCCTTGCTTGTGTTCTCTCTCTCTCTCTCAGTCTGACAAATAAATAAATAAAATCTTAAAAAAGAAAAAAAGATAGACTTCGTACTGATGAGCAATCACTCTCCTCCCCACTCCCCTCAAATCTCCCAGCCCCAGACCACAAGTAATCTATCTTCCGACCATGGGTTTGTCTGATCTGGACATTTCATACAAATAGGATCATATGATATGTGTTCTTTGTGACTGGCCTTTTTCACTGGGCATAATGTTTTTAAGGTTCGTCCATGATGTAGCATGCATCAGTATTTCATTTCTTTTTCCTTTATTACTTTTTAAATTTTTATTCCTTTTTACAATGGAGATAATATTCCATTATGGGGATATACCACACTGTATTTATCTATGCCTCATTTGATAGATATTTGCATAGCTTCTCTGTTTTGCTATCATGAATAATGTTTTTATGAACATATGTGTACAAATTTTTGTACTCAAATTTCATTTGTCTTGGGTATATAGCTAAAAGTGGAATTGTTGGGTCACATAGTAATTCTATGTTTAATATTTTGAGGAATTGCCAGAATGCTTTCCAAAGTGACTGCACCATTTTCCATCATCAGTAGAAATACATGAGGGTTTTGATTTCTCCACATCCTTGTCAACACTTGTTATTATCTATATTTTTTATTAGAGCCACCCAAGTGGGAAAGAAGTGTTATCTTGTTGTTGTTTTGATTTGTATTTCCATAATGTATATCTTCTTATTGGTCATTTGTATATCTTCTCTGAAGAAATGTCTACTCATATTCATTGTCCATTTAAAAATTGAGTTATTTTTCTTTTTATTATTGGGTTGAAAGGGTATTTTTTGTATTTGAGATACAAGTCCCTTCATGTGATGTAATGAGCACGGGGTATTAATTAAGACTGAAGAATCACAGGTCTGTGCCTCTGAAACTAGTAATACATTATATAATTAATTGAATTAAAAAAATGTTTAAAAAATTACAGGTCCCTCATCAAACATATGATTTGAAAATACTTTTTCCTGTTTTGTGGGTTGTCTTCTCACTTTCTCAATGGATTCTACTGAAGGATAAAATTTTAAGTTTTGATAGAATCAAATTTACCTAGTTTTTCTTTCGTCACTGTTTAAGAAGGTTTTGTAACCCAGCTCATGAAGGTTTACATCTTATTGATCTTCTTTCTAGTTGTTCTATTACTATTGAAAATTAAGTTTCGAAGTCTCCAGTTATTACTTAAATTTTCTATTTCTCCTTTCAATTTTGTCAGTTTTTGTTTCATGTATTTTGGGGCTGTGTTGTTAGGTGCATATGGACTTAAAATTGTTATATCATCCTGATGAATTGACTTTTTATTATAAAATATTCTTTTTGTCTCTAGTAGCAATTTTTTTAATTTTTTTTTAAGATTTTATTTATTTATTTGACAGAGAGAGAGAGATCACAAGTAGGCAGAGAGGCAGGCAGAGAGAGAGGGGGAAGTAGGCTCCCCACTGAGCAGAGAGCCTGATGTGGGGCTCGATCCCAGGACCCTGAGATCATGACCTAAGCCGAAGGCAGAGGCTTTAACCCACTGACCCACCCAGGCGCCCTCTAGTAGCAATTTTTGTTTTAAAGTCCATTTTGTTTGGTATCAGTATAGCCACTCCCACCTTTCTTCTAATTGCGGTTTGTGTCATGTGTCTTTTTCGATTCTTTTAGTTTGCATTCTGAATATATAAAAGATTACTAAAAACAGTAAGAAAATGGCAAACAACCCATATGATTCCCTACAACCTAGCAATTCCACTCCTAAGTATATACCCAACAGAGATATGTGTGTATATTCAAAAAAACAACATGCACTAGACTGTTTATGGAAGAAGTACTTGTAAGTCTCAAACTGAAAATAGCTCAAATGCCCGTCAACAGCAGAATGGATGAGCAATCTTTGGTATATACATAATGGAACGTTATATTTCAATGAGAATGAACTGTGTGTCACCACACACAATAATATGGCCGGATCACACAAACATAACAGTGAGTTAAAGAAGAGCAACACAGGGCACCTGGGTGGCTTAGTTGGTTAAGCATCCAACTCTTGATTTTGGCTCAGGTTATGATCTCTGGGTCATGAGATCGAGTCCATACTGTGTGTGGAGCCTGCTTAACATTCTCTCTCTCCCCCTCCCTCTGCCCTTCCTTGCTTACACTCTCTCTGTCTCTAAAAAAAAGAAAAGAAAAAAAAGATTAGCACAAACGAGTGCATTTGTATGAATCCATTTAGATAAGGTATAAATATATATCAAATTACTCTATACTACTGAAAGTCAAGATAGCACTTACCCTCAGGTGGAAGGGAGAGTTACCATTACTCTCAAAGGTTAACTTAGTTAGTGGAAGGGAAAATGAGGTGGCATTCTGGGGTACTTTTGTTGGTGTTTCTTAATCTGGGTGATGGTCACTAAAGTGCAGTTACTTTTTGTTTTTTTTTTAAGGTTTATTTATTTATTTTAGAGAAAGAGCAAACGTGGTGGGAAGAGAGAGAAAAAAATCTCAAGCAGACTCCTCACTGAGCATGGAGCCTAAAATGGGGCTCAATCTCATGACCCTGAGATCATGACCTGAGCTAAATCCAAGAGTCCAACATTTAACCAATTGTGCCCTCCAGGTGCCCCTCAGATGTGGTTACTTTTGAAAATTAATTGATAGATGTACTTTTCTATACATGTACTTCAATAATTTTTTCTAAAAAAAGAGACTGTAGCTTGAATGAAATATGGAATGCTTTGCATTTTCTATAAAAAAGATAGCATATCCTGGAACCTGACAAAGATGGCACATATTTTTTTTATTAAAGTCACTTATGCATTGACACAAAATAATTACAAAATTGTTTTGTAATGATTAGATTTGCTAATAGCAAATCTAGTAAATCTAATCTAGCATCATATTAAAGGAATAATGCTCTAGGAAGCCATGAGTGATTTAATATTAGGAATTCTAAAAATATCATAATCACATCAATGAAACTTCATGTTCACCTTGTAATGTCAAAAGGCATTTAACAATATTCAATATTCATTTGTGATAAAAAATTTAAATAAATTGTATATAGAATACTCCCTCAACATGATTAAAAAGTTATCTCAAACCAAGTAGTTTACATCATACTTAAAAGCAAAACAATGGAGTAGTGCTTTCCAAATTTATTTTGTCAAGGAACATGATTTAAATCATAATATATCGAAGTACTACCAGTAGGAGCCCATGACGTATATATGAAACTATGTTAAAATGGGACTTTTCCTATTGACTCAGAGTTTCAGCTGAGGCCCCAAAATTTGAGAACAAATACAACTATTGTTGAGAATCTCCATATCTTGCAGCCCTTGGAAGATACTAGATTGTCTATAGAGGCAGGGGATAAGAAATTGTGAAATCGGGGCACCTAGGTGGCTCAGTGGGTTAAAGCCTCTGCCTTCGGCTTGGGTCATGATCTCAGGGTCCTGGGATAGGGCCTGGTATTGGGCTTTCTGATGAGCAGGGAGCCTGCTACCCCTCTTTCTCTCCCTGCCTGTGGTCTCTCTCTCTGTGTCAAATAAATAAATAAACAAACAAACAAACAAATAAATAAATAAAATCTTTAAAAAAAAGAGAAAGAAATTGTGAAATCATCTACCAGCATTAGCTCATCATTCACCTCTAAACTATAAAAGAGAAGATAAATGAGTCATTGTAATTGAAGATGCCTGTGTTGACTAATTTTTTTGGAATGGTTCATTGGCCATGTATTTCTCTTGTGGAGGAGGGAGAGATGGTCCTTAAGACAAGAAGTAGGGCTTCAAGAGAATCTTTTGAGAAGTTTGACATGGGTTGCCTGGTTGGAGAGACCAGAGCTAGGGTCTGATTGATGCCTGAATAGTTTAAATGGAGGAGGCTGTGACTAGTCAGGAGCTCTAAGATAGCAAAGACAAAGGAAGATGTTGTACTGGAAACAGTCTAACTTCCTGAGTTGAGCAGGGCAAAGAATGTGTCAGTTCCCATGGGCCAAATGGAATGGAGCTGGATTGTATCATCTTGAAAGGGACTCTGGCCATTGTGATTCCCAAGGAAACCATGGTGCTGGTCATGAGCAGTTGGAAGAATGGAGCTGTTGATGAGAGATCCTAACAACAGTCATGGTGGATTTCAGAGGAAGGAGCCTGAAGAACTCTGAGGAGGATACAAGAATCAATGTGTCATCATAAGGAGTCTACCATATGGAGAGTCTACTCTAGGTTACAATTGCAACAATCAGGCAAGACATTTTTGTCCCTTAGCTGTCCTCCTTTCTCCTATCTTCTCCAAACTCCCAGCCCATGCCCAACTCGAGAAGGGTTTAAAATAGCAGCCTGTATGTAGATGAAGTGGTAGAGCCAGATATGGGCAAAGAAGTCAACCAAAGCTCCCACTCCCTCTGCAAGCTTCCAAGCTACAGAAAAAGGGGACATTTTTACTCACATGACAAATTGGAGATATGCAATCATGATAATAGACCAAAATTTTGTTTTCTGAAAAGGACCAGATAAACCATGGACATGGTTGAGATTTAAGCAAGGAGTTGGGGAAAACAATTCAAAGAACAGCTTTGAAAGCTGTGGTGGGAAAGAATAAGGTTGCTTTTTCTTAATTCGCTGTGCATTCTAGCTCATTCTAAAAACACATGCACATACTTACACATTTACAAACACAGAATTTTTATAAGGAATTACTAAAAAGTTGACTGATACACATTTTAAAACATTAGAACAGAACTGAAATCAGCAATCCCATAAGGGGAAACAATTTTTAGTTGTTAACTAAGCACAATATATATCAAAATAGATTAAGGAATCTTTTATTTTACATTTTGTCCTATCGAATAAGACACAAGTGATTAAAATAAAAAAAAAACATTGTTTTTGTATCTTTTCAGGTCATATCCAATTAATATGAAGACCACTGTTGCTGAATGGAATCCTCACATAAAATACTGCATTACCTCTACTCTTATATTTTGTTTTCACTACAACATTACATGAAAATGCCATTTTTCACAGGTAACACAGGTAGAAAGGGAAGAAGATAATTTATAGCAAGATTGTCTTCTGAGGTCCCCTGAAGCTTAGTGGGGTGTGATAGCGATTTATAGAATGTTCTAGCCCACAGTATACACTGAGCATGCAGCCCATCTCTAGTTATAGTGGAAAGAAATGCAAAGGACAAATAACTTTTATTGTCCCTTGCTCCCAGATACTTATTTGTTCACATTGGGTATTGTTGTTTCTTCTTAGAGAGTTTTCATCTGTGTTTCTAGAAACTTTGGAATAAGATTAATAACCTTGTCTTTGATGTGTTCTGACTTTGGGCCTGTGTGATTAAGATGGTTTGAAACCCGTAAGACTGATTTTCTTTTATATAGCAGGCTTTCTTTGACTATTGATGAACTTCATTGTATAAAGAAAATAAAAGCTAATATTTGTTCATCGTTAAGTGTCAGACACTGGGTTCAAACTCTTACAAATATAATTTAATTGGATGCTTCAACCTGTGGTAGACAACATTCTTAGCCATGGACGAGGAAATAGAGGAGCAAAGAAAGTAATTTGTCCAGCCAAATTCCACCACTACTCCATATGGTCTTCAGTAAACAAAGCAAAACAAAACAATGCGAAATCTAAAAAGGGTTATTTAATAAACAATAGCACTCAAATATTAACACACATAAATGTTTATAACATGATCAGTCATTATTATCATGAGAATAAATGAGGCTTCTGTAACAAATGCCCTCACATGCAACTTTCTGGTGTTCTAAAATATCCACAGAGCTTTGTACATAGTTTTTAAAAGATTTATTTATCTACTTGAGAGAGAGAGAGGGACGGAGAGAGCACAAGCGAATAGAGGAAGGCGTAGAGGGAGAGGGAGAGCGAGAATCCCAAGCAGACTCCTTGCTGAGCAACGAGCCCTACGAGGTGGACGAGGGCTCAACCTTAGGACCCTGAGATCATGACCTAAACCGAAATCAAGAGTCAGATGCTTAACCGACTGGGCCATCCAGGAACTCTCAGTTTTTTATATTTTAATTTCATTTTATTTTGGTAGGAACACTTAACATGGGATTTACCCATTTAACAGGTTTTAAAGTGCACAATACAGTATTGTTATCTATAGGCACAATGTTGTATAGCAAATCGCTAGAATTTATTCATTTTGCATAACTGAAAATTTGTACCCATTGAACAGCAACTTCTCATTTCCCTCTCCACCACCCCCTAGCCCCCGGCAGTGACCACTCCATTCTTTGTTTCTATGAGTTTGACTACTTTAGGTACCTCATATAATAAGTGGATCCTATAGCATTTGTCTTTCTGTGACTGGCATATTTCCCTCAGCATAATATCCTCAAAGTCCATTCATGTTGTCACATACTTTTAAGTTGTCACATACTTTTAAGACAACATTCCAGCGTATGTATATATATACACCACATTTTAAAAAATCCATTAATCTGTCCATGGATGCTTAGGCTGTTTCTACATCTTGGTTATTGTGAATTGTGCTGCAGTGAATACAGGAGGGCTATAATCTCTTAAAGATCCTGATTTCAATTCTCTTGGATAAATGCCCAGAAGTGAGATTACTGGAGCATATGATAGTTGTATTTCTAATTTTTTGAGAAACACCATACTATTTTCGTTAGCAGCTAGACCATTTTGCATTCCCATCAACAGTGTATGAGGGTTCCAATTTCTCCATATCCTTGCCAATAGCCTTGTGTTTTGTTATTTTAATAATTACCATCCTGACAGGTGTGAGGTGATATCTTATTGTGGTTTTGATTTGCATTTCCCTGACAATGAGTGACATAGAGCATCTTTTCATATAACTGTTGACCATCTGTGTGTCTTTGGAGAAATCTATTCAAGTCTTTAGCCCTTTTTTCAGTTGGGTTTTTCACAGTTTTTTCACTATTCAGTTATAGGAGTTCCTTATTTTGGAAATTAACTTCTTATCAGATGTATGGTTTGAAAATATTTTCTCCCATTCTCTATACTGCCTTTTCACTGATTAATTTTTTTCCTTTGCTATGTAGAAAGCTTTTTAGTTTGATGTAGTCACACTTGTTTATTTTTGCTTTTGGTGTCATATTCAACAAACTGTCAAGACCAATGTTATGAAGATTTCCCCTTGTGTTTTCTTCCAGGACCTTTACAATTTCAGTTCTTATGTTTAAGTCTTTAATCCACTCTAAGCTAATTTTTGTTTATAGTGTACGATAAGGTTTCAACTTCATTCTTTTGCCTTTGGATATCCAGTTTTCCTAGCACTATTTGTTGAAGTGACTGTCTTTTCCCCACTGTGTATTCTTGGCACCTTTGTTGATGGATTTATTTCTGGGCTTTCTATTCTGTCCCATTGGTCTAAATGTCTATCTTTATGCCAGTATCATACTATTTTGATTATTGTAGCTTTGTAATATACTTTGAAATCAGGAAGTGTGATGCCTCTGGACTTCTTTGTCAGGATTGATTTGGCTATTTGTAGTCTTTTGTAGTTCTATATGAATTGCACAACTTTTTCTGATCTTATAAAATTGTCATAGGGATTTTGATAGGAATTGCATTAAATTAGTAGATTGCTTTAGGTAGTATGGACATTTTAATAATATTGTCTTCTAATGCATGAACATGGGATGTCTTTCCATTTGTTTATGTCTTCAATTTCTTTTAGTGATATTTTGTAGTTTAAATGTCAAAGTCTTTCACTTCCTTAATTAAGTTTATTCTTAGCCATTTTATTCTTTTTGATATTACTTTAAATGTAACTGTTTTCCTAATTTCTTTTTCAGAGTGTTTGTTTTTAGTGTATAGGAACATAACTAATTTTTATATGTTGACTTTACATCCTGCAACTTTACTGAATTCATTTATTTGTCCTAGCAGGGTTTGTGTGTGTGTGTGTGTGTGTGTGTGTGTGTGTGTGTAGGCTTTAGAGCTTTCTATTTGTAACATTTGAAATTGTAAAGGTCCTGCATGTCATCTGCAAACAGGGACAATTTCACTTTTCACAGAGTTTATTGAAGGAAGATCATTGCATAATAAAGTTGGTATCATAAATCCTGGAGGAAAGAACAGTTTATTTAATAAATTGTGTTGGAATATTTGGCTATCCATTTGTCAGGAAATAGCCATTTGTCAGGAAATGTCCCTCAAACCATACACCAAAATAAGTTCCTGATGAGTTAGCACTGAAATGTAAAAAAGTGAACCATAAAAATTCTAGAAGAAAATATAAATGAATGGTAAAGGCATAAAAGGCAGAAGCCATTCATTTTTAAAATGACAATACAAAAGTGAATGCATTTCAAAACCACTGTAAACAAAAATGAAAGATCAACAAAAACTCAAGGATAATTGCAACTTTCATAGCAGGAAAAGGATCAATATTTTCCATAGAAAAGAAATCTTATGATTATTGCAGTAGACAAATTTCCAATAGTAAATTGTGCAAAGGACACAAACACGTGTCACAGGACAAAGAGTACCAATGGCGATGAAAATGTTCTATTCTACTAGCAGTTAGAGAAATACAAATAAAAGTAACATCAACAGATAGATTCTTCCCAGTTGTGAGGATGAGGACCTGGAGGAAATGGCAGGTCAGCTGGGACCTGGGGGGATAGAGAAGTCAGGAGGTTGGAGAGAGAAGTAGGGATTGCCTCCAGGCAGATGGAACTATACGGAAAGGCAAATCATGCCAGGCTTCTTTTGGGTGTGATTAGTAGTATCGTGGAGCTAGGTATTTGGGTGGTAGAAGAGGCCAGAAAGATACAGAGGAACTTTTCAATGGTGAGATTTATTATTTTCATGAAATGCCTTATTGATTTTTAGGGGTTGCCCAAGAATAAACAAAACTCACTACACTCATATATAACATAGAATGAAAAACAAACCAACCAATCAAAATATGCAGTTTCCCAGGAGTTTTGTTTTTGTAGACTTTTTTTTTTTTTTAAAGATTTTATTTATTTATTTTGAGAGAGAGAGAGAGAGAGAAAACAAGCATGGGGAGTGGCAGGCAGTGGGAGAAGCAGATTTCTCTGCTGAGAAGGGAGCCTGATGTGGGACCCGATCCCAAGACCCTGGGATCATGACCTGTGCCAAAGGCAGACGCTTAACCAACTGAGCCACCCAAGCATCCCAGTTGCTGTGGAGTTTTTAACTGAAAGATGAAAAAATGCCATGGTCTTAAAGGAATGGTTTTGAACCCAAAAGGCAGTAGGTGGACTAGACCCCAGCCACGGTGTGTTGTTTCTACTCCCGGAGCACCTGAAGCCAAGATCCCCAGTCACCGCTCTCTACGAGCAGAGATTCTGGCCATACTCGTTGGTGGATCATTGTCTTTCCTGGTACTGTTTGGGTGCCATCCTAGAGCTCAAAGAATAAAAGCCATTCACAAATGAGTGAATGTTCTCCAGAGTTCTTTAGAAGTTCGTTTTCAACATGTTATTTCTGGGGGCAACTTAATATTTGCAGTAATCCGGAAAGAAGCCAGCAACTTCTACAAGTTTTCTGAAGGGGAGACGTATGGGGAAGAGAGAGAGAGATGATGAGAATGAAGAAAACAAATGAGAAGAACTGCAGAAATGTCAGTCCTAGGAAATTTCTCTTTTGGACTGGCGTCACGGGAGTCTGCTGCTCATTTCTGGGTGGGCGGGCGCGCCCTGGGGCAGATACCCTGTGGCCTGAGACGCAGTGGATTCTTGAGGCAGATTTCTGTGTGTGGCCACCGACAATCCTGCGTGGATTATGACCCAATTGATTTCTTTCCGACTAGTAGATCACTGCTGCTTTTCCTTCTTTTCAAGGTGCTTTACAATAAATTAGGTTAATTAACCACATAGGTCTTCATGTCGCTATGAGAAGAATCTCATCCAACTCTCCTACAAGGATTCTTTCAAAATTCCTCGAAATTAGGATGCACCTCATTCCTTAACAACAGTTTTTCGCATTCACAGGTCTGCCTCGGAAATTAAATTCAGCCTTGCAAAGAAGAATGCTTCTCTCTCCTCTTCTCTCTTTTCAGTAAGGGGCATATTACATGGGCCTGTTTATATTGATAGTCCAAAGCCGAACTGGCCCCAAACTTGCAAACGACTCTTAGCTAACAGTTTATTGAGAATGTGTCGGTGACAATAAGCTACGCATCCTGACCTCTATCTCAGAGGTTTATAGAGAAATTTTAACAAGATTCTGCCTCTTCGATTCCAGCCTGGGAATATTGAATGATGGCTCAAAGACCGATTTCAATGTTCAATTTCAAAAGCACTGTTTTGCAGAAGTAGTCTCCTCATTTCCATAGCACCCGCGTAACTACCTTGAAGATTAGAAACAAACCTTTCTCTCTGCGACTTTTCCATAGCCGACTGTGACAAGAATATATTAAGCACGCAATAAACATTTGTTATAGATTGAACCTGTGGGAGCAATAATCGCTTTTCTTGAGTACCTGTATATTTCAGGCCAAGTGAAATCTTGGATTTATCTACCCTCTTCCAAAAGAAACAACTATTGTGGTAAGATATTTGGATTAATAACATCATTTCATGTTTTAGTTTGCATAGTGCTCCCACTCCATCAGTGCGCTGCCGTGCAACAAAGCCTCCTTATAATGTTTTCCAGAAGGCCAAACTTTTTCAAACATGAAGAATTAAGTCCGGCCGATTGTAAGCTACTCCCCAAAATTAGTTAGAACTTTGTGAAATTTCTTTATTAATGGCATTGAATTCATTCTCCACCACCTTGAAAAATACATCACCTTCCCCTGAAAAGTCAGCAATAGATTACTCGCTAGGTCTGAAATAATCTAATAAGAGAGGACACAGAAGTTAAGTGCAAAAGAAGCAATATGGCTAACTGAAAAATGCTTATTTTATGAAATCTTGGATTTCAGTGACTTAAAATATTGCCTTTATACAAAGATTGGCATCCGAAGGTTTTTTCCCCACTGTAAAAAGATGTGGAGACAGCAAACATACTGTTTTGTGTGTGTGTGTATGCGTGTTTTAAAGATTTCATTTATTTAACAGAGAAAGAGAGAAAGCACAGTAAGAGGAGTAGAAGAGGGAGAGAGAGAAGGAGACTCCTGGTTGAGCGGGGAGCCAGACAGGGGGCTCTATCCTAGGACCCTGGGATCATGACCTGAGTCAAAGGCAGATGCTTAACCAACTGAGCCACCCAGCTGCCCCCATACCATTTTTTAAAAGATTTTATTTATTTGAGAGCAAAAGAGAGAGAACAGGCAAGTCGGGGGAGGGATAGAAGGAGAGGGGCAAGCAGACTCCCTGCTGAGCCCAGAACCTGACTTAGGGCTCAGTCCCAGGATCCTGGGATCATGACCTGAGCTGAAATTGAGAGTCAGTCACTTAACCGACTGAGTCACCCAAGCACCCCAAATACTGTTTTGATTAATTAAGTAACAAAGGTTCACAAAGAGCAGAGGTTTAGGGTGACCAACTGGACTGAAGTGTTTTTCTGAGAAGCAGAACTTTTGGTGCTAAGACTGGAAAAGTCCCTAGGAAACTGGTACAGTTGGCCACCCCAACTCAGAGCACTGAGAATCCTTACCCTTGGGTTCTAGCCCCAGCCCTGTCTGTAGGTTAGTCCCACCCTTGGCGACAATATGGAATCCTCTTTCCTTTGGGAGATGACAAGGATTTATCGACCTTGACAGTATTAAGACTTCATACTGGAGCACAAAAGAAGGGGTGGGGGGCTCTGTGTCCAGGGACCTGACAGAGTGCAGAAGCCTCCACACACATTCACTCATTTAATTAACTCACCTCTCATGACAACTGAATGGGTTAGGTATCTGTGATATTGTGATCATAATAAGAAATATATATTTGGTCTTTGTCCATATTCCTGGCACAGAGCTCCTAAAAGCCTTGCGATTTCCTAAATGAAAGGAGTGGGAAAGTGTCTTCTGCTATGTTAATGAGGTGACTTTTGGAAAGCCCCTAGGTAACCTAAAGATGGGGACCGGTCACCAGAGGAACCAACCATGTAATCAGAGATTGGAACTTTTGGTTCCACCCCCTGACTTCTGAGAAGGGGAGAAGATTGGAGAGTGAGTTCAATAACCAATGGCCAGTGATTCAGCTAATCATGCCTCGGTAATGAAGCCTCCAGAAAAACCCAGCAAAGGACAGGGTTGGGAGAACTTCCAGATGGGTGAGCAAGTGGAGCGCTTGGAGAGCATGAAGCTCCAAGCTTTCCCTATACACCTCTTCCATGTGGCTGGTCCTCATTTATACCCTTTTATAATCAACTGGTGAACATAAGTAATGCTTCTCCAAGTTCTGGGAGCCACTCTCAAAAGTTAATTGAATCCTAGGAGGTGGGAACCTCCAACCTCTACCCCGCCAGGGTCGGAAGCACAGGTGACAGCCTGGACTTGTAATTGGCATCTGAAGTGGAGGCGGGTAAGGGGAGGCACTCTCGTGGGGGCTGAACCCTTAACCTGAGCAGTGAGCTGATAAACCATGGCCGTCCCAACCCTTGGCCAGTCTTTCCTGAGAACCCTGGGAGCTCCTTCAGAGAGGGCTGGGAGAAATCTCAGAAGCCACATCTGCTACGGATCAGGCATTGACTGACCACACTGAGGTCCTCACAGAGCTGTGAGGAGCTGCCCCGTGGGACGACCCTGCCCCAGGGTCTCAAAGAAGAAAAACCCCTGTTTCAGGGTGTGTGTCCCAGTGTGTGCCCTGCAAAAAGGTGAGATGCAAAAAAAAAATATTTAAGACAATGGGCTTTTTCATACAGAGCTTGAACACTCTCAATCCAGAGTGTGACTTCCCCACAGCCGTGGCCCAAAACCTTGAAGAATGAGGAGGCCAGGACTTCTCACTATTTAACCCCTGGGGGTGCTGGTGCTCAGAAACCCTCTCGAGGGAGACTCCCCCCAGGAAAATGCAGAGCAGGAGAGGGAAGCCCAAAAGAGGAAAGGAACAAAGGTTAGTCCTGCTGGCAGGGAGAAGATAAAGTTGGGGGTGGAGAAGGAGAAAGGTAATGTCAGCCAAAGGCAATAAACAGGCCTTCCACAAAGTGCCTCAGAGCAACACTGGGGAGTCGAAGGAAATTAGCCCATTAATAAAGGAGAAGGGAAGGAAATGACTGCTTCAAGAATGTCTGGGGCACTCAACTATTTAAAAATATTTTTAGTAGGAAAACTAAAGGGGCCCTGCAGAAAGAGCAGGGGATCCGTGTGAACCTGACAGCCCTAAGAGCTAATAATGGTAAGTGAGGACAGCGGAGGGAGCCAAGTAGCCAGGGGCCCGCCTGTCAGGCAGGTGAGATAAAGGAAGCTGTCATCTTAGGGAAGAATCTGGCAAATCGGTCATTTTCCTGGGGGAGGACATTATAGTAGCAAGAGCTTAGGCCATGCACGGGTGTAGATAGCCACGTTTAAGTTCTCTCCCCAGTCCTGAGACCTCAGGCCTTGTTCCCAGACTGTCTTCTTCCAAGTTTCCTCATCTAGAACATGAAGCTTGAACATGTCTCTCCCGTGTAGGTTCTGGGCAGGATCGCAGGAGAGCACAGGAAGGCTCCATAAATGTCAGCCATTGGCCTTACCAGGTCCACGACCTCTTCTCCATAAAACCTCAAATCCAAAAATCTGAAAACCAGAAGGGTTCAATAACTCATGTGGCAACAACAATGTCACCTGGAGTTATTTGACAGTCCAGGGGCGCTTGGGTGGCTCAGTCGGTCAAGCATCAGACTCCTGATTTCCACTCAGGTCATGCTCTCAGTGTCATGAGATCAAGCCCCGAGTCGGGCTCTACGTTGGGCGTGGAGCCTGCTTAGGATTCTCTTTCTCCCTCTCCCCCACTCCTCTCCCACTCTCTAAAAAAAATAAAATAAAATAAAGTTATTTGACAGTCCAAACTAACCTGAACTGGTTATTTATATTTACATTATTTATTATATTATTTTGACATTTATATTTCTACCATTTATTATATTTTAATATGTATACTATTACTTATATCATATTATTTATGTTATGATACTAGACTATATTTTATATTTATCCCACTTAATGTGAATACATATTTAGCTATGGAAATATTAACGTGTTTGCTTAGTGGGTACTGCTCCAGACCTCAGTGGGGGTTGTCACATACCACACAGTATATGCACATTTCTTCCCTGAAACCTAAACAATTCTGGATCACATTGGTTCAAAGGGTTTTGGAGAAGAGCATATGGATACACACCTCAGTACCTCGGTGAGTCTCAGACCTACCCCCTCAGTAGGAGCGACATGGCTCTGGCATGGAATCCTGACCTTGCAGCCCAAGTGGAGGAGTGACCTCAGAGTAAGTCCCTCCCAAATTCCATGAGGCCTTGACTCTGCCAGCCCCGCTCAAGAAAATGGCAGGGGGGAGCCTAATTTATTAGCTGTTAATGTTGTTACACAACAAACTTGATCTCAGAGTTGCAAAAACCCAGTTAGAAGAGGTAAAAATGTAAAGTGATCCTAATGACCAAAGTGTTAAGCCCAGAAAACATATGCCACTGGGAGGTCAGGACTTGGGGGGTAAGGCGGGTGAGGATGGCAACAGGGAGGTAAGGATGTGTTAACCAAGGAGTCAGGCAGGGTGAAACTGGTGTAGAGGAAAGAGGCGTGTGAAGAGAGGCAGGACCACCCCTGCCAGCTTGCCTGGGGCTTCTCGTGAACGGGTAAGTGGGGGAGTGTGGACACGTCTGCGTGCTATGCACGCACCTTCCGGTCCACATTCCATCCCTCCCCAAATCTCTCTCTACTTCCCCACGAACATACTGTAATGTCCACCTCTCCACCCACCACGCCGGAGCAGGAAATGCACTTTTAACAGCTCTGTATCTCAGGCCTAGGACAAGGCACAGGTAACTTACTACCTGAGCTTACCTCGAACACAGCACTGTGTCCTCTTTCCCGGTTGTAAGGTCCCTTGCAGGAGGTAGGACAGACCAGTGGTTAGGAGTGTGGCCCTAGCCCGGTGGGAGTCCTAGCCCCGTGGGAGTCTGGTCATTACTTAATATTCAGTCTCCCCTTCTATAAAATGGGACAGTGGCCATAGTACTTTACTTGTGGGGCTTTGTGGGTCTTAAACGAGACAGTTCTTGTAAAGCCGGCCACAGGGCCTGGCACAGCGATTGCTCCATCTACGGGCTCAGTGCCCTCTGCTCACAGCCAGTCCAGGGCTCCCAGCCCAGCCATGCCAAGCGGCCTGTCTTGCACAGGCATCTCCAATCCCCGCTAAGACAACGGAACCATAAACAAAAACAGCATTTTCTTATGAGGTCTCCCTGGCCAACAGCTGTGAATTGAGGGATTCATTATTTTCTTAATCACATTAAGCCCTCAGTCTCCAAATCTCTCAGCTAAATTGCCCCACCACTTCCTGCTTTCCCACAGGCAAACTTACTCCTGGCTCCTTTGTCTGTTCTTGACCCTCCTGTCAGCTATAGTAGTGTCCAAGGCCATCCTGGTTGTGCGCATTTGCTTCGGTGGGTCACAGGGAGTCGGGCCGTGTCTACAGGCATCGTGGCGGCTCCACATCTAACTTGCTCGCCCTGTTGGTGTTGTTGCAAAACTTCCAAGTTTTATTGGCAGAAAGGATCCCAAGAATCTTTTTCAGATAAGAAATTCTGGAAGAGAGACCATTCAAATAATATCCTTTAGAATTTGAAAAATGCTTACTTGCCTTTCTCCTACTATTATATATGTACTTCTTATTTATGTTGAGAGACGATTCTTTGATTACTGGAAACTCCTTTATTCCATGCATCTAGAGCAGTTTTAGCACCCAAAACAGGGAAGAGTGGTAATATAAGAGGACTGGGAATATAGCTGGGGACGAGGCTCCTGTGCCACCCTGGTCTCTGCCTCTACCCACCAAAGACACAGCAAAGGCATTCCTGAACCTGGCCCTTGGGGAACGGGAAGTGTCAAATCCTAATTCTGAAAAGGGTACCGAAATCACTTCAGTAAAATGAACATTAAGGATAAAAAATAAAAGATGTGAATTATAAGAGGTGCATGGCGCGCATACCATATGTTTAGCCCAAATAAGAAATTTCTTCAACACTGACTAGGACGCCATCCCAACAAAGTCACACCGTCTGTCGAGCGCCCCCTCTGGCAGGCACGGTGCAAGCACTTACAACCTTGTCCTACTGTAAATCCTGCAAGGGGCCTATGACTGCTGTGCGTCCCACCTCCTACAGAAGAGGAAACAGGCTCAGAGAGGTTTAGGGGCCAGTAGATGGTGGGGGCCAGGATTCAAGGTTAAGACTGTTCGTCTGTCTCCGAAGCTGTCAACGTGCCACGTGTCATCACACCTTTTGAGGACTGATTGTTTCAATCATAACACAACATCAACAGTGAATGTGGACTTAATGACCAGCTTTTCCTCCTTCTTTTTAAATTATACCATCTCCTGTTTCCTGGTGATTCCCTTTTGCAATTTCTATTCATTTATTCACTTATGTATTCATTCATTCACTTACTTGACAGTCTCACGCATGAGCACAGACACACACACATGCACACACTCATATAGAAGAATTATTAGTAAAATCACTGTCCTTGAAGAATTTACGGTGACCTCTGTTCAAAGTTTGCTGTAGTGAAGTTTGCTATGAAGGGTAGATTCATGCATTTTACCAGAAGACCAAAAAGAAAGAGGCAAAACAAAACAAAACAAAACAAAACAAAACAGTTCACAGACAAAGAGAAGAGAAGACATCTCAGCAGTATCAAAGGTTGCTCCAATTAAAATGCTATTTATGCTTTGTGGTAGCCGTTTGATGATCTCCCCATTACTTGTAGGCTGCACTGCAAATTCCTACAAAGAAAAGCTTCTCTGCACACAGGATAGAGACAAATTCCCTTTCTGTTTCTCATAACGAGGGAATCAGCGTCCGTTTGGTGCCATCAAGAGTTTCCTAAAACAACACAGTGTTCCTGTGCATTCTCTGGGAGAGGGCAGACGCGGGTTAGTGTGTTTCTGGACGGAGCGCCATGATAACTGTCTACAGATATTTAAAGGGTGTAAATGAAGACTTGACTGCTTTAAGACATCTTGGTACTAACTTAGTTTACTAAAGATGCAGAAGAAGAATCCGGTGAGGCATTATCTGAACTCCAGATCCCCCAAAAACTTTCTATTTGGAGCCTGGAGGATGTAACCCAGAAGAGAGTGGGCCTTGGGCTCTGAGTGGAGAAAGTCCTGGAAGATCGTACCGATGAGGAAGACACCAAGACAGTGGTCGGAGAGCCTCCACAGAGACGTCAGGAGGGATGAGAATTGCAAGTTAATGGTGTTCCAGGAGAGTGGAAAGTATCGCTGACACTCCTCTGGGGAGAGAAAAAGCAGGAGGACCTCCAGTGTTAGGCAGAGCAGAGAGGGGGGCACTCAAGCTCAAGGAAGTGTACCGCTGATCTGGCTCGCCTGTAAGAGCCGGCCTCCCTTCGTTTCATTCTCCTCTGATCTCCACCTTTCCTCTGCGTCTCTGGAACTTTCCATGGAAGCGTGGGATGAGAACAGAGTCAAGTCTCTCAAAGCAGTTAAATTGTATTCCTTTTTGGCAACTCTCCGGAAAGGCTCTCTAGGTTAATTTAGCACTATTAATTATTATGAAGTTATTAAGGTTAAAGTTTCTTGGAACACTTATGGGTATCATTTATCCAGATAACAGGTCCCAAGTTTATGTGGGTAATTGGATTTTGGAGATACATACTCCGATTTGGGGGTGGAAGAGGGGTATTGTTGCATAATACAATGGAACCCTAACGAAAGAAATGTTAAATGTTATTGTCCAAGACGAAGGTTAACTCTATGGAATGCAGATTTTTAATGACCTATAAATGCCCCCAGAAAGACAATGAATTGATGAACCCTTTAGACAGGTGTAAGTCACACAATTAAGAGATTGTAACAGACGCAGCCAACGACAGAGACTTCAGAGCAGACCAAAAAAACGAAAACAAATAAACCAAACCAAAAACAAAACCAGAAAAATACCCCCTCTGGAGCAGATGTCACGGAGATGAAGAGAACTTTCCTTATGCCTTACGCAAGAGGTGGCTAATGATTTCTTTACAAATACTGAATAGTCTAAGTCCTTAACAAGAGGCAAAATGTCTCAGTTCCATCCAAATGCTATAAATGAAGTTAAATGGGAACATACGGTTATTTAACATTTCTATAGGACTGTCTGTTTGCCAAAAGATTTATAATCACTTGTTCCTTAATATTCATAACATCCCTCTAAAGTGCAGTTTCCCATACTGGGACTGTGAGGCCGTGGGGATGGTGGAAGAATCCCAAGGGAGTCACGGGGATTGGAGCTGTAGTATTTCAAACAGCTGTCCGGTGGCGATGGAAAATTGTGGGCTGGACGAGGGAGCTGCAGAGCTCCCAGCACCCTGCACTCCCTGGGCAAGTCTGCCCCTCGGACCCGGGCCTGCCTCCCTGTGGCTTCCTAGGCTCTGCCCACTCCCCTGCCCTCCAGAGCACCTGGGGCACCTGAACCCCCCGGAAGGGTAGTAGAGAAGGGCTTTGGGGGTCTGCATTTGAGCCCCAGCTCTGGTTCTCACTAGCTGGATGGCTCTGGCACGTCTGTTATCCATTGTGAGCCTTGAGTTCTGCAACAGCAAAATGTTGGCTACTCGCACATGCTGTGCAGAGTGGTGATAAAGTGTGAAGGAGAGGAATCACGCAAGCTTCCTTCACTTAGCATCATGTCCTCAAGGCCCCTCCGTGCTGTTACACACTGCAGAATTTCTTCCTTTCTGAAAGGCCGTATAGTATTCCACTGTGTGTAAACACCACATTGTCTCTACCCACTCACCTGTTGATGGACATGTAGGTTACTTCCATATCGTGGCTCTTGTGAATAGTACTGCAATGAACTACAAATAGGAGTGCAAATTATCTACTTGACATTGGATTTCAATTCTTTTAGATAAATACCCACAAGTAGGATTGCTGGTCATACGGTAGCTCTGTTTTTAATTTTTTGAGGGGCCTCCATGCTGTTTTCTACAGTGGATGGATCAGTTTGCATTCCCACCAACAGTGTGCAAAGTTTCCAGTTTTTCCATGCTCGTCTTATTATTTTTTTTAAACAGCTATCCTGACAGAGGTGATGGTATGTCACACTGTGGTTTCCATTTGCATTTCTCTGATGATTAGTACCTGTAGTTAGCAATCAATCACGTGTGGTACACTTAAAAATTTGTTAAGAGGGTAGACCTCATGATAAGTGTTATCACAATAAAACGAAACAGAAAAGAAAGTAAAAAATATTTACACAGATAAAAATAAAATATAAATTGGGGGGCCTGGGTGGCTCAGTCAGGTAAACGCTTGACTCTTGATTTCAGCTGTGGTCATAATCTCAGGGTCCTAGGATGGAACCCCACATTGGGCTCTGCACTCACTGTGGAGTCTGCTTGTCCCTCTCCCTCTGCTCCTCCCCCTGCTTGTGCTCTCGTGGACTCTCTCTCTCAAATAAATAAATAAATAAATGTAAAATAATTTCAACATATAAATTTAAAATAAGGGAATAAATTAGATATAACATAATTAGCACATTGTAGGAACCCAGGGATTAGTAGTTAGTACATTCCCATTGTCTTTCTTCCTTCCTTCCTTCCTTCCTTCCTTCCTTCCTTCCTTCCTTCCTTCCTTCCTTCCTTCCCTCCCTCCTTCCTACCTTCCTTCCTTTCTTTCTTCTTTCAGATTTTATTTATTTATTTGAGAGAGAGAGAGAGCACGAGTGAGGTGATGGGCAGAGGGAGAAGCAGACTCCGAGCTGAGCAGGGAGCCCAATGCGATACGGGGTTCGATTCCAGGACTCTGGGGTCATGACCTGCACTGAAGGCAGACGCTTAATCAACTGAGCCACCCAGGCGCCCCTCGACCATGGTCTTTCCAGGTGCTTCTTTGATCTTTCAGAAAACAAGCAAAGACTTTTTCATTTGGAGGGCTGAACTATAAATATGTCTAATAAAAACAAATAGGAAATACACATGGATCTCTAAAAATAAATATATAACATCACACATACTTAAGTATACAGTAAATAGATGTAATAAAGCTTGATAAGCTTTAAAGATTCTCCCAATCATGATCTTTGGTTTATTCCTTCTGACTGTCTTCCTGAACTAGTGCACTTGAAACTCCATTTGTCCTGTGCCCCTGCTTTTATTCCCTAAAGCCCCATCTTTAGCAGAATCTGGTGACTTTATTTTCTAGGATGGTCGTGCTTCCTGAACGATATAATTGAAATACAATGAGATTTTTCTAAAGGGCAATCAGTAACTTCTTATCTCAAATAGAAAATTTATATCTTTAGGTATCTGACGGCCATTCAGTCGGGACCCTGCCCTTCACGGAAGTTATACTGTTCTGGAAATTTCTTCACCTTTCTCATGTTCCATGTCCTAGTCTTTAAACTGGATTGAAAAAGGAGGTTGGAGCTAGGGAATTCAATGACAGCAGTGATGGTAGGACTTGCAGGTCAAATGTAGTCCTTTATTTTGGAGCATCACCATCCTAAGGGGAAGTGTTATATCAGCCCAGTTCCAGAAAACAAAACGATCTGATGACTCAGATACAGAACAGTGACAAAGTTCATTATTTAGTGTATCAGCCAGTCCAGGGAAGGAGGGTGATTTCCTTGTGTGCAGCCTTGTGGCTGCCAATCTCTGCAGGAGGAGAGACTATAAGTTGACGACTAGATGGTGTCTCTCACCACCACAGCCTTATGTTTAAGGGGGATTCCTGTTAGCCCAGAATAAGCCCTGGCCATCTCCTCACACACATTTCTTGCAAATAGCTGCTTCAGGAAGCCTTGCCTCACTTGAAGATAAGGAACCAGAAAGGAACCAGCACGGAACCCACGCATGAGAAAAGATGAAAGAAACAAGAAAAGCAAACCAAGAAGAGTTGAAAACGATTCACTAGCAAAATATCATCACGAAATAGGTGAAATTTGGGGTCCCAGGCACTGTCATGCATTTAAAAAGACAAAAACAACTTAGTGAAGCAATCAAAACAGGAGCTCAAAACAAAACAAGAGCCAAGACATATAGTAGTTTGGGAAAAACTGAGCAAGAAAAGAGGAGTTGAAAGAAGAACTGGCAGGACTTAGCAAAGAAGGTGACTGAGAAACGAGGACTCGTGACAGTGGTGGCAGCCGAAGAGAGGTGGGCTCTGCTGGAAGGATGTCAGATGCTCACAGGATGGGGCTGAGCGATGAAAGGAAACAGAAATGAGCAAAAGTTTGTAAGGGACTAGCAGGAAAGCAAATAGGAGATAAAATATACCTGAAAACTGGGATCGAGCCCCACATCGGGCTCTCTGCTCAGCAGGGAGTCTGCTTCCCCCTCGCCCTCTCTGCCTGCCTCTCTGCCTGCTTGTGATCTCTCTCTCTCTCTCTGTCAAATAAATAAATAAAATCTTTTAAAATATATATATGTGCCTGAAAGGAGGGTGCCTAGTGGCTCAGGCAGTAAAGCGTCTGACTCCTGGTTTCGGCTCAGGTCGTGATCTCATGGGTGGTGAGATCGAGTCGTGCATCAGGCTCTGTGCTCAGCGGGAAGTCTGCGTGAGAGTCCGGAAAATGAAAACAGAAAGAATGCAACAGAAATAATATCTTAATAAATAAAATGTTAACACTTCCCATATGTAAAAACTGGACTATTCACATTGAAAGGGGTTACTCCACTGCAGGAAAAATTAACACAAAATAACCAACATCAAGTCACAGCCGAGAAAAGTTTTTGGACTATAAAGATACAAAGGAATCCTTTGAATTTTTTTGATAGTAAGACCGAGTGACTTATAAAGAAAGAGACTTGGAAAAACCCAGGCTGGTCTTAGGTTTCTGCACAGCTACACTCAGAAGAGCTAAAGAGATTTGAACAATGTCTATGATGCCTGAATTTTACACCCAGCCAAACCATTTTCAAGTCAAAAAGAAGACAAATATTATGAATATACAAAAAGTGAGAAAATTTAAGTTTCCTGTATGAGATGTTAGTTCCCTTTTATTATGCCTGTTAGTGCAAATCAACAAAAAAATTTAATTGCCACATATAGAACTCCAAACCTTGAGAATATACTTTTCCACGTACTCTTGGAATAGTAAAAAAATTGATTATATATACAAGGGCACCAAGAAAATTTCAATGGATTCCAAAATTTAGAATGAGCTTAAGAAAGGCTTCTCTGATCACAAAACAATTTATTTAAAAATTAATAATAAAATTAGGGGAAAAAAGAAAAATCCATCCACTTGGAAATGTTAAAATACTCTTCCTTGTATAACTTTACTATCAGGGATGGATTTGAATAATGAAATAAAAATAATTAAGCATATATCAGAACCTATACAATAGAGCAGAACTCTGAGGAAAATTTCTAGGTTTAATATTTACATTTATATAAGAGAAATAAAGTACATAAGCATAAGTTTAACCGAAAAGTGTAACAAAAAAATATAAATTCTGTAGAAAGTGACTTTAAAATGCTGTTAAGAAACAAAGGATTTGGGGCGCCTGAGTGGCTCAGTGGGTTAAAGCCTCTGCCTTCAGCTCAGGTCATGATTTCAGGGTCCTGGGATTGAGCCCCATGTGGGGCTCCCTGCTTCCCTCTCTCTCTCCGCCTGCCTCTCTGCCTACTTGTGATCTTTCTTTCTCTCTCTGTCAAATAAATAAATAAAATCTTTTTTTAAAAAAAGAAAGAAACAAAGGATTTGAAGAAACGGAAAGGCATATCATGTTCTTAAACAAGAAAACTAAGAAAAAACCTCAACTCTCTCTAAAAAAACCATAAATGAAATGTGAAAACGATACAGATATAGGATTTTTAAAACTAGAACAATTGTTTCTAAAGCTTATAAGATATATAAACAACCACTATTCCATTTCTGGTAATAGTGGGCTTGGTTATTTAGATTAAGCCTTCCAGGGGCACCTGAGTGGCTCAGTTGGTTAAGCGACCAGCTCTTGGTTTCAGGTCAGGTCATGATCTCAGGGACAGGAGATCAAGCCTTGGGTTGGTCTCTGTGCTCAGCGGGGAGTCTGCTTAAGATCCTCTCTCCCTCTCCCTCAGCCCCTACCCACCCCAGTCCACACATAAGCTCTCTGTAAAAAAAAAAAAAAAAGATTAATCCTTCCACTGAAAACAATGAAAAATTGAATATTAAATAAAATTATTCTTAAAATTATCGAAAAGCTGACAAATAACAAGGACCTAACAAATGATTAACATTTGGCATGAATACCTTTTTGATCAGATTACACTGAGTTGGCTCTGATTTTAGTAGCTCCTCAGGATGAAAAGACAGAACTAAAAGACAAGGACTCACCCAAGGTCAGAGGAAGGGTCTCTCTCATAGAAGACTCGAACCAGAGGTAAACATGCTTCTCTTTCCCTCACGCTCAGGAGAAAAAAATATGACTTGGTTTCAGACTTCCCACATTATTAGAGTTAAATTCTAGATGGATCCAAAATTTAGAAGAAAATAAAACCTGAAGAAATTACTGGAAGGAACAATAGAATATACCTAAAAAATAAACTCTGAGTAGTAGAGGCTTTTCTATGTCTAACAAAAACCCGAGAAACTGTAACAGAATGTCCTGGTAATGTTTACCACACGAAAGCTTTTAGAAGTGTATCTTGTAAATCATAAATGAATAAAAAATAATGAGCTGGTAAAAAGATGTGCTGTTCACATCACTGATGAAAGGCAAATTCTCCCTAACATGTGAAAAAACTTACACAAATCACTGTGCAAATAATAATGAGATATAAAATGGACAAAAGCTCTAAAACATTTCACCAAAAAGCAAACTAAAACTGGCTTCTAACCCCATGAAAAGATGCTCAACTTCATTCACAAACAGAGAAATGCAAATTTAATCTACAAAGTAATACTACTCTTGCACTATCAGATTGGCAGTGAGGGAATGTATCTCGCTCACTTGATGGCACGTTGCGTTGGCGGGTGGTGAGAACGTCCCCTGGTACTACCTTCTCGGAGAGCACTTGGTTCTACGCCCCGAGATATTAAATCGCACGCCCTTTGACCCAGTCCCTTCCCCTCTGGGAATTCCTCTTACAGATACCTACACAAAAATAAGAAATGGAGTGTTTGGGAACATCCATTATTACAACATCGTGAAAACCAATAGCCTGGTAACAACGGGATCCTTCTCTTACCTACGGGGAACTTACTAGCCTCCTGCCACCTCGTCCAATTACGTGGCCCACTCATCCTACCTCTCTCACCCCTTACACATAGGAGAACCGCGCGCGGAGGACCCCTTCTGGTTCAGAAAGATGTCTCTTCCTTCCTCCTGTGAATTCTCTCTCCTGGCACCTCTGCCCCTTGTCAATTGTAATGCCCTTAAAAACAGCTTCTCCCTGAGAATTTTGTCTTAATTAAAAAAAAAAACAAAACCCAGTTTTTAACATAACGCCCTCAAGGTGTGTCCATGTTGTCTCCAATGAAAGGATTTCCTTCTTTCTCACGGCTCAATAATGTTCCATTGTATGTATGTACACCATGTCTTCTTTATGCTCAGTGAGAGCGGGATGGACGGGGAAAGACAAATACTGCAGGAGCTCACACACGCTCAATCTACAAAAGCCCAGTTAGTGGAAGCAAAGGGTAAGCAGTTGCTGGGGGAGTGGGAGGAGAGGAAATGGGAGATGTTGGTCAAAGAGTATAAAGTCCCAGTTGTAAGATGGGGGTTTTATGGTGATTATAGTGAATGATACTATATCTGGAAGTCGCCGAGAGAGTAGATCGTGAAGGTTCTCAGCGCACCCGAGAAGCGATCATTACATGAGGTCATAGAAGTGCTAGGTCAATATGTAAGGGCAACAAATCCGCATACTGTGCATCTTAAACTTATACAATGTTACACATTAATATATTTCAGTAAAAACAAAAAATAAAGAGTGCTTTTAACTCAATCGCCAAAGCCCACTGCAAACGCTCCTCTGTGAGAAACCTTCCGTACTCCCTGTAAACTGAGGACTGTCGGCCCACCTCCCTTCCTCTCCTCCTGTGCTTCCTCAAGGGGGCAAAATGGGGTTGGGGGGGCTGTAAAACATCCTACTCTTTTCCTGTCTAAGGCATAGATCTACATACAGTATATATAAAAAGATAGATACTATAGTTGGGGTATTAAAATTTCACAGGGGTGGGAGATTAAGAAAAAAAATACATTTTAAAATGCTCCTTAAGGAGCAATAATTTGAAGAAGGTTGAGAAACACTACTCTTGACATTTCTTCCAGGCTGAGAAAGAGACATGCCCGACCCAGTTTGTCCAAAGCCCAATGAGCTCTCCTCCCTCACACTGCTCCCCAGTCTCCACCCTCCTCCCATGTTCTTGTCACACTTGCGAATGGCAAGTTCATTGTCAGTTACCGAGCACCCCCATTGGGAGCCTCAGTCATATCTGGTGAATGCCTCTCCCTCACCTTCCACGTGGAATCATACCAAGCGTGTGGCTGCACTCCCACCATCTCTGCCCTCCGGCCTCGACCCTGCAAGCCTCCCTCAATGGTTTTCATCCACTCCCCACTCCAATCTGTCTTCCACTGTGTCACAAGAGAGAATGTACTAAAGCACAAGCTGATTATTTCATTTTCATATAATCCTACTGTATTCCTGTTTGCTTAAAATGTAAGTCTGTAGCAGAAAATACAAGGTAGCTACCATTTCCAACATTCCCCTACAGACATGGTCTAGTCTAGTACGTTTGGCTCTGTGCTTTCCCCAGAACTCATTCAATACTTTCAGCCTTCCCTGCCTTTTTTGTACCAAATCTTCTGCTCCGAATTCCTTCTCCTCTCTTTTCACCTGAACTCCTATTCTTACTTCAAGGCCCAGCTCAAATGGTACAACTTCTGTTGAGTCTGCCCTCACATGATTCCTGCAGAATCATTTGTTGCTTTCTCTGTGCATCCAACGTGTGATGTCCATCTTTAGATAACAATGAATGTACCGTATTGTTTTTCAGCTGGTCCCCTTGTTAGACTATGAATTTTGAGAGCAAGGAGACTTATCAAATCAACACATTGATTGAGAAAATGACTCTTATTTGCAAGGCACTGTGCTGGGTGTCAGAGGAGCCAGCAATGAACGAATGAGGCTTGCTTACACGGATTAATTTGACAAATAATCATTTAAATATAGCTCCAATAAGTGTGACCCTGGAAAAACACAGGGAGCTGTGAGGATGAGGAACAGGGAAATCCACCTGCGCCTGAGGGGACTGGGACAGAGCCCCTAGAGAGAAGACCTTTGTAAATTGAGAAACAAAAGAGCCAGGGGAAGAGTGGGGGGTGGGGGGAGCCGTCCAGACAGAGAGGATCTCAGGGGAGGATGCCCTGTGCCAAGAAAGCCCGAGATTGAGGAAGAAGGCGACCAGCAAACCAGCACGCAAACACATCGTGGGTCTGAAACATGGGGAGGCACGGGGAGAGAGGTGCAGGTGACACTGTGAATCCCCAACAAGTGACCGTGGAGTGGATTCATTCCCGGGAGGAGTAACTCCCCGAACACAAAGGGGAATGAATCCTCACACCATTCCTCTACGCCCTTTTTGGTGCCACAGGACCGGACCTCTGTGCCGGAGGCACTGCTGACAGTGGTGTTTCTGTCCTCATTGTCACACTGCCCCAAATAGAGACTTGGGAGTATTTTTCTCTATGACCAAAAAGGAAAAAAAAAAAGGACCACAAATTCTGAGAGATGATTTATATTCAACACCTACTAGAAATACTCATTATGCATTATTTTGACAGCTCAGCATCTTATACACACGATGAGGAGCCTTGCAAGGTGTGATTTTTCAGGACGTGACCTCCGTGCCTGGTGCCTGGGGGAAGTGGCTCCAGACTAAGAGCCTCTCCTGGTGCCTGCACCTCTGGGGTCAAGGGTCAGTCACAGGACCGGACCGTGGAGCCCAGATGATAGGTTCCCCTCTCTGACTCGGGAATCCCCGCGCTCCTGAGCGCTTCAACCTGCAGCGTCGTTTGTGGGGCGCGGGTCTGGGGGCGCTCCCCCCAGCCGTCTAGCAAGTGCTGCAGCTCGAGATGGGGTGGAGCGCACAGGTTTGTTAAAATAAGCCAGGCTCGCGTTTGAGGAGTCACATGTACTCGGGGCCATGGACAGAAATGACTCACCAAGGGAGGTATGCACATGGCTGTGGAAAGAGAAAGGAGACAACTAAAAATAACAGTTCCACTGAAGGGTGGAGCTAGAGGCTGGTGTCGTGTCATATTTGCCTGCTGCTTCTGAGACGTCCCCCCCAGTTCCAGCCGAGAGTGCGGCCGTTGGCTCGCAGATACCCGGCCTTCACGGGGAGAGACAAGCCTAGACAGGGCTCTGGCGAGGTGTCGCAGGTGTCCACCGAGGTGGGGATTTCGGGGCCACAGAGGTCTCCCTGAGGTTGAAGCCTGCCATTCCACGCTAAAACCCCCGTATCTCCACTAGTGACTCCGATCCCCGATACATCCGAAGGACGACACATAGGCTATGAGAAACACTACATTCAAAGGTTGGGGACAGGGGCGTGGGGAGGCCCAGGGATGTTCACACTTTGTTTTCTTTTACTTTCTTTCTTTTCTCCTCCTCCCGATGTTCCATACGCTCCACGGGGGCCGGGTCCCTGTTTGTCCTGTTTTCAGTTCCGTTCTCAGTGTCTAGCACAGAGTAGGAGCTAAATAAATATTTGCTTAAGGAAAAATGGAAGGAATGTATCTCGCTCAGCCTTCTTAGTCTGCAGACAAGGAAACTGGGCAGGGAGCAGAATCTCGTCCAGGGTCGTGCCACCAGTAAGCAGCGGTGGGAGTGAAGCCAGGTCGGACCCCTCCCCCAGCGCGCACCCCCCACTCCAACAAGCCAGGAAGAGGGTTCCCTAGGGCTACGCCGTTTTGTGGAGGGCTAGGGAGACCAAACGTGAGGGCACATGCCATTGTCTAGGGAAGGTAGCCTAAAAGGGTCCTAAGGGTGCCCAAAGATAGTGTGAGGAGGGGGCATTGAGGGTTGCCCAGCAAAACCCCAAGATCTCCAAGGTGTACCTTTGTTGAGCATGCTGTGTTTGCCTACATTTGGTTTTAATCAAACCTTGGAGAGAGCAGAAGTTCCTGGATCGGCAGAGGCTGGTGGCTCATTGTTTGCACCGAACCATGCATTTGACTGTCCATGGACAGTTCTACAGTCGTTACCGACTGATGGCGTGGGCGCATTTGTGTGTTTTGGGGTTTTTTTTCTTTTAATAATCAGACAATAGTTTACATCTGTTCGTTGGCAAGGAGCCATAAAGAAGAGTATCCAAACAAAGAGAAGAAAAGCCACACTGGCTGGGGGGCAGCTAGGAAAGAAAATCCAGATACTTGTCCCCATGGATGGAAGGATTTAAAGTTCGCTCTGGGGGGAAGGGGAGACAAGGGAAGGGGAGGGCCTTTCAGGAATCACTAGGAACCAAAAATGGTTACTTTAAAAGCCCATTTGCAAAAAAAAAAAAAAAAAAAGCCCATTTGCATGTAGTCCCACATTGTCTTATTGTCTTAAAAAATCTCTAAAGTGAAGGGCTTCTGAGAGATCAAGGGCGGTTGTAGGAGCAGCAGGGAGGGGCCTGGGGCTGGTGGATAGAGTGGACAAGAGGCTAGAAGGGTAGCCATTTGGGGGGCCACCTGGACCTCCACCCCCACCCTCTGATCCCTGACCACTCTCCCCAACCTCATCCTCAAAGCCTTGGAAGAGGGAGCAGAGCCCTACCTGGCTTGCTGTCCAAGTCCCAGAATAGATGGATTCTATTTCTGTTCCCAGCCAATGAGATGGCAGGCTCTGACCTTGAGTCCTTTAAGAGTGTGCCCAAGCTCCCAAGTCTGGGGGGCAGCTGCGGACTTGGCCGAGGCCAGGTTCACCCCTCAAAATGAGAACAGCACCCGATTCTTGCTCACAGGTTTATGCCAAGTCATCCACCTCGGTCTGTATATTTGGGCACAGAATTAACAATTATTTGAAAATATCTGCTTCTCTGGTCGAGCTATTGAATGGGAAAAGCCACAGAGATCTATTTACCTGCAGGCTTACAGCCAAAGGCAGGTTTCGAGAATGGGCATTCAAGCAGCTCACAGGATTTCAACTTACAGGTCCTGAAAGCTCCGTCAGCTGAAATCAGCTAACGCTGGCGAAGGATATCCCTTCGCTGGGTTTTCACCTTAGTATTTTTAAAAATTAACAATCCTCAGATCATCGAGGACATTGCTTAAAGG
Organism: Procyon lotor; assembly: GCA_028646535.1. Taxonomy (NCBI): domain Eukaryota; kingdom Metazoa; phylum Chordata; class Mammalia; order Carnivora; family Procyonidae; genus Procyon; species Procyon lotor. The sequence continues at coordinate 61,076,217 of CM053616.1, read as the reverse complement.
CATCTGAAAGCTATATTTATTTCTAATCCAAATTGTAAAGCACAGACCTCCAGGTCCGCAGAAGTCCCACACGAACTTCAAGGACACAGGGTCTTTTGGTTGGTTCTTTTTACAACATCTTTAGCCTAACAACATATTCTAAACACGTAACAAATAAGGGTACACCTGATAGGACTAGGAATGGCGGTGACAGTAATGACTGAGGAAGAATAGAGGAGAAAGGAAGCAGAAAAGGAGGGAAGGCGACTCTGACAACTACTCAGATGGCAACCTACATCAATTAGTCAGTTTCCTTATCAGAGATGTTCATGTTAAAACTGCCTGATATAACCCAGCAGGAAACTGAGCAAGTGATTCTATGTCCAGACTTGGAAACAAAAATAACCGCTCGGGACCTACACACATTAGTTTGTTCAAACTTGCGCACTGATAAAAGTCTTCTTGGTTGGAGCCTTAAGTGTGCAGTTGTGAGACTGGAGGGGTTGCTTGGCGGATGATTGGCCCTGAAACAATTGCAAATGCTCCATAAAGGAAAGCACATTTGATGGAAGTTTCAGCTGGTCTGCGGTAGCCCACGGAGATGATGCAGAGTATGAGACGTTGAGCATGACTTAGCATCCTTCCTGGGTAAGGAAGGCTCTGCAAAGCCTGTTCAGCCCATGAATTAGGCTTATGCTCCATAGATACCTACGCTGGCTCATACCCACACATAGATACTTCACATCCTCTTCTTACATTTGTTCCCATTCTAACGTTTCTTAGTGTTTCCCCGAGAATGAGAGCGGTTTGGGAATTTCTGACTTGTAACGTTAGGGACAAGCAGACATCTGCCTGTGGAATACTTCGGGCCAGGACCCCATAGTTTCCCCTGGCAGCCCCCAGACGCTTTTCCAAACAGTCTCCCTCTGCTCTCCACAAGTTCCCTTGCATACCACATGCATGTTCTATTTATATGTTTCTTTGTCCTGAACAAGATTTGGCCCCATTGTGTGGGAGCAACACCAGAAAAGAAAAACAAAATCCCATCCACTGAGAGAAAATGGATATTGTGGGAGCTTGGAGAAATTTACATACTTTGTTCATTCCATTTTCTGGTGATGTCAGAGCCAAAGAATATGCCTTTTAAAAAAATCACACACACACACACACACACACACACACACACACATTAAAAATGCTGAGGCTCACCAGCTCTGTCCCTCAAGTGGACTGTCATGAAAAGGAGAAATGTAAATACTCCCTCTCCCTTGCGTGTCTCTCCCTTTTCCATTTCCCTCATCAGCCCCCTAAAGAACCTAACAAATTAGTCCAGACTCCATTTGGATGGAATTAAGGGCCTGTCTGCACAAGGATGAGGGGTATTAATGGAGAGGGGCGGGGATGGGGAGGGGGTGGGAAGAGCAGTGGGAGGCAGGAACCCGGTGCCTGAGTCTGGGGTGACCGCTTTGGCATCTCATGGACGCAGAGAGAAGGGCCGACTGACACTTTACAGATTGGGTGTAATGTTCAGAGAATTTGGCATTTCTGCCGCAGGGCTCCGGCTGCTCTGCTAACCGCTTTCTTTCGCCCTGCTGGTATAAGTGCAGGAGAAAAGGGTTAAATAAATGTTTGTGATATGATAAGGTGCTTGTTTATTCAAGGAATGACAGATTATTGGCTCCAAAGGCAGCCCTGAAAAATAGTACAAAGGAACTGGCTCTCCCCTCTCGGATGATGTGATTTCCTCCTCAGATTCTGCTCTTTCCTAGGAGCGGTTTGCTTTGGGAATGAAGAAAGATGATTGTCCTGCCCTTGGAGACAGAGGGCTGGAGCCCCGGAAGCTGGCCGGGACCTGCGATGGCTGGTCTTGGGGCGCGTGTCTCTGGCAAAGCTGGGCGGCGCCGGCATCCCCGGGGTCCTGCTCACCGCCCCAGGGAGGCTGTGTGGCCGGCGGCCTCCCGCCATTTCTCGGGCTATGGGAAAATGATCTGCTTGCTCAGGAGGGAAACTTCTTCCTCGGGAAATCCTGTGTGCAAGGCCTTCCTCCAGACGCAGCCAGCCGTGTCCATCCCAGGGCCATCCTGACTCCCCCTTGTACCCCTTGAGCGCGGACACGCAATCCGAGGCACATGGCTTGTATTAATACGCAAACACAGTCCCCGACCCAGAAAGAAAGAAAACTCTTGTTGGGCTCTAGCGATGTCTTAGCAGGTCCTGGAGGAGAATTCAGCTCCAGATCCCCTAATTTCTGTGCACTTATCCTGGGGGAGGAAACAGCAATGACGGCCAACCCTGAAAATCACTCAGAAAGGCCTGGCCTGGGGAGCCTGGAGGCAGAGCCCCGAGAGTGTGCGCTCCAGCTGCCCGGACTACATTTTGCTGAGCACTCGAGTTGCTCAGTCCGTGTCCTGCTCCCAGATGTCGCTCCAAGCTGGCTCCTGCCTTCAGAGAAAGGCTTCTGAGCCTCCCGTGTTTTCCACGGAACTCTCCCTCCTCCCCTCCTCACCCCCCCTTCCCCTGGCGGGCTACAGAGAGGTTGTTTGCATATCTGCAGAGTGGAAGGGTTCGAACAAGTTGTTTGGCATAGTTCTCCTTTGAAAAGATCTCAGTGCCAAAGTCAAACACCAAGGAAAAAAAAAAAAGGTTGTGATTGAACTGCTGTTTTTCCAGGATCCTGGGAACTACTGTGTGATTTTCACAATAGCCCGCCGCCGCCTTATCAGCCAAGGTGCTTGTCGGAGAGACGCAAGGCACCAGCCTGGGGAACCCGGAGCCCTCCGGACACGATGACGAAGGCTGACTTCGGGGACATTATCAAATACCCACGGTTGGGCTATTTTTATGATCGCGCTCAGTACTAGCAGGGCTTGTTGAGTGTACACAGCCATGTGCTCATTCTTGAACTGCACGAGATAAGATCCCTGTCCCGGGGAGCTTACTGCCTGACTTTTGCATAAACCAGATGGCAGAAAATGGTTTCCCTCTGCCCATCAGCAATGATTGAGGGAGTGGAGATGAGAAGGGGTACAGTCAATTCATAACTCTCCCAGGGTGGGACCTCTGCTTTGGCATTTATCCCACGTGACGTTTTAATCGTGGACCCTCTCTTCCCCCATCGTCTGCTACTCCTTGACTGCATCCCCCAGGGGGCCCTGAGAACTCGAGCTGATTTGAATATCCACATAATTAAAGCATCATTAGATACATAAAGGTGCCTCCCAAGGGACACAGACACACGCGTGATAGACACACTCACAAATATATCACAGATTCCAAAACTAGGCATAAATGGTTTTTGATTTGCCAGTGGGGACATCAGAACGTGTAGATTTGACCTAATGTTGTCCATCATGTCTGAATCATAGGCTGTGATACTGGGGTAGGAAGGCCGGCGGGACACCCCCTCACATCACCGCATCTCCAGGACAGCTTCTGTCGCAGTCTGCCCCCCACTCTGAAGTCAGCACGGGTTCCCCACACACCAGCACCGCTGTCCCCAGAAGAACCGCCGTGCATGTGAGCGGATCAGGGACCTGTGTTGAAGGAGAGTCTCCTACCTATTCAAGCCATTTGCAATTGTGTGTGTTTGCTTGAGGAACAAAAATCTACTTTTTACGTTGAAGATGGAACACTTCTACGAAGGGTGCATGCCCCAGGCGTAACCCCAGGAATGAGGCAAGGGTGTCTTACTCCACACATGCTTATCTTCACCTGGAAGCCAACCCTGACTGTGGCATCTGAGTGGAAGGAGTTGATTTGGGAGGTGACACCCACCCTCCCACCCCCCCCACCCCGCCTCCAGGGAGGGAAGCCCAAACAGGGTGCGTCAATGGACAGTTCCTGCTGGGGACATCTGGGGGACGGTATATGATATAGCCAGACCACTAGCTTCCAGGGACAAAGCAGCTGGGATAGCAATCCTTCAATTCCTCTCCGCCACTGGCTGAGGGTTCTTCCGGGGCCTTTCAGTGCCCCCTCACCAGGCACACAGCTTTCCTCTGTGCACAGACTCAGCACGCTCCTTTAGCAGGAGATGGCTTTCGGGCGACAATTGCAGCTGCTTGTGGCCTTGCTAGTGTGCAAGAAAACAATGGGAGCCAAGGATACATGAGCAGAGACCAGACAGAGTCTGTCACACACCCCCTCTCTCCCCCCCTCCTTCCCTTCCTTATTTTCACCTTTCTTCCTTCCATTCAAGAACTCCTTTGAGGGGAGCTGTAAGTATGTACAAACTTGGTCGAGGAGGAAATCCATACTGAGAAGTCTAGGATAAATAAATAAGAAGAGAGAAGAAAAACAAAGGGTCTAGCTCAGCCTTCCTTTTGTCTGGGAAGTCCCCCAGCCCCTCCATCCGTGGCCTGCCCCTCAGCTTGACTTAGGTATCCCTTCTGTGGTTCTAGTCGCTCGCTGGGAGCACCCCCACCCACCCCATCACCCTGACTTGTGATCCTTGATTCATCTATCACCCTTCCAAACCAAGGCGTTTGTTTGTTTGTTTGTTTCAATCTCTGCATTCCCTGAATGAACTTGTATGGCACTGATAGGTGCTTAATCTCAAGGAGATGAATGAAAGGTACGTTTGAATGATTCCACTCTTATCTCTTGATTATCAAAAGTTTAAAAGTTTAGCATTCCGGATGAGAACTTCAAACCAAGTTCCCTGGGTGCTTTTTTTTTCTTTTTTAAGATTATTTATTTATCTATTTTTGAGAGAGTGAAAGGGAGAAGGAGAGAATGAGCAGGGGGAGGGGCAGAGGGAGGGCAGTCATTCTACTCCAAGGATTTTCAACCTATGCATTATTAACATTTTAGACCAGAACCTTCTTGGTGGTGGGAATTGTCCTATGTATCATAGGATGTTTATCTGCATCCCTGACCTCTACGCACTAGATGCTAGCATCATTCCCTCTCATCATATCAGTATCTCCAGATAGTGCCACAATGTCTTGTGGGGATAAGATCATCCCCAGTGGAGACCCACTGCTCCAACACAAGCCTGGGGAGGAGTTGGTAACCATGATCTCTGGGCCAGACCTGGCCTGCAGACCGCTCTTGTAAGACTTATGCTAAAAAGGGTTCTGACATTTGTAGAGTTGTTAATAAAGAAAAATCAAAGAAGAAGAGGTGATAGAGAATATTTGTGGTCCTGACGTGGTGGGAGATGCACCGGGCTAGAAGGACAAAAGATGTCCATCAGCTCCGGGCCCGGGGTAAAGCTATCCTCTGGACGCTAAGTGCCTCCTCAGTCAAATGAAGGAACTGGATCAGCTTCAGAGGCTTGTGAGTTTACATACAGTATCTAAGGACGTGGGAGGACAACTGTGGGACCTGGAAGAGACCCCTCATGAGACCACCACATTCTCATCACAAAAGCCTGTGATCCTTAGTCAGACACTGTCTTTTCATAAGCCACCGCAAGGGCTGTCGTGGGAAGAACCCAGAAGAAAGGTTTGATCCTCTTATACCCTGCTGGGTGAGAAAGCTTGGAGAGAACCTCTGTGCCATGGCTCATGCCAGGAGAAGCAAAGATGAGTGACAAACGGTTCACTTGGGAGATGGCAGACAGGTAGGCAGAACTTAGATTCAACATGATAGGGGTTACAAACATGTCATGCCTGGAAACTAACATGGAGGCGTCCAAGAAGGCTTTCCAGGGAAGGGGGCATCGTCTAGGAAGCAGCATCGTGAAGGCATTCGCGGAGTGAGGGGTGCTCTCGGAGGAAGAGGAAGAAAGGCAGGGGAGGTTGCTCTTCAAAGAGGATGCAGCATGAGTGAAGGCTCGAAGCAGGAGAGCTCAGTGTGTCTGAAGGGCTGGGGGGAGTGTGGTGTTGCCCAAGGGGAAAGCGAGACGTGAGGAGTTGGACACCGTCACAGAGGGCCTCACACCACATGCTGAGGAACCCGTCTTTTATTCAGTACACAATGCGAAGTCACAGAAAGGATTCTTTTTTTCACTGTGACAGGGTAAGTTGGGGAGAAATCATTCTCCCTTGTATTAGAACAGTCCCGGCGCTGTCCTTGAGGAAGATTCTTTTCTCGATCTTTTAAATGATAAAACTAACATGTGTGCATTGGAGAAACTCTGGCAAGTGTACCAAAGCATAATCAATAATAAACAAAACTACACATAAACTTCTCATGCAAAGGTAACCGTTAGGAACTTTTTGGAACACATTTTTCCAAACTGGTTTCTATCTATATTTTTCAGTGGCTGAGATTACAGATATATGGTACTTGGTTGTCCTTGTTTTTAAATTTCTTTCATATCTATTTCCCAGCCCCTGATAATAGAGCCAAGAAGAGGCTTTCTGACTGGTCTCCCTCCTTCTACCCTTCTTGTCCGCCCCTCTCCCCCACCCTGACTCTAGCCCATTCTATTCTCAACACAGAAGCTGAAATAATTCTCTCAAAGAGTACCGAGAACTATAAATAACCATAAGAAAAGAGTGACATACACACTCACTATTCAGAGTCCCACTGTTAACATACCGATGTGTTTTTTCCACGTCCTTTTTCTGTGAATATTTTTAAATAGCTTAGATTACATGGAACATAGTAATTGTTTCTCATTTTCTTTTGGCATAAGCCCAACTGTCAATAGGAAGTCAATTATACAAACTAATATTTTCTAAAGAAAATAATAACTTGCCATTCATGCAATCCTCCAAATAACCTAGATATCCCTCTCCCACCCCAGCCCCAGGTCAAGAGAGGCCACCCTAGAGAGGCAGATTTGGTCTGAAATGCTTATTTTATTTTAAATTGTTTTCCGGTGCTATGCCCTCAGCTTGTAAAAGAGATAGCATTTTTAATGTGAAATTTGTTGTCATGTTTGCTTTAAGGACGTTGTTGAGGTCTTGTCCACTATAGCAGGCAATGGCTCCTTTAAGAGGCCTCAAGAGAAACATTCTTTTCATAACTATTGCTAAAAAATGTTTTGCTTCTCCTTAACATGGAGCATGAGTTTTAAGAAAACATATTGACAGTGCAATCCAGGTAACCCAATGTATTCTATTCTTTTTATTGGCCACTAGGAAGGGGCACCTGGGTGGCTCAGTGGGTTAAAGCCTCTGCCTTCGGCTCTTTTTATTGGCCACCAGGAGACTAGAGCTGACATTCTAGCGAATGAACTCGTATGTATTACACAATATTCTGTACTGTATAGACCATATTGCTTTTTTAATATATAAAATCTTTTTACAGGCAATATTGGTCCACACACAACATTAGCACCAACAGTATGAGTTTAATCTTTTAAAATCATCGTCCAGGGGCACCTGGGTGGCTCAGTG
>CM053616.1:61028128-61068846 GCA_028646535.1 Procyon lotor | reverse complement strand
CCTGCCTCTCTGCCTACTTGTGATCTCTCTCTGTCAAATAAATAAATAAAATCTTAAAAAAAAAAAAAAAAGAATATTCATGGCATCTTTAAAAAAAAAAAAATCATCGTCCAGACAGCAAAAGACCAAAAAATAAAATTTGGGCCAATTGATTATTTTAAAAATATTCTCAATACACACTATCCTCAGTTCCCCTATTAACTGTGAGACATACACATGCAGAAAATACCCCATTTAACATATATTAGTATTTCATATACTAGCCACCACGTACAACTTCATAGCATCCATTTGTGTCTTAAACTTTTATCTATCCTGGTCTTATTCTATCCTTATTTCCCCTTTCCCTTGATTTCTGTGTATTATATTATAATTATGTACAATATTTATGCATGTACAGCACATATATATACCCATAAATAATGTATACATATGCATATATTTCTTCGATGCACTATCTTTTAGGGTATAGCCATTTTTATGACATTCTTGGAATGACAAGAGGTCTCAAAGAGCAACTGCTATACCGATAGGTGGGCAGGGCCAGTCTGGAGACAGGGAGACCCTTTAGACGAGTATGGCCAAAGTGACAGGCTCGGCCAGTTTGAGCTAAGGCCACAGATGTTCACATGTGGAGAAGGAAATCAGATGAGAGATATTTGCGAGGTAGAAACATTTCAGCTTACTGACTGGTTAGTTGGGACGGGCGAGAAGTGCCTTCTAGGTTTCTGGCGTAGACTGGAGATTACCAGTCGGGGCAGGGAGTGGTCTGTGGGGAAGCATGCAATACTCATTCTAGAACACATTGATTTGAAGGAAACTGTCTAGGACAGCCAGATGGAGATGTCAAGCTTTCTCTACCACTCCATAAATTTCCACTGACGTTCATTTGCTCCCATTACTTTTCTCTGCCTGGAATACAGCCACTTTTGCTTCTATTACGGACCAAATTTGAGCCATCTTTCTGGGCCCCGTTGAGTTCCTAAGCTTTCAAACAAGCATCTTTGCTCACTTTTTTCGTCTGACTCCCAAAAGCTCTTATGATCAGTATTCTGTCCATAGCAAAGCCTTCCAGGGTCCCATCTTGCTACTGTTTTATCTCAGAGGTGAAATTCATCTACTTATCCATGCAGCGACTGTGTAGTGAGAACTATCCAGATGTCCTGGCTAGTCGATGGGCACACAGATGGCTCAGGCACGGTCCTGGCTGTCCACTGGAAGAGGAAACAACACTCCATAAACAGGTCATTGTATGCCTTCTGAAGGCACACGAGGTCCATTCTCTTTTTACAGTTTCTCATGGTGGCTTGCTCGGGCTACACGCAGAGCCAAGCCTCAGCAAACAGCATATCAACTGGTGGATTATTGATTCAAGCTTGCAGAAGAGAAACTCCATAATACACCTTGGCGGATGAAATCCGATACCTTTCTGAGCCACCAAAATGCCCTTATACGATTTGAGTCATGACCGCAAGTAATATAGATGCTGTCCCTAAAACGTGGCTTTCTCTGCTTGGCCATGTGAGGTCGGCTCCTGCTGCTCATGCCCAGAAGAGGCAAAAATCTCATCTGAAGCTCTGACGTGACCAGCGAGTTTTGCCTCTTGCAGAGTGGACTTCGTTTTTAATAGCACCAAGAGGAATTAGAGCCATGGCAGTAAAGAGCCTTTCTATTCGGATACATAAGACAGGAGAGGGGACTTAGTGGTGTTGCAGAAGGAATGAGTTGGGACATGGAAAGAGTTACCTTCAGGTTCTCAATCTGCCCTCAATTAACTGCTTTGACTTGGGCAAGCAGCTCCCTGCCCTAATTCAGAGAAGAGGGGAGCTAGAAAGGTGTTCTTTGCGTTCTTCTCCTTCTGTTTTGTTTTGTGAGATTGAAAGAAAAAAATGTCTACAGTGAAGAGTTTTCCTGAGTGACAGTTACTCGAGTGAGTTCTCTTGGGCTCCAACCATGTCAGTGGGAAGATCTAGATGTAGAAACTACCAGTTTTAGAAGTTAGACAATATTTGGGTGTTGTCTTGGAGAAACTTTTCCAAAGAGAGAATGCTTTATCCAGAAGGGACAATGTGGCTGGGTTGAGGGGGTGTCCTGAAGTCTCAGCAGCTCCAGTTTGTGGCTCCAGAGCTCAGAGGCGTGGTGGGGAGTCCTCACCAGGGCGCCGTGGAGAAAGCTCCAGGCCTGAAATGAAGATGTCACTCCTGGCCCCACCACTAGCTGATGGGGCTTAGGCCAAAATGCAAGCTCTCTCTAGACTTCAGTCTCTTTGCTTAAAAAATGAGGATTTTTCTTTAACATCCCATCTACCTCTAGCATCCTCTAACCTCTTGTAAAGTGCATGCACGTGTGGGGTTTGCAGGAAATGCTTTGTTTTTAAAACCGCAAGTGAAGTTTTCCTAATGACCGCGTCTGACTATTTCTAACATTCTGAAAACAAACAGCTTCTCGGCTTTCTTCGGCGCAACACAGAGTTGTGAGAAAAACACAGGCTTTGAAAGCCCTGAGACCTGGGTCCACGATCTGCTGCTGCCACGTCTTAACCGCGTGGCTTTGAGCATGTCACATCCGACTTACACCGTTCATTCACCTCCTCTGGAAACTGCGCGTTATGCCATCGCTGGTGTACATTTTTGCCGTGAGGCGTGCCTGGTATAGATGCTGACACAACCCATCTTTGGTCATTGGTAACTCTTTTCTCGTCATGTCTGCAGGCCCTGCAGGGACATTTGAGCCCACTAATCAAATGACTAATGGATGAATAGCACTGTCATTTTTTTTTTTTTTTTTTAGACAAAATGAGTCTTTTATTTTTGACTCATTTAGCAAAACATTTGAAATCCAACCATGAATGTTTGTTGGCAGCTCAGAGGCTATGTGGCACTGGGGAGGGGCTGGTTATCGGCCACGGGGGGAGAGCTCTGGTGGTATCCTCTCCCCAGCTAGAGCAGAAGGCTGTCCTCTGAAAGGAGGGAGAAGGCTGTCATTTTTTTTTTTAATTTATTCTACAAGAGAACGAGGTGACAGCATCTTGATGCAGGAGAAAAAAAACAAATGCGCCAACTCTACAGGCTCCGTTTCTTCATTTATAAAACCCGGGGCTGTACCAGATTATTTTTAAGGCCTCTTTATGAGTTTATAATATTGGCTTATAAACTGGATCTGGATATAATTTCAAAGCAATTTGAAGAGATAAAATCCAAAATGGGGTTTTAAGACCAGCGGCATCATTGCAGTAAATTAAAGTAGGACTACTTTAGAGGACAATGCTCATTTGGATGTGTAATCCAAGTCAGGTTATTTTAATAGTACTTACTGGATGCCTACTTTGTCACATTCCAGTAGCTTGGTTTCTTTTGCAGCCACACCTCAGACATGTGGGAAGAACGGGAGGAGGTGGCGGAAGAGATCGAGACAGAATGAGGTAGAAGGTCAGGAGGAGAGTAAGGGCTAGGCAAGGCTGGTGGCGTCCTCTCGCCAGATGCTGACTCTTTTACACGGTACATCTTACCTGACACAGTGGTACACCTACAAGTAGCTTAGAAGCGCTTGTAAATTGAATCATGTTCTATTGAAAACATTTGCGTGATAAAACTTCTCCGTCAAAAGAGATGTTATTCCCTCATTCTAAATCTATATTGGATCTGCTTAAAGGAAAGTTCAACTTTAGTTCTTTTCCTGGAGAGGAAAAGTGATGTCAAGCTACCCTGATGAGAGCCCGGTGTGGGAACAGCTTGTCTGGCCTCCTGGGCTCTCTGGGGGAAAGTAGATGGAGAGGAGGAACAGACACATATTCCAGAACTGGACTTTGAATGGGCCTTTGGCCAAACTTGGCCCAATTTCTCAACTGAGAGAAAGCACTGACCAAAGCTGAATGCTGACTCCAAGCCAGCTTGCTTTGGACAAGTCGTCCTCTGCCAGGCAAGCCCAGGGCCCTCTCTGTGAGGCACTTCTCCAGCCAGAGGGAGGAAATGCAGGGACAAGATGCAGTGCCACTTCCCCCTTCTTTACTGCTGGGTGCCAGCTTTCGTACAGCTCTCACGACTAGGGGAGAAGGCAGAGAGTGGAGGAAAAGACGGGCAAGTGGAGAGAGAGGAGTTCGGGCCACCCAAGGAGATGCAGGGTGCAGAGAAAGCCAGGAAAAGCCAGGAGGGAGTCGCCACAGAAGAAGTAAACAATTCAAACAAACTTGGGGACTAAGGGAAAAATGGGGAAGGGCTTCAGGGAAACTTCATGAACATAATGGGAAAGAAGGATGAGGGGAAGGGTCTGAGGATGGAAAGCGAGCTGGGAAGAGATACAGAGGAGTTGGATTGAGTCAGAGCTCTACCGGGTACAAACCCAGACCCCGAGTTCAAACCTTCTTGATTTAGAAAAATGTCCTGTGATTAGCTCTTCAGTATGAAGCCCAGTGTGTAGGAATTTCTTTTAGCTGTTGCTTCTTTACATACTTCTGGAATGACAAGGAATTTAAGCATGTTAGCTCATTTTCCAGAAAGATTCATGGCAGGATTTCTAACTCTGCAGAGACTGCATTTGCAGAAATTGTAACAGGAATGGCATGCTGAAATGTTGGTGGGGGTTGAAGAGGAGGAGGGGTTAATATTCAAAATTAGGTTGGCGTTCAATTTGAAGTCACTGCTTTAGTTTCAGTGTAAGGACCTGAAAAACTGCATTACCGGGCAATCAAGGTTCTAACACCCAACATGCCCTGTCTTGGGGAGAACACAAACACATGGGACTCAGATCATTCAAAATGTCCCCTCAGTGCTCTGTTTTTCTGAGCAGTGACGTCAGAGAATAAGATGCAGTGACGTCAGAGAATAAGATGGTACGGATCTTAGTTCTTGCACGGTACCTGTCTTCCTAGAGGTAGATGTTTCAGGCTTAAGAAAAAAAGAGGAGCAGATTCAAAAGGCTGAAGTAACTTACACATTATGAACACAGCCTGTGGGAGATAAAGAAAAGTGAGAGGCAACATCTGCAATGGAAGTCACAGGATCGGCCAACCCAATTCCGCCCTGAACTTAAACAGACCCTATCAGCCCTGAGTATTATCTCAGAGTATCATACCCAGAGCAGTCGATGCTTCTTCAGAGGTGTGTGCACACTTGGAACTGATTACTAATAATTTAGTAGTTATTCGTTTAATATCTGTCTTCCTCCCCAGACTGTAGGCCCACAGTGGGGGCTTTTCTAGGTGCTCAACAAATGGGAGGTACCAACCAATCTTGGTTATCTGACTGCAAATACCACAGCAGTGAACCATGGAGAAAATACATCTCTCACTGGGTTGTGGCTGACTTAGAAGAAGTGGCACAGAATAGTGGAAAAGCCCTTGATATCAAGACAGCAGCTCTGCTCGTGTCCCAGCTCTGCTATTAACTTATACGACTTTGGTCAAGTCACTTCCCCATATCAATCTCTGACTCCTTTGCTATGAAAGGCCAAGATTAGATTCAATGACCTCTGAGGCCAACCCGGCTCTCCTAGTCTGTGATTCAGCTTCCCTGTAACGTAGACAGGGGAGGTTTATTTGTGACCACACAAAACATTAGGAATTCATAAAAATGCCAAATACCACCTAGAGGAAAAGTGGGAACAAGATTTTTTATGAAATATGCTTGGGTTGCATGATGCAAATGTTCCTTTTGTGAGGGAAGGAAGGCCATAGGATATTATTACTTAATCTGCCACCGAGCTTCCTGGGCAGGTCTGGCCAAGCGAAAGATACCTATCGCTCTTGTTCAAGGTCCATTTCCTACGGAGTTGTCACATTGTTGAATTATTGTCGAGTTTAAGTCCAAAAGGGGAAATATTTTGCAATCTAGGGTTGGACCCTGGAGCTATACAATCATGATTACTGATACAGAGTTTCCCAGAAATACTCTGCGCTCCAGGGCCACACTGAGGAGCCCGCACGTTTCTGTGCACCATCTTGTGAACTTACTCCACCAGCAGAGCTGCTGGTCCGTGAATGTTTTCCAAAGGAGCTGGTGAAAAGATTTCATTTTGCCTCCTGTTGAACCATTCCTTTTCTTTATTTATGAAATAAACTTTTAAACAAGACTCTTTTTAATAGCTCGGTTTAAAAAGTGCTTTAGGAATAAAGTCATATGTGTCTTCGCAAAGAGAGTATTCTGGGTACTGAGTCAGAGGATGATAAGCCTGGAGCTTCCTGAGTCTTCACACAGATGCTGTTTTGACGGTTGTTGTCTTCTAAAACTCCCACCATCCTGAGAGACTTCTTCTTCATGGTGGTGTTTGCACACTTGTGATTATGGACCTAATCATTTATGATCATGGTGATAAAAGGATAAGTATTCCCAGATAGGTATTCGGAAGCCCCAGCTTTTCCACCAGTTAGTGTATGGCCTTGATCAAGTCCCTGCCTCTCTGAGCTCAGTTTGTTTCCCTGTGAACTATTCAGCCTGCTGCCCAGAAGCTCGGGGTTCTAGGGAGAGCCTCTGAAGTCAAGGTGAGAGGCAGGCAGGAAGAGAGGAACCCAAAGGCAGAAGGGTTCTGGGTTTCCATAGCGGAAGTGCATTCTTATATTTTATGCATCCAGAGTCTGCATAAAATTTCATTGAAGAAAGGATTCTGCTGCTTATAAAGAGTTTGAAAGACACAGTACTTGATGATCCCTAAAAAAATATCCTCTGAGTTCGTGTTGACATAAATTTGTGAACTCAGATAAATAAACACACACACCTGCATGCCCTCTTGCCACAGTGCAAAACCCAAAACTGGTTAATGTTCCAGGGGTTGTGTTGAAAAAGAATCCTGGTTTCATTTTCTTTCTTTTTTTTTTTTAAAGATTTTATTTATTTATTTGACAGAGAGAGATCACAAGTAGGCAGACAGAGAGAGAGGAGGAAGCAGACTCCCTGCTGAGCAGAGAGCCAGACGCGGGGCTCGATCCCAGGACCCTGAGATCATGACCTGAGCTGAAGGCAGAGGCTTTAACCCACTGAGCCACCCAGGCGCCCCTGGTTTCATTTTCTTTTCATGCTACTGTCCCCCAAAGGCTGCCCCCAATTGCTGCTGGGAGTTGGGGAAGCACTGGTATTTGGCTGAGTCTTCAGTTGAAAGCTTAGTTAGAAGTGGAACTTTAACTTTTAGAAGGGAAGTTTAGAGCTCACCTATCTACCCCTTCACCTTGTACATGAGGAATCTAAGGCTTCAAAAGCGAGTGACTCACCCAAGGTCACATAACCAGTTGGCGGCAAAGCCATGGTCAGAAGCTGTCCAGTACACGGTGCTCTTGGAAAATGAGGGAACCACGAATGGGACGTCTAGATGTCTTCTGTCGATGATTCAAAAATAAAAATATTCTTCATCTGCCTCTGTGGTATGGGTTGCTCTTTGGATCTACCAAGATCCTAAAAAAAAAAAAAAATAATAATGCATGCACAAACACACACAAACACACAGGCACTTTGCCAAGGGGATAAGGGGTAATGAAAAATCCTTGGCAAGTGGATACTTCAAAGCTTCAGAGAGTTTATCTAAAGAAGACTTTGAATAGAGTGCAATGTTTTATGGGTTCTCCTAATCCCCAGTAAATGTGCCTTGCTGAATAAGCAGAAACATTTTTAATGACTACTGGAGAGTTACATACAGACCCAGCTCTGTGACCGTGTGTTAGTGCTTGGTTTCCCGGGACCTTTCATCTCCTGCATTACAAACCTAGAGGTGGAATTTGTGTCTATGCTGCGGATTCAGAGCTAAAGTCTTTAGAGAACCTGAGACTTTTCCCTCCAAAGGTGGTAGTCAGTTACTCTTTATTCAGCCCTATCAACCACTACTTCTACTGTCGCTGTCTCCACCTCTCTCTGCACCACGAGGAATACCCTTTGATCTCCGTTTAGCCTCACAATATCCCTGGAGGTGTGTGCTCTGGGAGCCCAGAACCTGTTCTCAGCTGGGCAGTGGGTGGTGGGTGAGCATCTGAGGTAGGTACAGTTTGCTGAGTTCAGGCCAGGAAGGGGGCATGGCCTCCCCCGTCCTAGAAGTCTAAGGGGGTCAGGTCATGAGGTGGGAGGCTGGAGTTCTAGAGAAAACAGAGGCCCAAGGCCCCGAGTTTCGGGAGTCTGGGAGGGAGGCTGAGGGCTGGGAGAGCGCGGGGAGCACAGGAGCTACGAGGGCAGCAAAACCAGGAAGCTCTCTCAGCCTTGCTAACACTGCTCACCTTGCTTCTGGGGCCTTGGGCCATTCCATTTTGGGCAGCAACTTCAGTGGGGTTGGAATTATAAGAATTTATCCAAGTCTTGTGGAGCTTACACTCTGTGGGTGTAATGAGCAAATGAGGCACTTGCAGGGCAGGCAAGACGTCAGGCTCTAGGCTACAAATCTGTGGCTTTCTGAGGTCCTTATCGGGCCCACACTGGGCCTCTTAAACTTACTCTCCCTTTTGAAGTAGTTCTACTTTTGAAAAATTCATGTCACGGTCCCAGTCTCATCCCCCTCTTGACAATGAAAACTCCTCAGGAGATGGAGGGTTTAGTTGTGACTTGACTGTGTGTGGATTGATGCGACACACCAAAGCAAGACCAGCATGCTTTAAGAAAACCTACCGAAGAGCGCAGGGTAAGAAGAGGTACAGACACAGAGGGTCAAGTGAAGTACAGCAGAACTGTCGTTGTCTCTACCTTCTGCAGCAAAGGAAACAAAACAGGAATTGAGAAGAGTCAAGGTTGGGAAGGGCACGGCCTCTCCCAAGGTTAAAGCTGTAAAAAACGCTAGATGATGGAATGAAAATTCAGGAAGAAGACAGAAACACTCTAAAAAAATATAGTAAGTTCCAAAAATGATTCATGCAGGATTCTGATTTTTTGAGGGGGGGGGAATGTT
This sequence comes from Procyon lotor, assembly GCA_028646535.1. NCBI lineage: Eukaryota > Metazoa > Chordata > Mammalia > Carnivora > Procyonidae > Procyon > Procyon lotor. The sequence goes on along the minus strand of CM053616.1, from coordinate 61,059,996 downwards.
TGAAAGAAAAATCATAAAATGACAACATCCTTCTACCTGAAGTAAAAATAACTCATGTCCTTTCTTCCAACCTCTACAGTGATAGCTGGACACTTCAACACCTCTTTCTCTCTCACCAACGGATAGAACGACTAGTCAGAAAACTAGCAGAGATATAAAAGAATCCAGCAAGACCACTAACCAACATTTAGAGAATACCACCCACCAGCAGAATACACATACTTTTCAAGTCCCGAGGTAACAGATATGTCCTTGACTATTTTCAAAGCCCAGGCATATCTCTCACACAGCTGTATCCTTATGTCTCTGACATACGACATACTTTTCTCTTTCATTAGGAACGCATAGATGTAGTAAGTCGCAGATACATCAATTAATTTATTCCATTTACATCCTTTATTATGCATCAGAGGCTGTGTTAGAGGCTCGGCTACATGAAGAACTCAGGCAATCCCTGACCAGAATTCCATGGGGAGTCAAAGTTCCAGCTGGGATAAAAGTTGAGTGAATATTCGGAATAAAGTGGGACACAAATGGGGAGACTCCACCTGGTGTGGGTCGCAGGGAGAGGAGTCAGAAAAGGCCTCAGAGAGGAAGGAGTTTCATTCGTGTCAATGAAAGATGATTAGGTGTGATCTAGTCATCCTGAGACAACTAGAGTGAACACCCCTCGTGTTCTTTTTGTGAACTTTTGTGCATATTTGGGCAGCATATATATTTTTTGATATCCCAAGGAGCAACGCCAACCTTGTAGCTGAGGCACCGAAGGCAGAAAATCCACTGCACCTTAGATCATTTCTATCAATCTCTAGGTCCAGGTAGGAAGAAACTTGGTTCCACCTGCCTTGCTCATATTGTTCCTCCACTCTCTCTTCCAGCTGGTGAGGCCCAACAGCCATGGATCTCCCAAAGCTAGTGAAGTCAGGATAGAATTTCTGATAAACGGTCATTTAAGTTCTTTACTAACTTTTCCTGTCAGTTCTAGCTCTGATCCTCTGACTCTCTTCCCACAAGCTCTGTCAAGCTTCTCCATCAGGTCAGTCAGACACAGCTGCGTACCAGGTGTCCTCGTTTTGCTTGCAGAAAATAGGCGTCTGCTACCTAACTCCTCCATCTCCACAGAAACACAGAGAGCCAAAGGGGGCTCGTTTGTTTTCTTGTGAGGCTATCAGCATCTTTGGGAAAAATATTCCATAGACAAACTGATTTCGGGACAGTGGGGCGTTTGATGGGAGGAAACTATCCATATCAAGAGTGAATTTTGGACAAACAGCAACTGCGTGAAGGGGAAAACATGATAGCCATGGTACTTATCCATCCCCCAGAGTAAAACATAGACCTGTTCATCCTTTGAGTCAAACAAATAAACAGACGTAGAGTCCAAGGCTCCGTTTCCCTCCCCGTGGGTGAGGCAGAAGAAGACCTGTGATTCACTTCCACGGTCTCAGTCACTCCCGAGAAGCGCACTCACAGCGTGTTTACATATCACAGCCTTCCGCTACTTCACCAAATGCCTCCTGGCCTTTGCTCAGTGAGCCAGTCGGGCTCCCAGAAAATCCTTCATTCTTTCCCAACTGTGCCGCCCAAAACAGATGTTCTCTATCAAGAACACCAAGTCCTGCCCAGAGGTTGTCGCCAGCAAAAACTCACGAGTCGCCCCTGCCTTTGGGAGATGATGTCATGCCTTGTGGTGACATGTGCTGTAATCTCCCCCCCGCCCCCCCCGAGGCGGAAGACAGTGTGGACTCACAGGGGGCTGGGGTGGGGGCCTGGGTGGGCCACCCCCCCCTCCTGGGATGAGTGGCCGCCTGTGTAAGCTAGCTTGGGAGAGGATCCCTTGTCCCGGGCATCTCCAGGAGAGGATGGTAGAGCTCCTCAGGTCGTTTGCAACGCCCTCTGTGTTGAATTCTTGAAGAAGAATGCAAGACATTCTTCTTCCGAAGGTAATGCTGCAGCGTAAGCAAGTGTCCTCTCCTGTCCCCAGCAGAGCTCCGAGCACAGTCCCACCATCTGTGCAGAGAGAGGTCTTAATGTCTGCGAGGTCCTCTGGTGAGAAATCAGCAGTTTGGGGGGGGGGAGTACTGGAAGCAGCAGGAAGGGCAGCCCCAAAGCCGCATTCTACACTACACTCTACACTATAGGGCCGGCTCCGCGGGCCTCGCTTACTCCACGTGCACCGACACTCTTCTAGCCCCTAACAGCAGGTTTATGGACACTACCACGCTCTCTGATTTCTGAGCCCACAGCCAACAGTGGTTAATTCTCAGGGGATCCTGGAGCTCACAGGGACAGGCCTAGTAACACTGCCTAACACACAGTAGATACTCGATGCCTATTTGTTGACCAAAAGAATGATCAAAGGCATCGGAAAAAGCACAGCTAACAGGAAGAGAGGGCCCTCCAAAACCACTCAGTCTGTTCAAATGGATGCTCTCATGCCTAGGATCTTTCAGGACAAGGGAAAGAACTCCAAATTGCAAACTGCCTGCTTGGTGCTGGATACTTAATTTATTATCTCAGTTACTTACATCATCATCCTGTGAGGCATTAAGAACACAGTTGACAGACAAGGAAATGGAAGCACAGAGAAGCAGAGTGGTTTGCCTGGGGCCTTCAGCCAGGAGGATGGAAGGCCTTGGTCCCACCTCGGATCTGCCTCAAAGGCCAGTGCTGTCGACCATGTAACTATCGCCTCAAACCGAGCTCTTCCTCTTCTCCCAATTCACCCAATTCGACGCCCCCGCCGACCCCTCTGTGTCGTTTTTTAACAGGTGCCGAACCTGGTTTCTCTGTCTCCAGTCTCTTTCCACTATCCCGTGCATCATTTTTCAAGCTCCACCTGAGTCATACTTTATTAAAGACAAGGCAGACCGCGCCATTCCCTGTTAGAAACTTCAGGTGCCCCCCACTGGCCTGGCACACCAGGCCCTTTCTGAGCTGGACCCACTATGCTTTTCCAGAATCATCTCTGCCTGTTCCCCCTGCAAACGTTCCCAGGCCCACGTCCTGACCGTTCGGCTTTGTTTACTCGACTGCCTCAGCTGAGAAGCTCCCCTTCCTCCTCTTGACCCACCAAACAGGACCCTGCCATCCACCACCATGCTACCACCAACATCGCCCTCCTCCCCTAACCATTAAGGCCCTCTTCCAACGCCATCTTATCCATGACACCTTCCTGGACTTACGAGCAACATTCCCACAACATGGTGTAAATTTTCTATCGGTTAGGGATTTTGCTTAATAGATTCCCAATTCCTAACAGAGATCCAGATACATAAATAATTAATAATGGCCAACAAATGATAGAAAACAGTCAATGCTCAGAAACTGAGTACTCAGGTTAAATGATGGTAAGAATACAGAGTGTGCAGTTGATTTTAGAATGATGTACGTTCATGAATATTTGCATTCACAAAGTGTTGTGCTTAAGGAGGTAAATTTCAATTATATGGAAATACACTTCTGTGACAAATCTCATTCCCTCTCAGTTCCAGAGGAATAAAGACATTGTTTTAAACAGTAATGTGCAGTTTAAATAAACCCCAGACCCTGGTCCTCAGCCTCAGTTCGTAGGTGATCTCTATATAACCAGAACGATCGAGTGCGGATACATAAATTCTACAAATTCTGTATGCCATGTACCTTTTCAGTGGTCATCTCGGTGGGCGATCCGGACTTCCTGGGACAACCCCGCAGTGGAGTCAGGCAGGCTGAGGGACGTGTGTGATGTGGGCTGACTGGCTCTTTGATGCCCATTGTGGTGTCGGGCTAAGTTTCCTCAGCTACAGAAAGGACACAACCTACCTTATCAGACAGGATGGTTTTAAATGAACACGGTTAAACCCTTTGGATTAGGATCTCATTAAATTTGAATACGGATGGGATCGAGGGTAAAGTTTACCTTTGTACTAGTCACGAAAGAAAAGGTTTAGAAAACCAAGAACCATATCAGCCCCATTGTTGGGTGGAGGGATGTGAAAAAATACCTAAGCAGAGAAACGGTCTTTCAGCTACTTCAAACACCGGGAAAGCATGTATTTGCATGTAAATGAATGACAGGATTGCCTCTGCCTGGACGACTTTCCGGTTTCCCCTTGTGCCCAACTAACTTTTACTAACCCTTCAAGTCCTGCCTTAACTGTCATTCCCCATGGAAGTCTCCACCGACTAAGTGACTCACTCCTACTACACTCTCAGAATACCCTACATCCTCCTTTATTATTATTTTTTTAATTTATTTATCAGAGTGAGAGAGAGAGCACAAGCAGAGGGAGCTGCAGAGGGAGAGGGAGAAGCAGTCTCCCCACTGAGCAAGGAGCCCGATGCGGGGCCACATCCCAGGACCCTGGAATCGTGACCTGAGCTAAAAGTACGTGCTTTCATCATCATTCTTTCTTTCATCAACTATTTATTAAATGCTTACTTTGCATCAGAATCTGTGTTAGGTGATGACGTAGACACAATTTTCTGCACAAAAGCAACTCACTGCATCCCACTTGTGTGTATACAGAACCGCCATAAGGCTTTGCAGCCCCTGTCTGTGGAGGTGTTGTCCTCCAAGACCTCCAAGACCAGCTCCTCGAACTCAGCAGCCGGCACAATGAGTGGCACAGAGTAAGTACTTCATAATTACACATGAAGCCGTGAGAACATTTCCATCACCACAAAAAGAAACTCATATCATCTACAGTCATTTCTCATTCCTCACTATTCCCATTCCCCGGAAACCACTAATAGACTTTCCATCTTTCATATAAATGGAATCACACAATGTATTGTTTCTGTCACATGCCTCTTTCAGCTAATATGATTTTTTTTAAGGTTCAGCCATGTGATAGCATGCATCACTACTTCTGTCCTTTTTATTGCCAAGTAATATTCCATAGTATGAATATACCATATTTTGTTTATCTATTTCACTCGATGAACATTCCAGATGTTTCAGCTTTTTGGCTGTTAAAACTAACGCTGCCATGAATGTTCATGCACAGGTTTCTCTGCAAACATATTTTTTTTTTTTTAAAGATTTTATTCATTTGACAGAGAGAAACACAGCGAGAGAGGGAACACAAGCAGAGGGAGTGGTATCGGGAGAAGCAGGCTTCCTGCAGAGCAGGGAACCTGATGCGGGCGGGGCTCGATCCCAGGACCCTGGGATCATGACCTGAGCCGAAGGCAGCCGCTTAACGACTGAGCCACCCAGCGCCCCTGCAAACATATTTTTAATTCTCTGGATATATATCTAGGAGTGGCATTGCTGGGTTATATGATAACTATATGCTTAACATTTTGAGAGAAAGAATTTCCAAAGTGGCTGCACCATTTAATATTACTGCTAGCAAGGAATAAGGGCTCCAATTTTCCCACATCCCCATGAACATTTGCTAATACGTGTCATTTATTTTAGGCATCCTAATGGGTAGGAAGTAGTATCCCATTGTAGTCTGATTTGCACTTCCCTAATAGTTAATAATGTTGAACATCTTCACATGCTTTTAGCCATTTGTATATATTCCTCTGAGAACTGTCAAATTATTTAAGTCCTTTGCTCATCTTTAAATTCAGGTTATTTGTCTTTCTGGTGTTACTGTTGGTTATTTATTCTGGATGAAGTTTCATATCAGATATATAATATCCTCTCAGTCTATGGGTAGCTTTTCATTTTCTTTTTGCTTTCCTTTGAAGCACAATTTTTATTTTGATGAAGTCCAATGTATCTGTTTTTTTTCTTTTTTCATTTGTGTGTTTGGTGTCACAACTCAAGCTCGTGAAAATTTGCTCCTATGTATTTTTCTAAGAGTTTTATACTTTCAGCTCCCACATTGTAAGTCTATACGCCATTTTGAATCAATTTTTGTACCTGATGTGAGGCAGGAATTTAACTTCATTCTTTTGCCCGTGGATATCTGCTGATTTCAGTACCATTTGTTGAAAAGAATATTCTTTCTCCAGGGAATGTTTTTAAGAGAAATTAGAAATTCTTCAATAACGAGTGAGAACAGAACTAAGGAAATGGAGTTATTTACTGCTAATGTAGTGTTGTCATATTTAAAAAATAAAAATGCAGGACACCCAGTTAAATTTGAATTTCAGATAAATAATGAATAATTTTGTAGCATCAGTGTGTCCCAAGTACTGCATGGAGCACACTTATATTAAAAATTATTTGTTGTTTATCTTAAATTCAAACTTAACTGGATGTCTTGTAATTTTTCCGGCAGCCCTATGGAATGTGTCTCCATTTTATGAACCAAGATGTGAGGCCCAAAGAAACCAGTTAGGTGTTGCACAGAGATAACTGGAATTGTCACCATCGTTGGAATGCCCTCCCAGCATCTTGTATCATGTATCCAATACCATGTGACCCTGAATGTGTTTGTCTCTCAATAACCGAGTTTCTCCTATTGCAAAACTGAATTCTTACTAGAGATAAGAAGAGCCAATAATTGTATGTAAGGCCTCTTTACACAGTGTCATATGCTTGCTAATTTAAAAAATAATAGTAAAAAAAAACCAACCACAAAATTATCTTGTGATTTTGAGGTTTCTTTACACTTCCCTGACAGCTTTAGAGTCAGCCATTCCCTTTCTTCTCCATTTCATTTTTTTTTTCTTCTCATTTTCTTTCTTCTTTTTTTAGGGTAGGAAATTGAAAAGGCCTAGAGGATTGAGATGTAGCCCTGATATATTCTAGAACTGACATATACTCTGCTCAGGAGGAAAATCTCTATTTGTCCTTCAAAGGTGACAAGCAATTTTTCAGTAAGTTGACCAACATTCTCCCTTCTCTCCAGAGAGGACAGAATGTCCATCAGCCTCCAAGCTGACTTGCCTCCATGCCCCTGAGGTCAGGTGTGGCCGGTTATCTAAACAGCCTATGAACCAGGTAGCAGAGGCTGGTAGACCAGGCATCCACACTGAAGCAAGCTGTGAGAATTGCTCTTGATATACCAGACTCTGTGTCAGAGTAATGGTGGAGAACTTGAACTTCACAGGTTGAAACCAGAAAGCTTCCTGTGCCTACTTTGTAAAATCCATGATTTAATAGATAGCACCACTGTACATCCATAAATGGTCTACTATTTTCTCCATTAAGCACACATGTTCCAAGATTTATAAATTGCTGCATGACTCTCTAACAGATCTGTTTGATCCTTTTGGAGGACAAAACTTAAGTGCTACAGAAATGAGACATTTATGATTTTCTGATAGAATCTTTAAATAACAATGGTCCAAATGTCCTTTTTTTTTTTGACCATTTCTCAAGATTTCAGAGCAGATCCCTTTATACAGAAAAGATCTGGATATGTATTATCTTTTATCACTCGATAAAATTCCTTCTTTATAGCTGTTCCCACTTGAAAAAGTCTAAGAAAAAGTAATGATTCTTTACAGGTTTTTTACCTGATTGATTCATGTGGCATCTAAATGTAATTGTGAGATATTTACAGGATCTCAGGTTCCCCCTGGAAAAGTCCTGATAATAATTATAATAAAACTTTAGCAAATTTTAATGAAGGGGGCCAAAGTAAAAAATAATCCCAAGAATTTAGAATTCACAAGATTGGGATTATTTGAAATTTTATACATGAACCTCTATCTAGTTACCTAAAAATAAAGCACTTTGTTTCCTCAAAAGTGTTTTGGTGATCGTCAAACTTTAAAACTCCCCTAGAGTTTGAGATATTTTTTAAGAGAAGTTCCTATGTTTTTCTGTTTACAAACTGCAAAACACAAAATATAATTTCAAATACAACTGCTATTTTAAGCAAGGTCTTCTGCTTCACATCTAACTTCACACAACATTTAGATGAAACATTATTTGTAACCAATGTGGGTTTAATGAGCATCTACGTCTTAAATTAACATTAGCAAGGTTAACAACTTAGGCATTGATAGCTTCCGTGTGGTTGATATTAACGTCAATAATAAATAAAGAGAATGTTGATTGAAAGAAGCTTAAGACCTTGGAAAGCAATAAAAACTCTGGCATTTGAGGAGGGTTCCTTTCTGAAGGACACGTTTACAAGAGGCATGACAGTTGGTTGATAATCTCCATCATTGCCAGGACGATCACATACTCAGGGGTGTGTGCGTGCGGATCCATTTCTCCCAGCGGCCAGAGCTCAGATAGCCCAGATTGTGGTTATCTCTGTCCTTGATGTTACAGCCTCTAGGGTCAGGAGTCCGGCTTGGAAACAGCTCCACAATTACCCATTTATAAGGAGGCTTTCGGTGTAGCACCCGTGACATGTCCAGATTTCATTTTCTCTTCCCTTTGATCCATAACAGTGAGCTTTGTCAAAACACGGGAGTCAATGGGGAATCTTTTCAGGTTCCCATAAAAGTCGAACTAATTAAGTCATTCGACCCTTCATAAAAATCACGCATGATGCCAAGTTGGTCTTCCTTCAGCTGAGTAAAAACAAGAGGAATTCCAGTACGACTAGGAAACTACAACATCTAAACTAAGTACTCACCATCTCCTTCTTGCTCTTTACTTCTACTTTTAAAATGTGCCTTGGAGGTTGAGAAGCTTTCAGATCCAAGTATACAAAAGGACCGTTAAGTATCTCTCACTGTAGATTCTGCGGCACATGAACTTCAAGTTGGACAGGAGAACTCGGAGCCGTGGCAGGCTCCTCTCGCAGGCTTTGCCTAGAGAATTCAAATTCATCCTTCAGGGTTCTGCTCCTAGTTTTGCCTCATCTCTTAGCCACTCTGGCATCCATTTTCTTTATGTGTAAAATTAAGAAATTAGATGAAATAAAACAACTCTAGATAATTTCCCACTTCCCAGTTCTGTGGTTTCCAAATGATTTCTGGGGGGAAAAAATCACTTCCCACTTTTACTGAAGCTCTCCTCCCGTCATTAGTGCCCAAGTAGAAGTTGGGTCTGTTTGAACCTTGGGAAGTGGAAGGTGAGGGAGGGGCCAGGAAGGTGAGAAAAAAGCTCAAGGTCAATCAAAGCCTAGGCCTTGGTTTCCTGTCTGTCCTGAAAGAGGGGATTTCCCAAGCTGCAGAGCCAGAGCCCTACTTATCACTTGTTACTCCAGTATGGATAACAATCAGCGTAATTAACAATGGGTGCGCACCACACAATCGAAAAGACCTAATGCTATTTGGCAACAAAAAGTTTCAAAAAGGAACTGTTGGCTCCCTTTTGTCTGCACTTAGGTACAGATGAAAAATAGGAAAGTCAATTAAAATCATCCTACCAACTCTCCATTACTGAACCAAAAAAAGAGGTTGAAAATAACTCCAGACTACATAATGCATTTGAAGACATTAACAGTTCTTGCTGTTTGCAGAATGTTTACTGAATGCTGAGAAACAAGCTGGTTGTTTACAGAACTTCCTCATTCCAGATAGATCTGTGACTACCTAAGCGGGTTGACTCTCCCCTGTGTGCAAGGGATGTGTTTTTGAGCACACAAAAGAGAAGGCCATCCAGTGTCTCCCATGAGGTACTGTGTGGGAGGGAAACTCAGTCTCAGCCAAATCACTGTCCTACAGTGAAGCGCCTTACATGACCTGTGGGAGAATGAGTCAAGAAGCATCAAATCCATGAGAACAGCTTGTATTTATTTATAGCAGAAATCAGAGGATTGAGAACACATGGCTGGATCAGGAGCCAGAGGACCATGTCTCCATGCTGAGTGCCTACTAAGTGCCAGCAGTGCTCCAGGCCCTGAGGACTTGGGCAAGAAACGAAGCCAACAGGGTCCCAGCCCTTACTGAAGCTTAGAGGTTAGCAAATGAGGCAGATGGTAAAGGAATCGAGCCAGGCTGTGAGTTCCCAGCTACGAAGAGATTAGGACTTCCCAAGCCGCAGAGATAGTTGGTCTTAAGTACAAGGTGCCAAAGAAGATGAGTTGGTCCGTTTTTGGTGGCGTGAGACCTCGCACAACATCCATCCTTAGGACTCTCAGGGTGAATAATGGGAATAAATGGTGCCATTTTCTGGGTCTCAATGTTTTACTAGTGACCAGGTACTTCTGTACATGATCTCATTTAAAACGGGGTCACTGATGGAGCCTTGATAGCATATTATTGTGGTCATGTTCCACTGGTAATGAGAACAAGCTTGGGTTCTCGGCTAGGTGGGTGGCTGGAGGCCAAGGGGCAACATGGTGTCAGGGAGCACAGAATCATATCCTAAGTGTCCCAACCCCCCCCCCCCCCATAACACTATCCCTAATCTGGGGCAGAGGGCAAAGGTGGGGGGGAACACATGCATACGATTTGCCTTATATTAAGCTCAGAAATATCGCCTTATTCACCCTGTCCTCTCCGAATACAGCTTTTTAGATCAGACATCCTGTCACTGAGGCTTGAGCATAGGGACTGTGTAATTTTACTAATGTCAAGATCGTTTTATAAGCTACTATGGAAAAAGTTAAGTGCACATATTCAAATTCCCACTAAGTGTGGATTTCCCTGGACAACTAACATAGCGGGTCAGTAGATGAAGAGAAGATTTAGTTTTAGGAGGCCAAAAAATAAAATGTGCCGTAGCATCTTTACCCAGTAACAACAAAGACTAATAATAAATTAAAAGGAGAAGTTCATTCATGGGATATTTATTACTACCTGTGCAAAGCCATTCACCAGCATGGTTTCCCCATTTCCCATTTTTCTTCCTTCAATATAATTTAATAACAGGAAAAAATATAAAATTAGAAAAAATGTAAAAATACTTCTGGCACAGTTACATTTAACATTAAGTTCTAACCAAAATTTGCTCAGAACAAAAGAGAATCCGGAAAACATGTGAACACTCCAACTGAATGAGTAAGGTAGAAAGTGGGAGGCAGATAGAATATATGGTAAAAGAAAATATATGATTCATGTTGTTGATAAAAATAGTTGTCCTTTAAACTAAAAATTTTCAATAATGCCCGCAATAAGTCATTGTCCAGGAACTTAATCGAGTCAAAATCTTTGCTGTGTCTCTTAAATTACCAGCCAATATTTTTTATTTCTTTTGGAGTAGGTTTTTTTTTTTAATAGTTTAAAAAGATTTCATTGAATGCTCTCCCACATAGCATTTAACTCTTGAAATGTGGTCATTTAAAGGCATTTTGGATTTGACTAAATATTGGCGCAGCAGTAGGTAGTGGAAAGAATTAAGGTGGGGGCCATTCATCATTTTGGCCCTTTAATCTATGTGCAGATCCCACCGAGACCCTGGAGGAGCCTGATTTGTTAGCGTCTCACTCTCCTGGTCATCCTGGCACCCCTCTGATCATTTGAGCTAACCCCCCCCACCTTTTTTTAGAGAGAAAGAGAGAGAGCATAGGTGGGAGGAGCAGAGAGGGAGAGAGAGAATCATGCAGGCTCCATGCTCAGTGCTGACCCAAGGCAGGACTTGGTCTCACCACTCTGAGATCATGACCTGAGCCAAAATCAAGAGTGGGACATTTAACTGACTGAGCCATCCAGAGCCCCTTCCCCTACTGTTTTTGAGGAAATGAAAGAGAAACATCAGTAGTTTGAGTGTGCCGAATTAGAGGGAGGGCTGTGATAGAGGTGGGGAGAAGAGGACATGCATTTCTTGAAAACAACATGGACAATTGTGGGCATGGGGTCAGGAGGACAGAACAGCTTACGGTAGCCCAGTTTGGATGGTGCAAAGACATGAAGCAATGAAGAAAAGGAAAGGAAGGCAGGTCAGGGCAAATCGGTGAGATCTCCACCACAATTAAATGATACTGGCCTCAGGCATGTCTATAGGTCTCAGCTAATTCATCTGTAAAACTGTAAATCAGGAATCTACCCCATGTTTTTTTCCAACTCCACATTTTCAAATGCCACACTACAGACTTGAATATTGAGGAGAAGAGGTTGGTACACAGATTCAAGAGTCATTGACATAGAGATGACCTTTAAAGCAGTGGTTGGTGAATTTACCAAAGGATAATGTGCAAAGAGAAGACTAGAGGACCAAGAGTAAAATATAAGGTCACACCCACAGTCAAAGGAAAGAAGAAAGAAGCAGACCACCAAGTAGATTAAATTATTGTGTAGAGAGGAAGAATGAGAATCAGGATGGGACCCTCCCAACAGGGTCATTACCACAAGAAATTAAGAGAGATGGAAAACGCTCAAGGAAATGGGATTTGGCACTGAAGATCTGATTGCTGGTCTTTGAGAGAACACAGTTCGTAATAAGAATGACTAAGAACAAGCAGCCCAGAGACCTGGCTCACACTGAGAATGACAAGGTAAGATGACTTCCAGAACCCTTGGTTCTCATATGTAGCATTCCAGGTAACATGCCCACTGATGTCTTGGAGTAGGTAAGTTTGGCAAGATCAAGAAATCCAGATGGACAGAACTGAATCCTCAAGAGGAACTGAACAGCTTGCTCACCATTTTGACTCACTTCATACCACTAGAGTTAGCTGGGCCATTGCTGGGCAATTGGACCATGCCCATCTCATCATTTATTTCTTGCCTCTAAGGGAGAAGAGGGTTTGCCGTGGTGATGCCTGATTTAGGAAGACCCCTGAGTGTGTGTTGCACAGTGTGCTCTGGTCCAGTCCTTTCCTCAGAAGCAGGAAAAACAGAAGACTAATTAGGAACAAATGAAGGTGCCAGAGAGGAAGAGGAAGGTTAGAAGCAGGCTCTTTGCAATGACCCCGAATCCTTGGGTGACCATCTCCCCACAAAGATGAAGTGATGGAGCCATCACAGGGAGCAAGGCCCCTGGAGGGAATGGGTGCTTTCCTCCCCAAGTCATCCATACCCAATAACAAGCACACACCAGATAACACACACATTGAAGGCTGTGGGCTGTTGGAAGCAGACACAGGCCTTTGGGAATCCCCTGAACCAAGGCATGAGAAACACTCTTTTCCTTAACACCTGTAACACTCTCCAGGATGACTGTTCCTCTTAAAGCTGTAGGCATCTGTTTTCGCACTTGCTCCTTGGAGACAGAAACAGGATTACGATATATGATGCTTTTTCTCATTTCCTGCTATGTGTTGTTTTAAGTTTCTGTGACAGTTCTTCCATTCTTTCCTCCAAATGGTGAATCTATGTATAGCCAGCCCCCACCCCCACTCCTGTTGATGGGGCACAGACTTCTAATGAGAATGTTTAGGGCATGGAATGTTTTGTAGCCAGTGATTTTTTATCTGCTATCTGAAAAAAAAAAAAATCTTTCTACACATTTCAAGCCCACTTTGCTAGTGCAATAGAATGACCAGATAGAGTCTCTTTGAAGATTGGGAATTGCATTCAGCTTCAGAGTCATCATTTAGATCATCACTTGGGTCATCAGTGACCTCAGTGCCATGAGCCATGGGACAAGCACTGAGGATTGGAGCCAGAAGACGTGGGTTTGAGGATCAGCTCTACTTGAGGAGCTGTGATGTTCAGAACAAGTTGCTTTAAAAACAAAAACCAAAAAACAAAACACTAAGTCTCAGTTCTCAGTTTCCTTCTCTGTAAAGTGGTGCTAAGAAGCAAATCTACTTACTTCACAGGATTGTGTAAAGATTATGAAAACCCTCTCTGAAAGCATTTCCATTTACTTAAAGCACTCTGTACTATGAGGGTTTTATAACTAGATACATAGCGCTAGGGGTATAGGAGCTCAGGCTAAATCTTCGCAGGTGAGTCAGAAAAGTTGGCTGATAAACAAAATCCCTAAATTGAGTCTTACTTCTCACTATTGATCTTTTTGTCCACCACGTGGGATGCTAGGGAAAAAAATAAATCAAAGCTGCTTTCCAGTTAGCTGCCAGTGCCCCCAGACAACAGCTAAGGAAATCAAGATTTAGAAAGTCGTTGTTTGTCTGTTTTTAAGTGACTTGGCCTGAATCTCACAGCTAGCAAATGTAAGCACAAGATTCACACCTGAAATTCAGGCCTGCGGAAATAGGCTGCCAGAGGTCCTCGTTTCATAATGGCTTAAAACTAAAGAACAGGTGCAGAAAGATCATGGAGGGGGCATCTGAGTGAAGGCTCGGGGCCAGGACGTGGACTCAGAGGTGAGGGCCACCCCACGACTCCTGGGAGAGCCGCCCTCAGGAGAGGAGTTCACTCTGACAGGAGAAGCCCTAACAGGGACATCAGGAGGTGAGGTGCTTGCAGACGCCACACGGGCGGACACAGGCCAGCTGCCTTCTAACTCACCCCCTTTGGCAGCTTGAGCCAAATCCCCGAAAAGAGGAATAACACAATTCATGAGTCAAGGAAGTAGTAACGTGGAGCTCTGTGAACAATGGATGGGGCATGTCTAAAAAATTCCGTGGCTGGGGAGAGAAGGGCTCCTCTCCCTTCAGTCAGCACTGGGGCTGACAGACAGGAGGCCAAGACCTGCGTGCGCGATGTCACTGCGGGGCCTCCACTGAAGACGTGGCCCATTACACCCCCTGAAGCTGCACACGAATGACTTACACGGCGTTATTACTGCACAGATTTTCTTCTCCCTTTATCTCATTGCTCTGCTCCCACCAGTGCCTGTGTTTGAGTCAAAAGTTTAACATCTAAACTTTAGATCTAAGTTTTTCTCATTATTCAGCCCTTCTCCGTAGGACCCCTGTTTTCCTTCTAGCCATACCTCCCCTGCCCTGAGAAGACGCAGCATACATAATGCTCTGGAGAGGCGCAGTGGCTTTACAAGCAGACAGAAGACGGCCTGACCCTGGCCCTGACGTCTACACCCCCGAAACCCCAGAAAGCCACTCAGCACCAGGTCCCCGGTGTTAGAGCAGAAGAACGGGAACGAAGGAACGATTCATTCCAAGTTGAATTTCACATCATCATTCACTACCCCACCCCTTTCTAACATCTCCCCCAAATTTAACATCCTTAAAATTCCTACTTTTGTGGTATGGTTGGTTTGTTGTCGTTTTTCAGGGGGAATTTACATTTTCCGGCTAGGAAATCCTGAACTTGGCCAGGCACGTGTGAACAAATCAGTTTCCCATTCACATTCTGCTTTCCTGGGAGGTTGGGAGAATTCGTGAGATGCAGCCTGTAGGACACAGCCTGCTCTTGGGGAAACACGATGTATCAATATCACATTTAACAGAATCATCTTTTCACAAGAGGCAAGTGACTGGCCATTCACTGGTTTCGATCGGCCCATCCCTGCCGTGGGTGACAACGTCTGTGGTCTCCATCACGAGTGGCAGCTTGGCTCTTCTGTGGGTGCAGACATTTCCACTGAACAGTCATCAAGTTTCTGATTAGCAACGTTGCCAGATTAGCAGGAGTCTTTTCCTCAAATGTGAGTCTAGTAGGTCGCTAAGAAACTTACTCACATCTTCCTCTCCAACTTTGTTCCTAATCTGCGTGTCTTCTTCTCCCATCATTCTGGGGCAGAATCCCAAATCCATCCCACAAAATGGAATTTTGCTGTAATGAGAAACCAGGTCAGTTAGTCTTGGCAGAAACTATCAATACCTATGAAGACTAAAAAACAAATTCGATGTTTGGACATAGCATTGGCCACGGTTCTAATTATGTAGTGTGATTTTTTTCATTCTTGTCTTCTTTCTTCTGTGCTATTGTACCTGCAACTCCAGGCTGAGCAGAAATCCCTTTTGGAAACACAGTGCTCAGAAAAGAGGAGAGCAGGTCGACATAGGCAGGCAAAAACCATTTTCTTGATAAAATGCTGCCCTTTTCCTCTATGAACAGCAAAGGCTTAATTAACTTAGTCAAGTCTATTGGAAGGAAAGCATCACTGACTCTCCAGAGGCAGGTTCCGAGAAGCTGCCACGAGCCCCAAGCTCAGCAGGCTGGGGGTCCCCCATGCCACAAGTGGGGCTGGCCAGAGCCTTCCTCTCCTGGAAAATGAGGTTTCTGTGTGGGCCCCTGGATATAGTATCAGTCACTCTCTCTCCTTTTCTCCTGCTCTTTTCTTCTCCTTCCTGACACGGCCAGTAGTATCAATCTCTTTTTGCTTTATGTCCATTCTGTTCTTCTGATGGAGATGAGATGGACAGGAGGGGGCCATGAATGACATCCCCATTTTGTGCCTTCTCCTAGGTGACAGTTCACGCGAGGCCAGCAAGTGGACTGTTCTCAGAATTGTTTCCCAAGTGCTTTGCTTTGTCCTGTTTCCCCTATAAGCCTCCCTGACTTATTTTTGCTGTTGAGAAACTTGAACTCTTGATGGAATGAATACGAGGAAAACATTTTCTGTTTGTTTTCTTTTCTTTTGTTTGTTTGTTTTTATTCTGGGCCCGCTATAAAATCTCTTAGCAAGTCATTATGTTTTCATAAGGAAAACGCAAGCTTTTGTCTAGTGATCCTTCCCTTTGTTCCTATACAAGAAGGAGGGCCTGGGAAGGTACCATCGGGGGACATCACTGACCCAGCAACAGGCCACTATGGTGGTAACATGATGATAGCACAAAGGCCATGAGTGGAATGGGGGTGGCAAGAGTAACTATTCAGGCAAGCCCTCAAGGAAGAATTCCAGTAGGACCCTTTATCTCCCAAACAGATTTAGGTGCTGATTTTGTTAACTTCAAAGCATGACAGTTCTGGCCAAGCTTCTCTGAATAACGCCATCAGAGCAGGGGAGGAATCCTATTCTCTTGATGCAATTGGAGACCAGACTCTCAATACCATGGGTATTGGTGGGAGGATGTACTTTTTCTAGCTATACGCGGCCCTGCCCACCAAGAATCACTGCTCTTGAGGAAAAACGCCGCTTGCTCATGGGAGTGGGCTATGTGCTTGATGGTGAGGAGGTTAAACAAAACAAAGCAAAACAAAACTGTTGGGAACCATTAGAATCTGCCGTGTGTGTGTGTGTGTGTGTGTGTGTGTGTGTGTGTGTGTGTGTTCGGCTCATGAGAAAAATGATTCCCAGCTCTCAGACTTTCCTAAAGTATGAACAATGTTAAGAGATCCAACTTTTGATTTGGACTCGGGATTTTAAATTTAATGTGACATATTAATGAAAGCAATGTGCGGTATTTATTCAAATCATAGTTTTCTTCAGGGTAGTGCAAGATTCAGTCATGGAGAAATCAGGAGCGTATTCCAGACTCTGAAAAGCAAGAGGACCAGAAATCACAATGGTGGGGGATGGAGAGGCAGACAAAAAGACACGACTCATAAAAGAATTATTTAAGTTTGAGAGGCAAACGATACTATCTGAGGGAAGTATTAAAAGCCATGCAAAGTCATAAACTCCATGAAGAAGAACAGTTGCATGCCCTCTGCTCACCCTCATGGATGAGCACTGGGGACCCTCGTGGAACAGGAGCCCTGCGCTCCTGGTCACTGAGCATGCTTCTCTCCTGAAGGTCAAGCCATCTGATGGCTCAACAACCCTTTATACACATTGGGATGTAGCTAAATTGTCTTTTCATTAGTGGTAACTCAAGTGAATTGAGAAACAGGACAGACTGAACCTACCATTCTGTTGAGATTTAATAACACTGGTTTGATTTTAGAAGAACACACATTTTTCTATTTAAAACATTTCTCTGAGGGCTCTAAAGGGTTCGGGGCATTTTTTATAAAGGTGAAAATGGATTCCTGAGCACGGTGAAAAAAGTTGGGGTGCAAATGTGAAATTTTCCTTGAAATCCAGGTATATGGATTATGAAGATTCCATAGAAACTTTCTGGGAGCTATTATTTACTGAGTGCCAGCCCAAGTGGTTTACAAAGGTTGTTGGATGAATGGATGAATGAATGAATAAATGAACAAATGAACAGTCCTACAGAATACTTACTAACATTTCCTTTTTACTAGTGAGGAAACTGAGGCTTGGGAGGCTACAAAAAGTCACCTCATCTGATAAATCCTGGAATCGAATTCAAACCCAAACTCTCTGATTCTATGCGATGTAAAAGAGATTCAAAACAGTGCTGGGAACAATCACATATCCTAAAAACCCTTCCGCCTTAGGCCGGCTGATGAAGATAGCTTTTATTTTTCTCCTTGAAGTTCCTAACTTCCCCCAATGAGTGCCAGTGTCCTCATTCATTTTCTCACATTACTCATCTCTTTCACCCACAAAACTCTGGTTGAAATTAGTGGAATCTTCATGCTTAGGAGCTTCTAATGACATAAAGAACTGGGAATACTAACCCAATGTTCTGATCTTTTAAAAAAGCCCAGACAGAAAAGAATATTGGCCCCAGCGGTCAAAACCCAGACAACTCCAGTTTTGATGGGACAGCTCCCAAAAAGTTCAGATGCTTCCCTGAACTTATCCAAACCTTGGGCGGTCTCCTGCTTTTCCGGAGGGAACATGCTTGGTGGATGATGCACCAAGTTTGAAACACATGGAGAATGCCCTCCATGGGGACTCTTGGGTCTTATGTGAGGTTAAATCCCAACTGCACATCAGGCCGCCATGGTATTTTTTCTCTGGAGAAATATAAGCAGGCTCTGTTGTATTGCAGATGAAATCTCAACCACACAGAAAGCACTGGAAGTTAGAGTAGGTGAAGTTATCAAATGTCTGTTTATGGTCTTCATTTATTAAGCACCTACTGTGTGCCAGATACTTCCCTAGATGCTTCTGTTATTTTCTTTAACCTTGTCAACCAACCCGCCACATAGCTGTTATCTCCACTTAACAAACAAGGAAACTGAGGCCCAGGTTGATGAAGTAACATGCCCAGAGTCATATGACTTATAGGTGGCAGTTGGAATTGGAACCAATTCTGTCCATGTCCAAAATGTGTGCACTGAACCACACCATCATGTGTCCTGATCAGCCCAGAAAGACAGGAGCAAAGATTTCACTTGTGGCTGGCTCTGTACCCTAGCTTTATTTCCATTTGACCGCAGGCTCGTCTGGTCTGTTTCAGAGGCAGGGATCGAAGTAGTGGAGCTGGCGGGCACCTCTGGTTCTCATACAGCAAATATAGGCGATGTGGTCAAGTCATTGGGCAGAGGTCGCCAGCTTCAGGCCAAGTGACAGAAGTTAACGACACAACTCATTAACAAACCATCAAACTCAAAGCAAACCATCAACTGGCCATCAGAGAAAAGTCTGACAAGATAGACTAAGAAATTCATGGGTGACTTTAGAAATCAGAAATAAATCAGGAAGAAAAAACAGCTGATGTGCAAGCCAATTCCCTAAACACCAGAACCTCACAGAATCATGAAAAGTCCCCATAACTTGGGCCTGACTGAAACTGTGGTCCCTTCACTGTAGTAATTTAAATCAACTATTTATTTTGGCTTCCCTTCTGAATGACTCGTTCTAATCGAAATGCTTTGATGAGATGTATAAAAGGAATAAAAGTATGATTGAGAAGCCAGAGAGTAATATCTTGGTTTAAAACAATTGTGAACATAAACTTTAATCTCTGGCCATGTTATAAGGGCTATTTTGACTGACTACGGCAAAGACTTTCAAGACACTATTTAGAAAAGAATTTTGGGCTTCAGAGTGGGTATAAATGCATTCTAACACTACCCTTACAGAACGTACTTCCACCAAAATGCCTCTTATCCCACTTATAAATCAATGCACAGTTGATATCCAAAACTCCATGTCTTGGAGGCTTTTATACAAATCTAGGGCTCATAAGAAGCTAAGGTCAGCTTCATGCTGAGTTTGAGCAATATTTGGGGGACCTGGGCTCCTGCCTCTCTTATAAGCAAACCACTGGGTTTCCCTCCTGCTTTACATGAAGTACTTCCATTGATCTACCTGAAATCTATCTGTGGGTGCTTAGCTGAATTGGATATTAGCTTCCTGAAGTTCAATAGCAACAATAAAAAACAAGTGTTTACATTTATTAAAATATTACCATATGTCAGGTATCTTCTAGCAGAACTGGGTTTGAAGGCTGGCCAAGCTATTTGACTACCTGTGAGATCATGGATAAGTTAACTTATCTCTCAAATCATCAGTTTTCTTAGCTACAAATCGGTGATAATAATACATCGGTTTGAGAAAGACAAACACCATATGATTTCACTTATATGTGGAATCTAAAAAACAAATGAGGGGCACCTGGGTGGCTCAGTCGTTAAGCGTCTACCTTCGGCTCAGGTCATGATCCCAGGGTCCTGGGATCGAGCCCCGCATCAGGCTCCCTGCTCGGCAGGAGGCCTGCTCGGCAGGAGGCCTGCTCCCCCCCACCCCGCTACCATTCCCTCTGCTTATGTTCCCTCTCTCGCTGTGTTTCTCTCTGTCAAATAAATAAAATCTTAAAACAAAACAAAACAAATGAACAAACAAAAATCAGACTTTTAAATACAGAAGGCCAACTTGGTGGTTGTCAAAGAGGAGGTGGGTGGGGGATGGGTAAAACAGGTGAAGGGGATTAAGAGATAGAAACTTCCAGTAAGGAAAAAAGTAAATCAAGGAGATGAAAAGTGCAGCATAGAGAATATAGTCAATAATACCATAATGATGTTGTGTGGTGGCAGACGGTGATTACACTTACTGTGGTAAGCAGTGAGGGATATAGAGAATTGTCGAATCACCATGGTGTATACCTGAAAGTAATATAACATTGCATGTTAATTATACTTCAATTAAAAAAAAAAAAACTGCAAGCAGAACCTGAAAACTAAAGGAGACTTAAAAGACTAAAAACCAAAAACCCCAACACCTCAACATTGGTTTGCAGAGAAAAGTCAATAAGATGACATATGTTGTATTAGTTTGCTGGGGCTGTCATAATACCACAGAGTTGGTGGATTAAACAAAAGAAATTATTTTCTCATAGTTCTGGAAGCTAGAAGTCCTGGATCAAGGGGTCAGAGGGTTGTTTTGTTCTGAGGCCTCTCCTCTTATCCATGGTTGTCTTCGCCTCCAAGTCTTCACGTGCTCTTTTCCCTGTGTGTGTCTGTGTCCTAATCTCTTCTTCTTTTATCCAAGGAGACCAGTCAAATTGAATGAGGCCTATCCTAATGGCCTCACTGTAACTTAATTATCCTTCTACAGATCCTGTCTCCACATATAGTCATATTCTGAGATACTAGAGGATTTCAGCATATGAATTTTAGGGAGAAAACAATCCGAAAATGTATATGAAATGCCTAGAACATGGTACACTTTCAGGAAATGCTAGCTCCCCCTTCCTCCCCACTTCCAAGATCTGGTGTAAAGAAGACACAGATCAGGAGGTACACGGTCTTGAGTGGATTGTTCAGGTTCTCTCACAGACACGAAAATGCAAAACAATCCCACTACAATGGGATGCCCATTGCTGCACATTGGCAGGCCTTCAGTTTAAAAACAGAGGCAAACTAGACTTCACTTTACATCTCAAAGAGTGTATGTCAAGGTAAGAGGAGGAGTTGGTACTTTCAGAGCTCTCAGCTCCCATTGATTTAACATCTAGTCAAAGGCAATCAAAAAACTACAATGACCGTGACAGTGACCCTGGTGTGACAGCGTGGTAGCAGCAGTTCCCATGTACTGAGGACAGACTCATATGGAGCTCTTCAAGTGCATTCTCCGTTTCATCTATCACATCTTCTACAAATGAGTAGCTGTGTGTGGTCTTTCAAAGAAACTGAAGATTTTTTTTAAGTTTTTTTTTTTTTTTTTTTTTTAAGGAGAACACATGAGGAATTTCTGCATGTAAGAAAGGATAAAAATCAATGTTGATTTCATGAGATGACTCACCAGCCCAGATGACCGTTGTCACTCTAACTGTAGCTTTGCTGATATTTAAGGACAAATAAATCACATCTGAATTGACTAGAAAATGCTGACATCCACTTTTGGAAGGAGAACATGTTCTAGAGTGCAGATTGCTTGATAGGTATTGATGGACCAGGAGAGCTGGAGATGACCTGCTTTCAAGCCCCTCTCCACCTAGCACACCGCTCTGCATGCCATGAAGACAAATATCTGTGGACGGAATGCTGCCCCACCCCACTGGACTTCCGAGCTGCTCGCTCCTTTTGGGATCAGCGTAGCTAACAGCTCTGATGGTTCTCACTGATCAAACAGCTGTCCGTGTCCCTCTTCTGGACACTCAAGAGACTCCCCAAGAGCACTCTGCTGCAGAAGGAGGGAGGCCACCACTTGGCTCCTTTGTGATTTACTCTCAAGTGCTTTAGGGGTTTTGAGTAAGAATCTCAGTCATGGGAACGTATCTGTAAAACAATTTTTGGGAAAGTAGAAAAAGCAAACTTTGACATTTCCAAGATTTTTATTTAGTGGTACTTCTACAACTACCTCCCGAGAGAGAGAGATGTGACAGTGATGGAAACACACATTTTGAAATGTTGCAAGTCATAGAAACATCTAGGCCATGGTGATGCCTGTCAGATTCTGCTTTGTCTACCCATTTACCTCAATGCAACCACCTATCAGAAAGGGTCAAGTGGGCATTGCTTTGGGTAAGTCTTCCAGATTTGAACAAAGGCACAGGGGAGACAGATGCATGGAGAGAGCTGCTTTCTGTCAGCTCTCTCTCTGGACATGCTCAGGCCTGCTGTCTGTGGGCAGGGCTTTTGAGTTTCTGGCCTGCTGTCAACCTCATTGAGCAGCAGCCTTGGCTGGGTCATACACAACATTTTTTCTGTCTGAAGGATGACCTGGTTAGCAAAGGACAAATAGTAGAGCTCCCAAAAAATAATTAAGTCTTTGGACCCCTTTCCGCAAACACAAATCTGTGTGAGGTTTCCTGGAGCAAACGCTGTAGACTGCATTCCAAAGGCCAAAAGGCAAAACACCACGCTGGTCAGTAACCCATGTTCCCTCCATAAATAGCACCATGGCTTTCTGAAGCAATGAGACAGAATGTTAGACAGTCCCATCCGTGGTACCAGCCAGATGGAAGCTCTCGCTAACAGATGTGAATACGACAAAGACAACCAAAGAGATGGACAGAGGACCAATTCAGTCAAAGCATAGTATGTTGGACAATTTGTTGAATACTTAGGGCCTCAGTTTCCTCAGCTCCAAAGTTAGGCCAATAACTGTTCCACTAGGCAATCCATTTAACAGGAACACCATCACTGAGCACCTACCAGAACCGCGCTAATGGCTGGTGGTAAAGACCAGGTAAAATGTGAGGGTCCAGCTGAGCAGCTGTCTCATAAAAGGCTTCCCCCCAATGTTTGTTGACTATGGAAGAAGGGTTGGAAAAGAGATATCCCTGGGTTTCCTTTGAAAATGTGGATATTTATTCAGATACCTGAATTATTTACCAAAATTATTAAAAGTCACTTTCTTCTACAGGCATAATGATTAAGCACTAGAAACTGACAACTGAGACCCTGGGAACAGAGAGTTAAGACAGGAAGAGTGAGCTCTGTTCCAGCTCAGGGGACCTTGACTGAGCTTTGACATATGTGAATAGAGTCCCAGGAGAATCCGTGGCTTCAGATTTAGGTCCAAATAGGTAAAGAGCGGAGAGGAAAGGTGCCAGAGGTGGGGTGTGATGAAAGGGACAAATTAATCTATTACAGTGAAAAGTATAGGATAATTCCAAGGAACAAACTAACAGACGTGTTTATCCTGTGAGCAGCCCTAGTGATTTCAGTGGTTGGCTGGAGGGAGGGGAAAATTGAGCTAGCATTAATCATGCTCCCAAGTTCAACTCTAGCTTCTCAGAAAAGAGACAATAATTGGTAACACCATCTTGGTCTTCCCAACACCCAGGGTCAAGGCCTGGCTGGAATTACCCAACAGGATTTCAGACGAGGCCTGGAAACATGTGCATTTAAGCTTCTTCTGGAATGCATGCTGCATGTAGAAATGGATTTTTCTCAACCTCGTTTTAGGAAAATCTGAACTTCGTAAGAATAACTGGGTGCTTTAGAGAATCCCATATGGTTTTTTCTCTAGAGAAGCATTTTGTAGCCAAAACCAGCCAATGGCACTAACCACACCTATCTCAAGGCCAAGTTTGGATAGTCGCCTTTTTTATTCAATAGAAAAATAGAAATCCTTTTTTAACTACCATGTATCCTTCAGTTGCCTTTCCTTGTGCTGTGGGATTCTTTGGCACTCCTGTGCTCCTCCAAGGGTTAACAGAAGGTTAGCAGAGACGACCTCGGGGAGCTGGGGGAGCTTCCAAACCTCCCTGGGCGGGGACTACAGATGGCAGGTCAAAATCGACATCACTCTTCAGCTGCCTGGTATGCACCTTACGAAACCAGGCACACCCACGCTAAAATAACCAACTGGCCCGCACTCAGGGAAAGTCACAGATGCGTTTCTTCTTCCAGTGATATATGTAGAAGCAAAGGGTGGAGGTTAGGGATGGAGAGAGGGGGAGAGGAGGCGAGACGTACAGAGATGGGACAGGGGAACTCAAGCGCACCGAGCATCCGATGCAGCCGGTCTGTGAGGAGACCCTCCAAATGCTGGAAGGCCTTCCATGCCAAAGCCGCTCAGGATGAGTCCAATTTTAGCCCAGGAGAAATGAATCATCTATAGGGCAAAAGGTTTAAAGAGAAAAAAAGTATCATTCCAAGTATGCAGCGCTGTCCACATCCAAAACTTCTAGGTCAAATACAGTGAAGAACTGATGTGGGAAAAAGAAAGCAGCCTGACCTCTCAGTGCTCTGGGTCGGCTGCCAGCTGTCCTCGTCCTCACACCACTGATGGCCTGGCCCTGTTGGTGGGCTATGGGAGGAAAGCTCAGGCCTCGTACCTCTTGATGCTTGGGGAATGCGGGCTGGGAGTTTCAGACTTGTACACCTTTTGATTAGAGGGGATGTGGCTTTTTCAATGATGATGATGATGACGATGATAAAAACGCCTCAAGAAAGAATGGGGGCATGTGCAGGCTTATATATTATTCCAAGCTCTGCGGAAGGGTCTGAAACAGTAAAACCTTGTTTGCTCATGCGGCTCTGAGTAACCGAAGGGGGAAAGAGCTCAGAAAATAATTGATTAGATGCCAATTCACATAGCTCACTTAGTCTGCTTTTTATTATCAGGATTTCTTTAAAAGGCTAATAGATCCTGTTCTTGACAAGCATGAAGCCAGAAGGTGGGCTCTTATCCAGTGTTTTCATTTTTCAGCCCTCCAGAGGCAATGATTAGATCTTACTATTGAATGCACAAACCACACTCACTGTGTGAACTCTCTGAGAGCACTCCCCACCTAGGGATAAAAAAAGTAGAGAAGTTTTATTGGAAGGATTGTAAAAGGAAGAGGGAGGAGCATTCTGGGTCTCTTTGGGCCAACTGATTAAGGATGAGTTGATTTTCTTATGACCACTCTAAAGCTACTCTCCCAGGGAGGAGGGAAACGTGAGAAGACTGGACTTCAGTGATTTAATTCCAGGTCTAAGAATAGCCAAACCTGGGCTGGAGAGCGAAAGTCAACCAGCGAAAGACCATTCACAAAGTGATATAAGATCCTGCGAATCCTGGGTCGTTTTCGTGAGTGGAGTTTCTCTCTTCCACATCTCATAAACTGTCACTGAACTTAGGACGGTATGCCAATCAATGGAGGCTCTCCCCAGATTGGATGATCTGAAACTGAGCCACAAGGAGCCAAACGTGATTAAAACGTGCTTCCAGTCATAACTTCATGGCGATGCTGCTCAGAGGCATCCTGGATCCCATAAGCACTGGACACATCTTGTTCATTACACCACAGTCTGTATCAAGTTGCCACACATTGTATCTGTGTCTGCCATGTAACTACACTCAATGTATCCTAAGGGCTCTCTCCTTCCTCATGGGATTGGTAGGTGAGTCTCTGGATGTGTCCTTGGGGGTAAGCTCTCTGCTTCCATCACCAGTCCAGTGAATGAAAAGAGAAAAGATCTTTCCTCCAAGGAAAAAGAAAAGACATGCTAGTGAATGGACGGCCTAACTCCTAGCCTTTGGGGTTAGCTCATAGATAATCCCAGCTCCTTCTGATGGTGGCAGATTCCTCTTGTGAGGTGCTGGAGAGGCTACTTGGGCTGGAGCTCCTTTCCAATATTTGGCTCTTTAGATAAGAATACCTTTCAGTTCTTGAGTATGTTGCTGTGCTCAGTTTTTCTAAGCAATTGCCCTACTCTAAAGAGAAACTAAGAAACAGTGGGGCTGTTAGAGATAATGACACAGTACACACAACTCTAATTCATACACAGCCATCACATTTTATAGCTTCCTATCTGTGATGCTAGAACTAAGGAGTTTTTTACAGTTTTCAGGTTAAATTCCTATTCTTTGGGGATTATAATTCAGTTATAAAATGTTTCTCTTAAACTGAAGTTTGGTATACAAAGTCTTAGGTCAGAATAAAAACATTATTAGAAATTTCCATAAATGTCACTTACGTCATTAAAAGTTATTTTGTAAAATAGTTAAAACCACATCTTTAGAACATACGCAAATGTGACTTAGAGTTACATGTTTCTTCTTTCTTATTTGTTTATGTACAACTATGTTCGCCTACCTTTAAAAAAATGAGGTTTTTCATTATGCCATTCAGATTACATTGTTAAATAACTTAAAAATTACCTTTCGATATTTACAGATTAATATTGAGAACACAGCCTCCAGGATAACAATGTGTAGAAATGACAACATAGATGAGTCCAGATATTAAAAAGGCAATACACAAATCAATCTTATTACTTTAAGGGCACATTTAATGTGCACTGACAATTAATTGTGCATTGACAATTAATGTGTTCCCTGGGAGCCGTGAGAAGCAGGTGATAACACTCAACCCCAGGGAAGACAACAGGTGAGGGGGTTGAGGGCAAACCCGTCTTTTCCGTCCTATTAGAGGCGAGACACCCTACAGCATTTCCCTCACGGTATCTCACAAATATATTACTTTTTTTTAAGGGAGGTTAAATATGTCTGAGCCTTGGGAAATTTGTTACTATAACCATAGCACCACTGATGTGAAACCCACATACCGTTGTACTTCCTTACTGTTTTGTCTACCGTGTTTTTCCCAATGCTCAGCCAGGCGCCTGAGTGGCGCATTTAGTTAATCGAGCCGCTCTTGGTTTTCGGCTCAGGTGGTGATTCCTGGTGATTCCTGGTGATTCCATGCTCCATGCAGAGTCTGCTTAAGACTCTCTCCCTCTCCCTCCGCCCCTTCCCCACAAAATAAATAAATATGTCCTTACCAGAAGAAAAAAAAAGAAAGAAAAAGAAATGTTCAGCCAGGTTCTCACCCCCTTGCCATTCCATAGTGTATGTATTTGAAGGCTGACAGGCAGTGGGGAAGGTGGCCATCACATGTTCTTGTGGAATTTGAAGAGTTGACACCATCACGCCACCTACTAACACTGTATTAGAAAGGCGACATTATTTTTTTTCCAATTTTTCCAATTGAAGTTCTTTTATTAGCTAGGGTTTGTTCACTGCCTCCCTGGTGTCTGCTGTTTTCTCACACTCTTGGCTGACTTACCTTCACTCCCTGGGCACTTGGGAACACAGTCCCGGCTGGGTGGGGAGGCCTCTCAGAGCTGCTAAATTCAGAGGAAGTTTGTCCTCCACAAAGAAGTAATTAAAATGTTCCCATGTGGTTCCTCCGAGAGCGCTAGAAGCTCTCAAGTTCTCTCCTGCTACTTTATCAAAAACTCCTGGGTAGACATTGAACACCATTAACAGTGCCAAAAATAGAGTGGTTTTTTTTTTTAATTGAAATTAAAAATGTATTTATTCTTAAGGCCAAATGAAAGCCCACTATACTCTTTTTAGACATTTTTATTGGATGGTGGGTGTGCATGTGTGTGTGACAGAGAGCCACCCAGAAGAGAGCCAGGTTGTGTTCCCATCTAATGGGAAGGCCACGCTGTATTCTATTTTTCAAAGAGGTGCAGAGAGAATCCCCGAGAATTCACCAGTCACTTCCAATTTTTATCATTTCCCAGTTACTTTCAGAAGTGGCTTCCTCAGAGCATCTCATTTAAGCCCAGGAGTAACTTAATACAGCAAGAGAAACGTTCAAAACCTTGATGCCTTTTGTTCGTAATTTCCTTGTGTGTTTTGTGTCCCCTAGAGCAGATAAACAAGGGGTGTCCACTAATTAGAGTCAGAAACCTCGCAACGCAAAATGTCTGGAAACTCCCGTGTTCTGTTAGTTCTAATATACACGCATCAGCCATAAGGGATGTCTAACAGTGCAAGACCATAAAATCCCTTCATGTTTTCTGTTTTAGGGAAATCCTGCGTGGTTGCTCTAGGGTCATAAAAAATTACTAATGTGTTTTCTCATGGCGCTGGGCCATAACATAAGGCCCCGTGCAATGGTATTGTAAGCAGCCTGTAATCACAAACAAATGTATTCCACCAGCAGATGAGATGTTATATGAGAAAGTGTGAGAGGTTAGAGCTCGAGCCTTGGTGTCAGCTCCGAAGCAGGTCCCTCCATAGCTGAAGGCCCCAGAGGCCATGCGAATGAAAATGACAGTGCCTGGGAGACGGGGGTGGGAAGGGGGATGCCAAGAGAGATGAGGTCATCACAAAGAATATCCAGCTTCCCCCTGAATGGAAAACAAGAAGAGGCCTCAACTCGGGCGCTATCTGGACAAAGAAAGGAGGTGGAGTTTATGGGTCAGGTTGAGGGAGATGTGGGAAACCCCAAGAGGAGGAGACAGGTGACGTGAGTCGCAGGAGGGGGGATGGGTAGCCAGACCCACAGCCAGCCATCCTGGAGCCCGCCTCGTATCAGCAAGGGAAATGGTGTGTCTGTTTCCACCGCCACTTATCTGTTAGGTTCAATGGTTAGGTTAGTGCACGAGGAGGCAGACGGTTAACATAAGGGCAAGGCTGCTCGCCCACTACGGGTCCGGCTTGGGAGGACGTTCGGGGCTGCTTTCATAGGCCAAGGATCGCTGGCATCGTTCTGTCCCAGATGAAAGGAAACTCTCATAGAGAAGCTGATGTGTTTTGCCTTAGCCTCCAAAAAGGAACTTTTAAGCATTTCTCCAGGTGAGCTCCTGTGCCCAGCAGGAGTCTTTCCCAGAATTCTCAGATGGGGGTGTGGGGGGTTCCATAGGAGCGATACAATCAGATTACTGCGAGACAGCACAGTGCCCCAGAAATAGTGCACACAGTGGAAATGCACAAGTTAAAAATCCTGGCTCCACCACTCCCTAACTGATTTTGAGCAAGTTATTTATGCTTTCCAAACTTCGGTTCCCTCTTCTGAAAACAGGGAGAGAAATATCTGCCTTAACGATTCTTGTACAAGTAAATCTCCCACTTAAACGCTACTCTTAATGCCAGCAACTTCCGGGTCCTTTTGTCTCTGGCCCGAATTTCTTTTCTAAGTTTCACAACTGTATACTCTATCCCATGTCCCACAGGCTCGTCAACCAAATGTTCCAAATGGAAAACATCATCTTTCCTTCCCTCTAACCTCACAGATCTGTTTTCTACTCAGCTAAAGATGCCATCATGCGTCGCCAGAAAACTTAGAAGTTTTTCACATTTTTTCCCCCTCCTCACCACTCTCTAAGCACAGAAACCAGCAAGCTTCAGCTCTGGATTTCAGCTCTTCTGAAGCTCACTAGCTGTATCTCCATCTCTAGTTTGGGTGCCATGCTTTCAGCCTAGATCATTCCAAGAGTCTCCTGTTCCTAAGGTTGGCCCATTTTCCACCCTCCATCCGGAGAGACCTTTGAGAAGAGCAAGTCCTTTTGGTTCACTCCCCTCCTTACACAGCTTCTCACTGCCCTCAGGATATTTCTTACCCCAGCTGGCCAAGATCTGGTCCTTTCTTAATACTCTCGAGTCGTATTTGGTCTCCACAGTTCTGTCACCATAAGTTCTCTCTATACTGAACTCTGTTGACTTTCACTCATCTCTGGGCCTTCACAGATGTTGTCTTCTCTTCCTGGAATTGGCTTCCCTCCCCCTGCCTCCCTCCAACCCCCTTACCTAATCGCCACTCATTCTTCAGGTCAACACAGGTATCACCTCCCACAGGCTGGATATGCATCTATAGCTTGTAATCTCTTTACCACAGGCACATGACCTTACAATACTGGACTCTCTGGGAATTGTCAGTCTCTACTAGACAGTAAACTCTTTAAGGGCATCGTATCTTCTTTAAAGGAAGGAAGGGAGGGAGAGAGGGAGGAAGGGAATAATATGACATGTTAAGCACCTAGCACAGAATCAGTCACATACCAACAAACCCGAGTGTCCACTCTGTATTGATAAAATGCACATCTTCACTTTTCTTAACCAGACCCCAAAATTACTTTTTCACACTCACTTCACACCTAGGCATGCTAAAATTCTACCATCAGCCAAGTGTCTCCAAAAACCCAGTAGGCTATATCAATTTCAGAAGTGTCCAAACTGGAGGTTTTGTTTGTCCAACAAGGTCCTTAGTCTCCTTCACTTTTTTTTTTAATTAACAGACTTTATTTTCTAGAGCAGTTGTGAGTTTATAGAAAAAATGAGTGGAAAGTACAGAATTCTGGGATTCCCCTTACTTCTCACCCACACACAGCTTTCCCCTATCATTAACATCTGACATCGGTGTGGTACATTTACTACCACTGAAAAACCAGTGTTGATATATTTTTATTAAATAAAATCCATAGTTCAGATTAAGGGTTACTCTTTATATTGTACAAATTTGGAGGTTTCAACAAATGTATAATGACACATATCCAGTGTTATGACATCATACAGAATAGTTTCATTGTCCTACAACATGTCAGTGTTCCATTTATTCATTGTTCTCTCTTTACCCTTTCTCGTCTTCCCAAACTCCTTCCCATACCCGCTGATCTTTTTATTGTCTCTCCAATTTTGCCTGTTCCAGAATGTCATATAGTTGGAATCATACAAGATGTAGCCATTTCAGATTGGCTTCTTTCACTTGATAATTAGCAATTAAGATTCCTCCCTGTCTTTTCATGACTCGATAGCTCATTCCTTTTTGTCACTGAATATATATTCCATTATCTGGATGTACTATAATTTGTCCATTCACCTGTTGAAGGACTTTTGGGGCAATTATAAGTAAACATTTCTGTGAACATTTCTCTGTGGACATGAATTTTCAACTTCTTTGGGTAAATATCAGCGAGCACGACTGCTGGGTCATCTGGTAGACTAGGTTTAGCTTTGTAAGAAACTGCCAACTCATCTTCCAAAGTGGTCGTGCTATTTTGCATTCTCACCAGCAAAGAAAGAGAATTTCCACTGCTCCGCAGTGTTCTGGATTTTCGTCATCCAAAATGTGTGTAGTAGGGTTTCATTGTTATTTTAATTTGCAATTCTCTAGAGATATATGTTGAGGATCTTTTCATTTGCTTCTTTTCCATCTGTATATCATCTTTGATGAGGTATCTGTTCGGCTTTTGGCCCACACTGTGCTGTTGCTGTTGAAGGGCTATTGGAGGTATTACAGTCCAGCAGAAAGATTCAAACAGCTCCACGTGGTGTTTTGAAATTGATCTTGACTGTAGGTTGAGTGACCCATAGTTGGAACACACTGCCAAAGTCCAAGAGTTTCAACATGTCCTTAGTGTCAGGATCTACTTCCATGATCTCCTGGTCCAGGGCTGAGACATGAGGGACATAATTCTCTTTCATTTCTCTCTCCTCCTCCTGCAGCTTGTCTGGGATTCCTCTCCCCCGGCCTCTCTGAATCCACTTCGTCAGATGTGTGACATCGCCCTCTATCTTGTCATAAAGCTTCTTGCTGGGAATAGTGGTGATCTCTCCACACACGTGCCTGCTGGTGTGGAAGGTGTGTGTAGGCACGTGTGGTGCTCCTCAATTATGACCCAGGCTGCTGCCTTCATGGTTTTGGTACCAACAGCCCAGGTTGGTGGCTATGGTAAAAGAGAAGTTTTAGCCTACTTTTTAATTGGGTTGGTTTTTTTTATCATTGAGTTTTAAGAATGCTTTGCATATTTGGCTGCAAGTCCTTTATCTGATGTGTGTTCTACAAATATTTTCTCCCAGGCTGTGGCTTGCTTTTCATTCACACAATCTCTTTCACTTTTGAATGACA
>CM053616.1:61017217-61028028 GCA_028646535.1 Procyon lotor | reverse complement strand
TTTTTTTTTTAAAGATTTTATTTATTTATTTGTCAGAAAGAGAGAGAACACAAGCAGGCAGAGAGGCAAGCAGAGGCAGAGGGTGAAGCAGGCTCCCTGCTGAGCAAGGAGCCTGATATGGGACTCGATCCCTGGACCTTGAGATCATGACCTGAGCCGAAGGCAGCTGCTTAACCAACTGAGCCACCCAGGCGTCCCAGAAAAGAGAATCTTAAGCAGACTCCACGCCCAGTGTGAAGCCCAACTTGTGGTTCAGTCTCACAACCCTGAGATCATGATCTGAGTGGAAATCAAGAGTCAGACACTTACGTGACTGAGTTACCCAGATGCCTCTTTTTCTGGTTTCTTTAAGGATTTTTCTCTCAGTCATTGATTCTCTGAAATTTGAATATCATATGCCAGGGTGTATACCTTTAGATATTTATCCAACTTCATATTCTCTGAGCTCCCTGGGTCTGTGGTTTGGTGTCTCTTCTTGGCCATTATCCTTTCAAATATTTTCTCTACTCCATTCTCCCTTTCTTCTCCTTCAGATATCCCCAACAATGAGTATGTTTCATCTTTTGTAATTGTCCTACGGTTCTTGGATGTTCTGTTTTATTTCATTTCCATTTGTTTTTCCTGTATGCATCTCAGCTTGGGAAGTTTCTATTGACATTATCTAAAAGCTCACTGACTCTTTCCTCCTTCGTGTCCAGTCTACTGATGAATCTATCGCGGTATCTTCACTTCTATTATGGTGTTTTTTATGTATGGTCTTTCTTTCTTACAGTTTTCATCTCTTTGTTTACATTACCCACGTATTTTGCATGTTGACTATTTTTTCCATTAGAGCCCTTAACGTATTAAATATAATTATTTTAAATCTACTAATTCTAGTAACTGTCTAATAATTCTAGCAACAGTGTCATATCTAAATCTGGTTCACATGCTTGCTCTCTCTCTTTAGGCTTTTTTGTTTGCTTATTTTGCTTTGTACTTTTTTTGTTGAAAGCCTCACATGATATATTAGGTAGAAGTAGGCCTTTCATGTGGGGTCTTATGTTAATCGAGCCAGGACTTGGGTTGTGTGCAATATTCATTGTAGCTCTAGTTCCCAGAGACTTCAGATTTCTCTTACATCTTTGTTTTATCTCCCTTGTTAACTTTGGGCTTTCCTAAGTACTTCATCTTAGACAAAGCCTGTGTCTTGCAACCCTTTCAGCTGTAGGCCACTGTTATTATATTGAAGCCCTGGTTGGTGGCAGTGGTGGAGGTCAGTGTGGGGGAGGGGAAGCATTCTATAATCTTATTACTACACCTCTGTGTCTTAATGGGCCTGTGGCCCTGGGCTGTGACTTTCCCAGCTGTTTCTCAGCTATCTGCTCCTTAGAGGAGACAGGGAGGTTAGAGAAAGGTCTATGAAAATTAAGTGTAGGGCAAAACTGTTGGGGGCCTTAGTGTATATTGTCTGCTCCTAGGAGTAGTTTTAGGTCCACAGGTATTGAAAAGATTGAGAAGGACAAAGCTTTCGGGAGCCCTAACTCTGAAGAAAGGCTGCAGGAGTTGGGATTTCCTGAAACGGAATCTGGAGCAAGAGCGTGATGGCTGGGGTGATGGGTGGTGATGTTAACTGGCCCCTGCTTCCTCGGTGGGCCGAACGAATAAACAGGAACGTCTTGGGCTAGAAGATAAAATGCAGGTGAAACTAGTAAGGGAGGTTTAGATGATTCAAGGATTGAGAGAATGGATGAGTCAACTAGACAGAAACCACAAGTTATAGAAATCATGGTCAGTGAACTAAGCTACATCAGGGTCCTGTAAGTGACCGTGTGCAGCAATGATAACAGAAACTGGGTTGTGTCTGTGGCCAGGAGAAACCAGCCCGTGAGAATGCATTCGGTGTAGACATCACAGATCCATCCTGTCTCTTTTGCTGCCTCTGACATTCCTCATTCAGAGTGAGAAGGATATAACTGAGAAGGTTTCCCGATAGCAGACCATACAGATATTTAAATGTTTCGATTTGAAGCACTTCATGATCCTAAGTTAGCACATAACATGCCCAATTGACACTTTGAATCCGGGTGTAAGTCCTATTCCATTCCTCCTGTAACTCACCATATCTCATTCTTCCCTTTTGATAGGCTCAAATTAGGTGATAATAATACTACCAAACAGCCCAGTTTGCTCAAGGTCAAGAGTGGGGGAAAATGGCTCCTGGTTTTTCAAACAGTTTCTTTTTTACAACGGAAAAATCCTGCTTTAGTCTCACTGCTTTATAGTTATCTCTGATGTACAGGCTAACTCAGAGATTTATTCACATTTTAGTAAGGAGTTTTCCTCTTTAGAAAGAACAGACTACACTCTGGTGAAGAAACCACACGAAGGAGGGAGAACAGAGCAGAGTAAATGGGAAGGGCCTGCTGTTGCCTGATACAGGAACAGGCTTATACATTTATATAAGGACACGATGTATAAGGGAATGGAAACAAAATAAAGCAAAACCATACCGCTTCTGGTTCTTTGGGGTGGTATAAACAGATAAGTGGTCACGGAGACAATTTCCTCAGAGCCTTGTGCGTAAGCTTTACTTGAGATTTGCTTCATCACATGACTTAGAGCAAAATATGACCAGTCATTCAAAATATTTATTAATATTTTTCTGACCCATTACATACCAAATATTATTCTCGGCACTAGACATATGGCAATAAAGAAAATACACAAAAAAAAATCCCTATATACACGGAGCCTACATTTCGTGGACGAGAGGGAGAACATCAGTAAAGAAGTAAAATAAATAGTATATGAAATGATGATATGCGCTATGGGAAAAAATTTTACAGGAAAAGGGAAGAGAGTGCTGGGATGAAGGATATGGTTGCAATTTTAAGTTGGTCGGGGAAGCTTTCTCTGATTAGGTGATATTTGAGCAAAGACCTGAGGGCCGTGTGGGAGTGAGCCATGTGGCTCCATGGAGGGAGAGCGTTGCAAACAGAGGGAATAGTTAGTATAAAATTCCCAAGTCAGGAGAATTCCTGGAATGTCGGAGAAACAGCAAGAAGGCATGTGGCTGGAGAGGTGTTAGACCTGGAAGAGTAGAAGGAGATGAAATCAGAAAAGTTTTAGGTGCCGGGTCATGGAAGGTCTGGTAAGTCATTGTAAGGACTGTTTTTCACTCTCAATGAGTTCGGGACTATTGGAGAATTTTGAGCAAAGAAGTGACGTGAGATGACATATTTAAAAGGCTCAGTCTGCCGTGTTATGGGTAGACTGTAGAGGTACAAGGGAAGGAGCAGGGTGAAAGCTACTGGTAGCTTCCAGGAAGGAGTCATGGCTAAGGTTGGCTGGGGGAGTAGTAGAGGTGGTGAAAGGGTTCACCAGACAGGTGAACGCCAGACGGGTCTGTTCAAAGACATACCTGACAGAATTTCCTGACAAATAGTATTTGGAATGTAAGAGGAAAGAGGGGTCAGTGAGGACTCCCAAGTTTTTAGTGTGAGCAACAGGAAAGAAAGGGTTGCGTTTCTTGAGGTGGGAAAACGGGATCACAACAGGTATGGAGGAATGATCATGAGCTTGGTTTGGTCTCCAGATGTTAGGATGTTGGAAAGATAAAGAAGAACCAGCAGAGGACAATGGAAAGGAACAACCAGGAGGTAGCAGGAAAATGGAGAAAATGTGGTGTTCCAAAATGATCAAGAGAAGAAGGTGTTTCAAAGGAGGGATTGATCAACTGTGTCACCTGTTCAGATAGTTCAAGAAAAATGAAGACAGAGAACAGACCTGTGGATTTAGCCATGGAGAATATGGGCAATTCTGGCAATCCGGGTGCCCATGACCATGTAGGTTAACACTTTAAGCAAGAAAAGAAAAATAAGTTGCATATAATTCAGGCTGAGGAATGAGGAAATGAGGTAATTGTCAAAAGGTTGAAGTCTATTTGGCAAGTTATCTGTACAATAAAGGTATGACTTTTGCTCTATCTCATATCCATACTCAACTACTGCTCACTAATTATGGTTCAAGTTTGCTAGTGAGTTCAGGGATAGGGTCCATGCCCTCATCATGTAACCTTGAACCTGTGCCCAAAATGACTTAGATTTTTCTCATGATGAAAACAAACATAATGGTCACCACTAAACTATCAAAGCCTGGGAATTGCTGGCCTGAGGGAACAATGTTGGCATTGGATTTTCTGCAAAGGAAAGCCACATTCCACAGCTACCTTGAAGTCTGTAGAAATGGAACAATTAAAAATACAGTTTTGTAGTGCAAAACAATAAATCTTGTAACACTGAAAAAAATAAATAAATAAAATTAAAAAAAAAAAAAGAAAAAAATACAGAAAAAGAAAAACTGCCAATGCAAATCCCTTTGGGTGGATTAGATGGCTCCTGCCTAACTATGTCCTGATAAGAATGGACATTCCTCACTAGCATAATCACCTGGTGCCATTTGGAATTCAGGAAGTATTGTAGAGTCAGTGAGTAAATGAAATGAAATGAAATGAATCAATGAGTAGGATTCATTAGTTATGGTTCAATGGCTCTCCCTGACTCATCTGACCACATGTTGATCATTCTTTCTTGTTTCTTTGGCCCTACCAGACTCAACTCTATATTCCTTGAAGACTATATCGAGACTTTCTCTTCTTTGCCACACTTGGTTCAGTATTCAACCTACGACTTAATGTAGTAGTCAGGATTCTCCAGGGCAACAAAACGAATAGGACATATGTTCTAAGAGGAGCTTATTATAGGAATTGGCTCACATGACTATGGAGGCTGAGAAGATCCACGATTTGCCCTCTACAAGCTGGAGAACCAGAAGCTGGTGGTATATTTCAGACAGAGTCAGAAGGCAGAAGAACCAGGAGCACCAACGCCTGGGGGCAGGAGAAAATGGATGTGTCAGCTCAAGCAGAGAGAATTTACCATTCCTCTGCCTTTTTGTTCTATTCAAGCCCTCAGCTGATTAGGTGATATCCCCCTTCACGGATGAGAGCAATTTTCTTTACTCAGATATGAATTCAAATATCAATCTCTCTAAACACATCCTTGTAAACAAATCCAGGAAAGACGTTTCACCAGTTATCTGGGCATTCTTCAGTCCAGTCAAGGTGAAACATGAAATTAACTATCATAATACATACTAATTGATGGAGCAAAAATATTTTCTGAAGAAATTGAACTAATCCAAGTCGAGGAACTAAATTTAATTTAAAATCCTTAAGACAGGGATGCCTGGGTGGCTCAGTGGCTTAAAGCCTCAGCCTTCGGCTCAGGTCATAATCTGAAGGTCCTGGGATCGAGCCCCACATCGGGCTCTCTGCTCAGCAGGGAGCCTGCTTCCTCCTTACTCTCTGCCTGCCTCTCTGCCTACTTGTGATCTCTCTCTGTCAAATAAATAAATAAAATCTTTAAAAAAATAAATAAAAATAAAATCCTTAAGACAAAGAGACAAAAGAAACAATCCAAATAAGCCTTATCAAATTCAGATTATTGTGGTTTGTAGGGCTAAATAAATTGGAGCCATATTGTCATACCTTCCTCCGATGTTTTGGTATTTAAGACTCTCATCAGAAGGTTTCCACCATTAATCGCTAACTATTATTTGCTGTTGTCAGTCACTGGGAAAGGACTCTCCAGCACTACAACCTCATCCTTCCAGAACCCTCTGTAACTATGTAACTGTTTGGTGTATATCCCTGTGTTACTGGTGTGATGTTTTTTTGCCAGGGAAGATGGCTGTTTTCTTGGTTGCACAAACTTTGGGATATCTCAATGAGATCATGTAATTTAATTTTGGTCCACAGAATTACACACACACACACACACACACACACACACACACACACATACACACAAATATACACCCCTTCTGACTCCTTATGAACTACCCCAGGAGATCTCAGGTAGCATTCTTGCTTATTCATCCCCAAATAAGTCTACATCATTGCTTAGGTCAGCAACAAAAAACATACATGAATGTTGAGAGGTGTGATGGTGGTCCATCCTACTCAAAGCTTGTTCAGCTCATATTCCTTATTCACACTGAAGATAAGAGTTACTGTAACTGTCATCTTCAGCAGTGGCATGGATAATGGGAAGGTGACTTTGGAAAAGCAAAATGTTAAACTCTAACTTCAGACCTAATTTGTGATCTTCCCTCCCTGCTGGCTTAGTAAAGCAAACATCGTGAGCTTTCAAACAACAGATATATGTATTCGGAAATAGAGTGTTGCTCTTTTCTGGTTTTACCTCTGCTATGCTATTGGTAACATGATACTTGAGGTTGTAGCAGAGCTTCCAAAATAAACTTGATCTTTAGAGTTTTACAACAATGATGGGTGAAACTCACAAAGTTCTGAGATTCTAACCAAATGGAGAATTAATGGTCTTGTGCCAATTTTCTTTACCTCCAAGTTACTGAGCTGAAGTTTTCACAACAATGGCAATTTCTTGACTGTTTCATGCCACCAATAGGACACTACACAAAAAGAACAACTTTCCTCAACAGCCATTCATCCATCCAACAACAACTCATTGTAGTTTCTAGTGTTCTGCCCAAGCCCGGATTAAAACACCGAACATAAGAAATACAGTGTTCAGATTTGCAAAGTGGGATATGAGAGCCCACTCTTCATAGACTTGCACCTTGACACACCTAGTCCTCTCTTGTCCCCCTGTCTTTGATGGGGGCCATACACTTACTCCTAGCTTGTTAGCTATGCTCAACAATGAGAAAGGCACATATCCCAGCCAGGGCTTGTCAAGAAATGAGGAGGGATTTCCTATTCTTATCTTTTGCAATTATTTAAAAAAAAAGAGAGAGAAAGAAAGAAAGAAAGAAAGAAAGAAAGAAAGAAAGAAAGAAAGAAAGAAAGAGAGAGAAAGAAAGAAAAGGAAAACAAAACAAAACAGATGTCACTGAAAGATATTATCATAACCACAGAATCAAATCCTAAAATAAACTTCAGAAAGCCAAGCCAGTATTCTTCTAGATGCGGGGATAGACTGTTGGGTTCTCAGAGCTTTGACAGTAGTGACTTAAGATTGTAGGACAGGACAGTTAGTCTTTGACAGTAGTGCTTACAGAGGTGACATGTCCTCGAGGAGGCTGGAACAGGCATTCATGCTCACCACACAGCTCCGAGGTGGAGTCTTTTCTCCCACACAGACAGCAGACTACAGAGTCAGATCTTGGATCATGATTTCCAGCTTCTGGTATCATTCATCCGCCTCTGGGGTGAAATCTGGAGTTAGGTAGATAATTTCCTTATATTTGAAATATTCTGAAAACTGATTTTGAATTATAAAAGCATTATTTGTGCGTAGACTAAATTCTGACATCGTTTCACATCAGTAGGAATTAATGTAATCTGTTTAGCACCAGCCTCTTAGAGTTGTAAGAATTAAGTAGAATAACACATGCAAACCAGAGAGCTTAATAAGTGCTCAATAGGTTATGGCTATAATTATTGACAATAAAAAATAAAATAGGTCTATTGTAGATAATGCATCCGAGTATAAAGCAGAAAATAACAATTATCTGTAAATCTATCATACTGATATAATCACTGAACCATTATGACATATTTTCTGGCTTTCTAGATAATGCCACATAATCATTTCTTTGTTATGAAAACTTTCAAATATATATAAAAGTTAAAAGATAAATACCATGAACACCTATCTATCTTTGACTTAGAGACAATAATTATAAACACTTTGTCATATTTGCTTTATCTATCTAAATATGGACATATGTATATATTTTCATATGTACATATCCATTTTTGCAGACATATTTTAAAGTAAATTGCATTCACCATGGCATCTCAACCCTAAATATTTCAATATGCATCTCCTATAAATAAAGACATTCTTACATGTAATCATAATATCATTATCACAACAGAATATTAATGATTATTCCCTATGCCATTTAATATCCAGCTCATAGTCACATTTTCTTAATTGTTCACAAAATTACTTTTTCCTGTTCTTTTCTCCCCAAATCAACTCATACATTGTGTTTGTTTATATCTCCTCTGGTCCAAAACAATCTCACCAACTCTAAATTACTCTAAGCATATATTTAATG
The DNA here is from genome assembly GCA_028646535.1 of Procyon lotor. NCBI lineage: Eukaryota > Metazoa > Chordata > Mammalia > Carnivora > Procyonidae > Procyon > Procyon lotor. Next base: position 61,019,937 of record CM053616.1, on the reverse strand, counting down.
ACGTGTACCTTCTAGTGTAGGCATGGCCATCCCCAATTCTTTAGCTTATAGACACACAAGTTGTTCCCTTTTTTTTTCTTCCTATTATAAGCCATGCTATAAACATTTGATTCACTTTTTCATCTTTTCTGATGACTTCCAAATATTTATTTTTCCTAAAAGATATAAAAATATTTAAGATTCTCCTTATATATTAGCAGATCACGTTCCAGAACGTTTGATTTACTGCTATCCCCTGAAGTATCTGAATACAACAGCAAAGCTGGGGTTCTCAACCTCTAGGTCCTGACTTGAATGGGGACAGTTCATGGTCATCTATACTGTGTGAGTTTCTGTCTTGTTCCCATAGTTCATCCTTCCTGAGATTATTTCATTATCTGCCTCCTCCCACAGAGGAACAAGGAATCTCTACTTGAAAAGGTCATAATTTTTCTCTGAAACTGGAAGCTCGGTGAAACTGATGGATTGCTTTTTTTATTGTGCTGATTTTCATAAACTTTTAACATAAAACTTCTGGCTCTTTAATTTTTGCCAACACAATACACATTAAGATTAAACATTACCATATGTACATTAAAAATTGTCGGTACTTTGAAACCAATGAAAACTAATCCATAATGGAATCCTTTGAAAATTCTTATTTTAAAATAAAATAACCTAAATAACTAATATTAGGTGAGTGGGTAAGTAAGTGTGGCAAATCTGTATGATAGTGAAGTCTGTAGTGATCAGCAATAGTGTTAATAAAAAGTTTGTAATAACACCGGGGGGGGGGGGATACTTATTAAATGGTGTGGCTACGATAATTGTCAGAAATTCAGAATAATAAATATAGGACAAAGAGACTAGTAGGATCTAGTTAATGCTTCAACTATGGGTGATCAAAATTACTTTTATTAAAAAATTAAAGTTTTATTTCTTTCTATCCAAAGCACAACAATGAAAGAAGGAACTTTGGAAAAACATTATTTAAGCATCCATGGCTCCTGTTTACCAAACTATAAAGTCAAAAAGGAAATCACAGAAATTTCTAAACTTTTCAGTCTAATTTTTGTAGCATGAACTTAATGATAATACTTCAATCTACAAAGTAATCTGGCAAAAATAAAACAAAGTAATCTGGCAAAAATAAAACAGCAAATAAATCTTCTGTGACTTTTCCATTTCCTTCTGAAGATTTTTAGTCATGTTTTATTCCAGCAGCATTTATAATTACTCCAATTTTTAATTTATAGGCCCCTTGACAAAACGCATCCATACCTCTATTTAATCTGATGAAATGCACATCAGTATCTAAATAACATGGCAAATGCCAGGTGATTTCACTGTCTTCATCCTGAGTAATAATTACAGAACATTTACTAAGCATTTCGAACCCTGCAATATACTTGGTGTTATGCAAAGCGGCTTGCATCACAGACTTGGCCTGAGCTCTAGAACCTTACAGCTAATGACCTGTGATCAACAGACTCATCTTTCGTTGAACCACATGACAAAGCTCCTGGACCCAAAGCCAAAGGAATTTACGGCTTTCCAGGGGAACATGATATTTGCTTTGACAGTTTCACATAGCTTTATCCTGAAGCCAGACAAAGAGCTAAAGTTTCATCTTTACTCGCCTTTCCTGGGATCAAGCCCTTTGATGGAAGAAGATCATTGGGAATCCATCCCTAGGCCTGGAGGTGTTAGAGGCAGAAACCAGACATACAAATCCTGCTGTCTTTGGGCCTCTGGGAAAATACCTAACCGTCATTGCCCTGATCTACCAGTCTCATGTTGTCCATCCAGCTCCAAGGTTAGCACAAGTGCTGACTCCCAGCCCTGCGTGTGTCTGGGAGGTGGGAGAGAAGGGCAAGAGGTGTGGAGAAGAGCCAGCTAGCGACGCCTGCCCAGAGCACGGGCAGACCTCACTGGGCTCTGGGCTAAGTTTTGAAATGCTCCACCAGGGCTCCTGCCGGGCACCCGAACCTCGACCATTTTTAAAGCAAATTTTTAACATTCCCATTTTCTCCCCAGTCCCACAAGGTAAGATCTGTGCCTTTCTTGCAGCTCTGACAACAACACCCTTTTTGAGCAAAACTTTTACAAGCAATAGATAGTCCTAGTGCCAATGTATCTTAGCCAATTTCTGCAATCAAAGTGAAACAAAGAAAGGAAACTTTATAAAAACTGGCATTGTGGAATGTAATGAGACACGATAAATAACAGCCTGTGGGCACACTTAATAACCTAAAGGCTTAGCATCCCAAAGGCTTTCTTGAGATGTCATGAATAGATCTTTGAGAGGGAGATGGCATTTTCTAATTTGGAAATATAGTTGAGGAACTCTCTGAAACACACAGTCAAAGACAGCAGTCAAGTTGCCATACGGCAAAATGTTAAGAAACTGTGAACCTGAAATACCTTCTCAGAGTGGAGACATGACTTGTAGGATATAAACGAACATGATGCAACCAGACATGGCCAACACGGCAATGCATTGGAGCTCCTCCCTCAGGGAACATGTGGCGTGTTAGAAGAACTGAAGTAGGTTCAGAGAGGCTAGAATGAGGGTGAGGGAGGGGGTGAAGGCTACTGTGAATGACAAGAGAAAAGAGGTAAGCAGGACAAGTTCATGAAGGGCTTTGCAAGTCATTTTAAAGAGTTGACAGTCATTTTAAGTGTCTGAGCGGAGTTGTTGCATGATCAACTCGTGCTTTAGAAAAATTACTCCTGATGCA
>CM053616.1:60896471-61016717 GCA_028646535.1 Procyon lotor | reverse complement strand
GCCGAAGGCAGACGCTTAACAACTGAGCCACCCAGGCGCCCCGTTTTTTAAAGATTTTTTGACAGTGAGAAACACAGCAAAAGAGGAAACACAAGCAGAGGGAATGGTAGCAGGAGAAGCAGGCTTCTTTCCGAGAAGGGAGCCCGATGCGGGGCTCGAGGCGGGGCTCAATCCCAGGACCTTGGGATCATGACCTGAGCTGAAGGCAGAGGCTTAACGACTGAGCCACCCAGGTGCCCCTGTAACAGAAAGCTTTTAATGAAAAACAGCAACAATGCCATTCCCCCCAACATACACGTCACACCCTAAAACCAAATATTTTTAACTTTTTAGTTGTTTATCTTAGTATTTATTCCTGTATTTCTAAATAATATGTTTATATATTATTTCTAAATAATAATAATAATAACAATAAAATGTCTTGATTTATCCATGTGGAGTTTATCTCTTATGGTGGACAAAAATTTTAGTTCCTTTGTATACCTTTTTTCTTTCCCTTTGCACGCTCATTTTTTTTTTTTTTGTTAAATCCAAAAATTAGTGTTTTCATTACTATAACTACGGAGATCCTGTTACTATACTGCTGATCTTCTGGGAAAACAGTGTTCTAGGATTTTTTGCTTGAAAAATTTCTGATTTTTCTTAAAGTTAATAGCCGTCTTATATATTCATTTATTTAGTTTTCTTCGACAGTATGGCCAAATCTTCCAACGTTTCCCAACAGCTTGGTAAAATGCCTCTCAGTACAGTTTTCCACAAAGTCAACCCTAAAAGTTAATCTGTCAACTTCATTTTGCTTTTCCTGGAGACATTCATTCCTCTCTATCTGCTCCAGCTTTCCTGACTGCTCTCCTGGTCTCCTGCACAAGTACTTCCCTTGACTGGATCCCCTCTTTCCAGGATTCCATGTCTTCCTCTTCCTTGGAATAAAGTCATCCACCCTTATCCATGGTTTTGCTTTCCACTTTGTTACCTGCCATCACTATGGTCCAGAAGTAATGATCCTCCTCTGATGTCTCATTAGAAGGTCAGTAATAGCCCAACGGTATATCACAATGCCTACATCATTCACCTCACTCATCTCATCATATAGTCATTTTATCCTCTCGCATCCTCGCAAGAAGAAGGGCGAGTATGTATATATAGAAAACCCCAAAGACTCCACCAAAAAATACCAGAACAAATAAATGAATTCAGTAAGTTCGCAGGATTAAAATCATTATACAGAAATTTGTTACATGTCTATACACTCATAATAAAGTAGCAGAAAAAAAAAATTAAGAAACCAATCCCATTTTACAGTTGGTGACAGGTTCCACCAGTTTCTGTCTCTCAGTTTATCTTGACCTGCTTTGTGCCAGATGGCCTCAAATTCACAGTATTTCTGACTCAACCTCTTCAGGACCTAAACCTCCTGTCTCCTGTTTGGAGGGTGGGTGGGGGGTGGGGGGCATTCATCTGGCTGCATAAGCTGGTGGAAGGAATTCTGGGATCTATAGCTCCTTAAGTGGACTTTGAAGGAACACCTTATTTTTAGCTTCCCTCCCACAAACTTTGGCAGAATCTGCTCTACTCCAGTGCCCTTCCTGGGTTCTATGGGGTGAATCACTTTGTTACCAGGTGTGGCCCTCTGCAGACTCTGGCTCATGTTCCCTCCTCTCTCCTCTGTTGTTATATGGCTATAGATTACGGAGGTCTCCAGCTACCATTAGCGATGGAACTATCACGTGATTCTTGCTCTCCTTGTTGTTGGATGGTAATATTTGGATAAAGAAAGAATGAAAAGAGTTGTTACTTGGCTCTCTTGAAGAGGGAGTCTTGAGCACTCAATGAGCAAGTCACTGAGCCTCCTGTAGCGGTCTCCCAGGACTGCTGCAACAGAGAACCACAGACGGGGTGGCTTAAACAACTTAAGTGTATTCTTTCACTGTTCTGGAACTAGGAATCCAAGATTGAGGTGTCAGTAAGGTTGGTTCCTTCTGAGGATTGTGAGGGAGAATTTGCTCATCACCCTCTCCAAGCTTCTGGTGGTTTGCTGGCTATCTTTGGTGTTCCTTGGCTTCAATTGTACCACCTCAATCCCTGCCTTCCTCTTCACATGGTATTCTCCCTGTGTGCATCTGTGTCCAAATGTTCCCTTTTCCTATGGGCATGAGTCATATGGATTTGGGCCCACCTACTCCAGTATGGCCTCATCTTAACTAATAAACCTATTTCCAAATAAGGTCACATTCTGAGGTACTAGGTGTGAGGACTTCAACATAGGAATTTTTAGAGGACACCTTTTAACCCATAACACATCCTATGTATGGTATCTCCTGATTAGGGTGATCATTTGTTCAGGGCAGTCTCAATTTACATACGTTGTCCCTGCAATTATTAATAGTGCCTCCTCCCACTCTCAGGGTGCCCAACTTTGAGCAATCAATGATGTGGATACTCTACATATGATCCTTTCCAATTGAATGAGTTTATCAAAATAAAGGATTTTACTGTCATTCCCAGTAGATTCTGCACATAAATCTGGGAGTAGTATTTTCATGTTTTCCTATTTTTATTTTGTAGAGAAAAACATATGTGTATATATATATGATATTTAGAAAAGCTTATATAAAATGTAAAATTACATATTTATAAATATATATAACAAATCATATATATGGATTTAACATACACTGAAAGCTTATTATGATAGAGTAGCATGGTGTATGAGCAGAATTTTGAGTCTTTTTTAAAAAATAAACATTTCTTAAGAAAAAGAAAGAAAACATAGTTTTATGTTGCTAACAATAAACAAACAAATTTCCAGCAGCTCAAGAAAATTGGAAACTCAGAACTCCCAGGGTTCACAGAGACTCTGAACTTGGCCAAATCAACTGCTTCGAACCCGTTTTTTTTTTAATGGGATTGGGGACAGCTCAGATCTTTCCATGGTAACCGACTGTGCTGTCATAAACACTACAGGATGGTCTCTAAATGATCCAGCAGTTGCTGGACTACAAAGGAGATAAGATCTTATTAAAAATACAAAAATTGGAGAGAACATACCAGAATATGGAGATACATTGACAAGGGGATTTGCATTATATATAAACAGTCCTTTCTCATTTGGCCTCATAAGTAAAAGGCCCGTTTGCTGAAAACCAATATGAATTAATGTTGGTCTTCCTTAAATAGTCTTTACACAAAATACCTACCAACAGAAAAGGTTGTAAGGAGAAGAAAAAGCAAATATAGGCAATCTCTATTGAAGTGTGATTTGTGCCTTTGTCTAAAAACATAATCCCACAATTTAGGGTATTTCTTGAAGAGCTATTTTTCTCTTAAAAGGATAAAACTTGTCTTCTTTCTTAATTATAAAAATAATTTCATTTCATAAAATTTAGAAATACAGGGTTCCTGGGTGGCTCAGTTGGTTAAGCATCTGCCTTTGGCTCAGATCATCATCCCAGGGTGCAGGGATGGACTCCCTCATCAGGGTCCCTGCTCAGCAGGGGGTCTGCTTCTCCCTTTACCCCTTCCCCCTGCTCATGATCTCTCTCTCTCTCTCTCTCTCAAATAAATAAATAAAATCTTCTTTAAAAATTTAGACATACATAAAACTTAGAAAATAAAAATCACCTATAATTTCACCACCCTGAGAATTTTTTAAACAACTAGAATCATCAGAACATGGAGTTTTACATCTTGCTATTGTTCACATAGCATTACAGCATGAGTTTTATCCAATGTCATAAAAAATGCTTCACAAATATGATAGTTACTGAATGTCTAATAGTCTAGCATATAGATGAACCATAGTTTATATACCACTTTCATGTTGTGGTGAGATATTTTTGATGAACTAAATTTTTCAATATCATGAGTAACGATGGTGAACATCTTATAAACCTTTATTCATATTTCCCATTATTTTATTGAAATATATTGTTAGAAACAATATTAATTTTAAGAAGTGAACTTTTGGGGCTTCATCAAGATAAAAAGCTTCTGCAAGCAAAGGAAACAGTCAGCAAAACAAAGAGACAACCCACGGAGTGGGAGAAGATATTTGCAAATGACACTACAGATAAAGAGCTGGTATCCAAGATCTATACAGAACTTCTCAAAGTCAACACTCAAAAAACAAATAATCAAGTCAAAAAATGGGTAGAAGACATGAAAGACACTTCTCCAAAGAAGACATACAAATGGCTAACAGACACATGAGAAAATATTCAGCATCATTAGCCATCAGGGAAATTCAAATCAAAACCACATTGAGATACCACCTTTCACCAGTTAGAATGGCAAAAATTGACAAGACAAGAAACAACAAATGTTGGAGAGGTTGTAGAGAAAGGGGAACCCTCTTACACTGTTGGTCAGAATGCAAGTTGGTACAGCCACTTTGGAAAACAGTGTGGAGGTTTCTCAAAAAATTACATATCCAGCATGATCCAGCAATTGCACTAGTGGGTGTTTACCACAAAGATACAGATATAGTGAAAAGAAGGGCCACATGCTCCTCAGTGTTCATAGCAGCCAAACTGTGGAAGGAGCCGAGATGCCCTTCAACAGATGAATGGATAAAGAAGATCCGGTCCATATATACAATGGAATATTACTTAACCATCAGAAAGGATGAATACCCAACATTTGCATCAACGTGGATGGAACCGGAGGAGATTGTGCTAAGTGAAGTAAGTCAAGCAGAGAAAGTCAATCATCATATGGTTTCACTTGCTTGTGGAACATAAGGAATACCATGGAAGACATTAGGAGAAGGAAGGCAAAAATGAAGGAAGGGAAATCAGAGAGGAAGATGAACCATGAGAAACTAGGGACTCCAGGAATCAAACTGACAGTTTTAGAGGTGAGGAGGGTTGGGGGAAAGTGTGAGTCCAGTGATGGGCATGTATTACATGGAACACTGGATGTTTTACTCAAACAATGAATCTTGGAACACTGCATCAAAAACTAATGATGTGCTGTGTGGTGACTAACATAATGTAATAAAAAATTATTAAAAATAGTAAATAATAAAGTAAAATAAAAAGATTACATTTTTAAGGTTTTTCTGCCTTGAAAACCCTTTTTCATAACCTTTCTCTATTCTTACTTGTTTTTATTCCAAGATGCACTTTAAAATTTTCACATTCTAGAAAAAGTTATAGGGATAACATTAAAACTATAAATTCAAATGGGAAGAACTGACATTTTTACAGTTTTCAGAAACTTGATATGTGTATCCATTTCTTGAAATCTTTTATATCACAGTAAACTTCTGCAGCTTTTTTCATATTGTTCCCATACATTCCTTGTATTGAAATTTTTTGTTGCTATTATAAATACAATATTCTGGTCATTGTATTGTTTAACCAGAGATTGCTGGGATAGAAAAAAGTTACTACTTCTAGAAATTTTTACCTTCTAACCAATTTATTTAACTACCTTGTTATTTATAACAAGCTTATAGTTAGTTGTATGGGTGTGTGTGTGTGTGTGTGTGTGTGAGAGAGAGAGAGATATAATCACTTCAGTGGACATTGTTTCATTATCTTTGGGCTTTGGTTGTACAATTACAATCCAAGGGCCAGTACCGCTCTTAGAACTGGACAAGTGGGGTCCCTGGAGCCAGCCAGTCGGGGTCCTCTGAATCCAGACTACTAGGCCCCAGTCCTATCTCTTCCTTTTAAGACACCAGATGATTTTGAATAATCAGAATTTACCTATCTCAAGCCTGACCAACTTTTACAAAGTAACCAGCACCCAGTTTGGGATATAGAATCTTACCAGCGTTACAGAAGTCTCTCTCATTACTCCCAACATGCAACCACTATTCTGACTTCTCACCATAGATTAGTTTTGCCTGCTTTTGACTTTGTGTGCAGGGAATCATACACTGTGTACTCCCTTATGGCTGCCTGACCTTTTCACACAACAGAATATCTGTGAGCTCATCCCTATGGTAGAACCTAGCAATAGCTCGTTTTCTTTTCCCAATTTATAAGATACCATGGTGTGAATATTCCACAATGTTTCCATTCTACCCCTGATGAATACGTGGGTTGCTTCTAGCTTAGGAGTATTATAAATAGTATGGTATTGAGCCTCCTTGTATATGTGTATATACATAAACATTGCTGTAGCAAATATTCCACTAGGAGCCAAATTGCTAGATTGTTGGGTACACACTAGTAGATTCTGTCAAACAGCTTTCCAAAGAGGTTGTGCCACTGAACATTCCTACTATCAGTGCATGAGTGTTCCTGTTGTCTGACATCTTCATCAGGCATCAGCAGTGTCAGTTATTTATTTTTAAGTTGGCCATTCAGGTTCATGTGTAATAGTTTTTCATCGAGGTTCTAATTTGCATCTCACTGATGGCTAATAATATCAAACACTTTTTAAATGTTTTAGAAGCCTGAATATCTTCTCTTGGAAAATGCTTATTCAAAGATTTTACCCAATTTTTAGTGGGTTGTTGGATTGTCTGCCTTTTTCTCATGGACATATAAAAGTTCTTTTTATATCATAAAAATAAGCTTTAAGTTTGAAATGTGTATTGCAAAGTACAAATCTACTCATTTTTTTTTTGCATCTTAATGGTGTTTTCTAACTTAAAGAGAGTTCTCAATTTTAATGAAGGTTTTAATAAATCCTTCCTTTATAGTTAGTATTCTTTAGGAATGTTTGTCTATCCCCAGGTTCTACATTTATTTCTAGAAGTTTTATCGCTTTACCTTTTACACTGTGGTCTATAATTCACCTAGAAGGAGGAAGTCAAGTTTCATTTGCTGACATATATGCATTTTCTCTAAATTTGTCAGAAAGAACAACCTTTTTTCCCACTGCATTGCTGCAATATGCTTTTTGTAAATTTGGTGCAATATCACCTTCAGACATAGGCCAGTGGACCTCTGCCCAGAGCCACATGCCTTAGGGGGTTCCACCTTTTGGAGTGCCTTTCTCCAATCTTCCTTAGATCCTGGGGTTGACCATGCTGTGCAGGTGCCCTGAGCCCAGAATGGAGACCTGCATGAGCCCTGTCCCAGTTTTCCCTTTTGAGGTAGAGGATTCAATATCTCTACATAGGGAGTCAATCACATGCCTTGAAGATCATCCAGACTCAACTATAGGGTCATCCGAGGGTCTCATGGATGGGTCCTGGTTCCAGAAGGGGAACCTGATGAAGGTATAACTCCTGCTCGCTGGAATGATATTTCATTCACAGGGCTGTGTAAGACTGAACCACTGGGTACTAATGTGCTGATATGGGGTGACACAGGACAAGTTCGGGGCTCTGAGCTGTTAATGGTCTACCATTGAACCTTGGTCTTGAGCTACATGTGTAGGTATTTGTGTGATTGGTTATCTGACTGTGGTGCTGCACTTGGTTTACACCTCCCAGGGCAGCAGACAAGGTAGTGGCAGGCATATCTACCATGTCTGGCCCCAGGCAGCAGCCCCAGTGTGTCTTCACCCCTTTCCATCCTTTATGACACATATCAGTTAGTCCCAAGGGTTGGCTTCAATTATCTCCTCTGGAGATTTCAAGACTCTTGCTCCTCACTGTGAACTGACCCTTCAATTGAAATAAGGTTCCTTATTGCTTCTAATTAATGTGACAACATCAGACTCTGCCAGGTTGGCCTTAAAGCACCTGGATGAGAGACAGACATTCCTTGCATAAATGAGAGTACTCTTCTTGTTCTGTGCATGGGACTGTCACCCCACTGATGGCAGGATGTAGAAGACAGGAGTATAGCCAACAGTAAAAGTGATCACATCCTGGACTGCATCATCCTGACTTCCACCACCTTAGTCAAAGTCCAGCAGCCTTCTAACCGGTCTTTCTCTGTCTACTCCTGACCACCATTCACTGTTCTGGCCTCAGACTATTCTCTCTTGCTGTTAGAGCGGTCGGCTACAAACATGGATTATGTAATATTACCACCAACCCTTCTTAAAATTCTCCAGTGGCTTCCTATTGCACTTTGAATAAAATCCAAGATCTGTAACTTGGCCTCTAGGGTCCTTCATTACACGGTCCATGCCTACCTCACCAACCTCACTTCATGCTACTTGCTACACAGCCCTATATGCTCATTGGATGGACTTTATTTCAGTGCCTTGAATATACCAAGCTCTATTCAGCCTCAGGATCTTTGCACATAGTTTCTCTCTGTCTGGAATGCTCTTCTTCCAGAAACATTTATGCAGAGCTCCTTCTCATCTTTTGGAAATGATTCTGAATTCTTATGGTCACTTTCTAAGAAAGACCTTCTTCAGTAACCTAATCGGAGATTCCTCCACTCCATTGCTTTAATTCTTATCACAGCTGCATGCCTGTTTCTCTTAATAGTAATCATAATGATTTATTAAGTATTTACTTATTTACTTATTGTCTGTTTCTTTCAGCTAAGCCATAACTCCTTAAGGGACCATGTTTCTCTTACTCACTGCTATGTCCCCTGTACCAGGCACATGGTGGTTGGTCAATATTGGCTGAGGGGATGATGAAGGCCTCATAGGTGATGTGTTAGACAGATAACATAAGGTATAGAAAGGTAAGAGCAAACTGATTTATCTGTCTTGCACCTAGAATCAAATGCCAAGGTTACAAATGAGTTAAAAAACAGTTTTAATGAATTAACCTAGTCCTATATAATAGGTATTTTAAAAATATTTGCTGTAGTGAAACAATTCAGTATAGTTAAGAGAAAAAGGAATTAAAAATTAAGGACTTCTATTTTTTTTTTAAGATTTTATTTATTTATTTGACACACACACATAGAGATCACAAGTAGGCAGAAAAGCAGGCAGAGAGAGAGGAGGAAGCAGGCTCTCCGCTGAGCAGAGAGCCTGATGTGGGACTCAATCCCAGGACCCTGAGATCATGACCTGAGCCTAAGGCAGAGGCTTTAACCCACTGAGCCTCCCAGGCACCCAAGGACTTCTATTTCTTATTTACAGTAGATTTTTTAAAAAGTTTGGTCATAATTTATGGTCTTAAAAGACTCAATATTAAGAAATTTTGGAAATGATTAAGGAACAAAATTTTTTATTTTTATTTTTTTATTTAAATTCAAGTTAGTTAACATATAGTGTAGTTTTGGTTTCAGCAGAATTTAATGATTCATCACTAACATATAACACCTAGTGCTCATCCCAACAAGTGCCTTCCTTAATGCCCATCACCCATTTCCCCCACTCACCTTCCCTCCAGCAACCCTCAGTTTGTTCTCTATGGTTAGGAGTCTCTTATGGTTTGCTTCACTCTTTTTAATCTTATTTTTCCTTCCCTTCCTCTATGTTCATCTGTTTTGTCTCTTAAATTCCACATATGAATAGAATCATATGGTATTTGTCTTTCTCTAACTTATTTCACTTAGTATAATACACTCTAGTTCCATCCACATTGTTGCAAATGGCAAGATTTTGTTCTTTTTGGTGGCTGAGTAATATTTCATTGTGTATATATAAACCACATCTTCTTTATCCATTCATCAGTCAATGGACATTTGGACTCTTTCCATAATTTGGCTATTGCTGATAGTGCTGCTTTAAACAGTGGGGTGCACATGTCCCTCAAATCACTAGTTTTGTATCCTTTGGATAAATACCTAGTACTGCAATTGCTGGGTTCTTGGGTAGTTCTATTTTTAACTTTTTAGGAAACTCCAAATTATTTTCCAGAGTGGCTGAACTAGTTTGCATTCCACCAACAGTGTCAAAGTGTTCACCTTTGTCCACATCCTTGCCAACATTTGTTGTTTCCTGAGTGGTAATAAAATGTTTTAAATTAAATATAATACCACCCAACTATAATAATGGCTAACATTTTGGTGTATTGTATTCTACACTATTATTGAATATATAATATGTGGTTGAAAAATATAATCACAAAGACAACATTTCCTTGTATTTTTTAATCTTCCATGTGTGCAATGTATAAAATGAATACAAATAGTACATTTAAGTGTTATAAATATTATTATAAAATTAAGGTTATATTTTATGTAAGTCTTCATCATGTATTTTTTCCAGTTCACATTATATCCTAAACATTTTCTCATTCCACTAAATGACTTTTAAAATACATTTTAAAAATTTCTGCATAGTATTCTATCATAGTAACGTATCATAAATTATCTAACTAATGTTCTTTCTGGGTTATGTAAATTTATCCAAATTTTTAATGTTATATGTATTGCAATAATAAAAATTCATGTATATAAATCTTTGGTATACATCTCTGATTAGTTCTTTTGGATAAATTCCTAGACATGAAATGACTAGACCCAAGGGGATGAATTTTTCAAATTTGGATATACATTGCCAAATTGTCTTTCAGATGTGGTTGGGCACATTCCCACCAGCAAACTACAAGATTATTCATTCTCACTTCACCAATATTGAGCATTAAATTTTGCCAACTTGATGGGGAAAATGTCTTAATTTACATTTCTTTGATTATAAGTAAAATGCAAATATGTATTTTAATATATTTATTGGGATTTTGATATTTCTTCTTTTGTTAATTATTTGCCTATATCCTTTGCCAACTTTTCTACTTGGATGTACATCTTCTTTTATATTTTATATCTTAAGGATATAATATGTTAGTCACATATGTTTCAAATATTTATTTGCAGTTTATTCTCTGCTTTTTCATCAGTGTTGATTTATTTAACATATAAATTAAAACTGTCATAAAGTCAAATATTTTTCAATTTTTGATTCTTTTTCATTTATTTTAAGGAAAACCTTTTCAACTCTAATATCAAATAAGAAAATCACCTATATATTTCTACTTCTTTCCAGATTTCTTTTTTAATTTTTTTCTTTTTTTATTATTTTTTTAAGATTTTTTTTAAGATTTCTTTTTTTAAATTTAATATTATAATTTTTTTAAAATTTAATATTATAATTTTTTAAATTATAATATTAAATTTTTTAAAATTTATATTTTAAAATTTTTTAAAATTTAATATATTTTTTTAAATTTAATATTATAATTCAGCTGGATATGTGTGACAGGATGAAAAGAGGGACAGAATCTCAACTTTGTTTTGTTTTCCCACAAACATTTAACCAGTTGTCACAGATCATTTTCACATAGTAATGTCACTCCCTTTGCATGAATTTGGAAGGTTTTATTATTTTTTAATCAAGTTCTAAGATTTATAAATACTAGGATCTATTTCAGAGCTTTCAAGTCTCACCAGTTTTGTCCAGTGTGACACTCTTCAAATTATTGTATCTGTATAATGGAGTTTATTATGTGGGAGTGTAAATCTTTCCTATTTATTTTTTTAAAAGATTTAATTTATTTATCAGAAAAGGAGCGAGCAGGGGGAGCTGTAGGCAGAAGGAGAAGCTGTGGGACTCAATTCCGGGACCCTGAGATCATGACCTGATCTGAAGGCAGCCGCTTAACCGACTGAACTACCCAGGCATCCCTTTCCTATTTATTTTTTAAAATTTCCTGACTTATCAATAATTTGAGTAAGGTACAAATCAAATTGGTTCTCTGTGTCTTGTTTTACTCTGCTTAGAAAATAGTATGTAGATGATATATACTTTATTTGGCAACAGTATTAATGTTAATTCTTCTGTATCACTAATTTCTTCTTCCTAGACCTAATTAACCATTAGAAAAATTAACCAACTTTGGGCAAGGCATTTAACCTTTCTTGGCCTCAATATCTTTATCTTGAAAAGGAAAAGAAAAGAAAAGAAAAGGAAAGAAAAGAAATCTTTTTTGAATTCCAGTTTTAAAATACCTGTGTAATGTTTCTCCTTACAAATTATCCAAAACTATGAAAGAATAAAAACAATTTTAAATTCAATTTCTAACAAAACCAAAAAAAATCTGAAATCTATAACCACAGGGGGAAGACCTTTAAAAGGATAAATATCATCAAATAGGGATGTGGAAGAATGAAGACAGGATAGAAGTAGATAAATTTCTTATTTTAAAAAGTTAGCAACCCTTTTTTAAGATAAGAAATGCACCCTGAGGTGTAAATCACAAATTTTTTCCCCATAAATAGATGTGATCTGTACCAACTGGTGAAAAGCCCTTTCCTAGACCTGGCTTGGGTCCCAGGAGAAGCAGAAGCAGAAAAGGCAAGATGGAACAAGGAATCACACTGACAAACCAGGTTTGCAGGAAGTAGTCTGTCAAGGATGTAGGCAGAAGGAAAGGAACTACCTTTTGAGCTGGCTTGCAGTGCCAAATTTGGTTGGTTTGCAAGAAATAAAGGCTGAAAGAACTCTTGAGACACTCTTAGATCTGTGTCATAGTAAGCGCTGATCTGGAACATGGGGTTCTTCCTAACCCATGTGAAGGTCCTACAAATAGTTGGTCTAGGAAGAACTACATTCATTACCAGATGAGCAACGAAAAGGACAAGATTCCATTATTTTAAAACTGAAGAAAAAAAGTTATCATTTGAAGACATTCACCAGAACATTGTTGCCAAAAAGCAGATGAAAATTTTGAGCAAACATTTCATTAAGAATTTTAAAAACTTGGTGAGAAGAAAAATGTAGAGCTCTAGTAATTAGAACCCCTAAATAAATGAAGTTATATATCATGTTCACAAATGACATAACATAGTAAGATATCATCTCTTACCGCATTAATCTAATAACTGAATGCAAAGTAAACTTCCATTTGGATGTTTTTCAGAACTCAATGAACTTATTCTCAAACATATATAGAAGAATAATATATGTCTAGGAACCCAAAAAACTAAGTAAAACATGGTAAAGAAGAGCTGAAGGAGTAGAGTTAGACTCCTTACCAGGTATCAAGATATGCAGATCTTTAGTAAAAAATCCAGTAAGGTTTTGGTGCACAGATCTATGAATCAATGGAACAAATAGAGAGACAGAAAGCTCAAGAATGGGTCTATGTATATGTGACAAATGAAAGAAGTATTTATTAAATAGCGACATCAGAAAAACTGGCTTTTTAATGGAAAAAAAAAGTTGGATCACTACCTTACACCATAAACCAGGGTGGACTCTAGATGGATTCAAGACCAAGGTAAAATATATAAAGTGTAAAAGAAAGCACTACATATCAACAAAACAATAACTGTTTTGTTAAATAAGAATGGGTAAACTCTTCCTAGCCAAGACCCTCCAAAAGTAAAAACCACTTACAACACCAAAATTTGAGATTTTTGTTAAATGAAAGACATCATAAGCAAACAAAACAAAAAGATGACTAACAAGAAGTTCAGACTTACTAATTACCAGAGGAAAACAAATTAAAACAACATTGAGATAGCACTTGACATTTGTAATAAGAAAAAGTTAGAAAAGTGGATAATATCAAGCATTGCCAAGGATATGGGAAGAATGAAACTTTCATGTACTGTTAGTAAATGGGTAAACCAGTATAGACAGTCTGAAAAGCAACCTGGCAATATTTAGAGAAACAGAGCACGTACCTATTTTATGACTCAAAAATTCTATTTCTGAGGTTATATATCAGAGAATTCTTGAACTGGTTGGAAATTGAGCAAAACTATAAATTGTGGTGTTTTGGGTGGCAAATATGGAGGTGACCCTAGATGTCATCACATAGAAAATACAGAGGTGAAGAGAGCAGCAAAGTAATGAACTATTACACTGCAGTTAGAATAAAGGGACTAGATATCCAGACAGTACTACGGATAGTTATTAAAAGTATAAGATTGAGTAAGTAAATAAAAGTAAAGAACAATCTTCATCTTCTCATCTCCTTCATCTTTCTATTTCCTTTCTTACCCAACTTAAATTCTGTGATCCATAATTATAACCACTCTTTTCCATATGTCTAGACTGTCTTGTCCTTCGTTCACTCTGTGGTATTAACCTCCCTATTGGAGTCAGTCTTTTTAGAAAGAAAGGACAAAAAATTTAATATAAAAATTATGTAGAAACCCTATTGTCCCAAATTTGAACTGGAAGTACTAGGATGAACTCATGATGTAATTCATCTTTGAAACATAGGCATGCACAAATTTCCCAGCTCTACTTAAAAGACGTAAAAATGATAGCCAACACAATAGCAATAAGCACCCCTAGGATCCAGATTGTAGTTTCTAAAAATAATTTCCCACTAAAAGTAACTAAGGCTTCTTGGAGAAATGTCAACTTCCAGATCTGGGACAGGAAATGTGTAAGATAAGCCTGGAGTATCTTTTCATACAAGTAAGTTAAGAACTACCAATGACTTTAATCATGTAAAGAACTCAGGAGTCAATTCAATAGGTTCCCAATGGCCTAAGAGAGAACAATTTGAGTATCAATGAGGATAAGAACTACAATGGACTAATGCACATCAAATTATGTTTAAAATCTATATATTCATAATAATACAAACCAAAACAGAACAAATCTTACTAGTCATCTTTGATATATACAAAGAACAAACTCGTTTTGAAAATAAACATAGGGAAGAAATCAAGCCTTTAACCTGCCTTTCCTATATGAATGCACCCACAATGATTATACTTCAGTATGATTTGTATACATACAAATAGTTAATGGTTAAGCATCTCTGTTTAGAAGTATTCCATGTAATAAATGAAGAAAAATGACACAATTAGAATACCACCATTTTCCAAGTTCTAATAAATCAAGAGACCCAGGAAATAATTATCAGTGACTTTTAATGCCACAAAAAGAAAAACAACCAGACATTATTTAGTCTTCCCCCCCAAAAATCAAACTTGAGTTTGATCACATCTCTAGATCTAATTAAATTTATAGGAAATACAGAGGAGTTAAGGAATATGATAACCCCATGGGGAGCCAATCAGCAAAATCCAAAATATAAGAACCTCTACAGGATAAATGATCCAATTTCTTCAACAAAAATTTGCAAGGTTAAAAAAAAAGCTAGAGAGTGAACCTACAGATTAAAAAGAGACTTAAGGGACATACCAAATAATTGCAATATATGGATTTTATTTAGATCCCAATTCAGACAAATGAGCTGGAAGAAAACTTAAAGACAATTAAGGAAATATGTACATTGACTAGATATTTAAGGATATTATGATACTATGGTGAAATATTTTAAGATATAAAAAGTCAAAAATGGTTCTGTTTTTTCAAGTTACTGTCTTTTTTTCCACCAAGTTACTGTATTTTAGACATCTACACTTAAATATTTACAGAGGAAACTATATGAAGTCTTAGATTTGCTTCATAACAATCTGAGTGAGGGACGGAAGACAGCGGGAAGATGGATGAAGAGAAATTGGCTATGAGTTGAAGACTATTGAAGCTGGATGATGGGTATGAGGAGTTTTATCATTCTATTCTCTCTCCTTATGATATGTTTGAAGTTTTCTATAATACAATGCCTTAAATAGTTATAATGGGATAAAAAAAATCCTCTCTACCACAGGAACAAAAATATAAAACACCCAGGAAAATGGGTAATAGGTATATGAAATTAAAACTTTAAAACAATACTGAAAGACACAGTAGAAGACTTTGACAAAAAAAAATAAAGTGCAGCATTGGGTGATAAGTCTCATCACACACAGATGATTTTCCTAACCCTAACTCTTCTCCATAATGTAGTCTAAGAATAAAATGCAATCCCCCCAAAAAATACAGAAGTGTTTTTTTTGCCAGATAAGCTGACTTATATGAAAAAAAAAAATATATATATATATATGTGTGCGTGTGTGTGTGTGTGTGTGTATCTCACAATCCAGAAAATTGGGGAGGAGGGATAATAAGAAGGGCACAAACTTTAATATATATATATTGAAGTGCAAGACACAGATCAGTAAAAAGGAAAACAAAATTCAGAAATAAATCTAACAATACAAGGTAATATAACATAGAATATGGGTGGCATTTTAAATATGTAAAGAAAAGATGGGCTGTCTGATAATGGCATTGTTACTGAGTAATCATGTGGAAAAATTAAACTTGGACCTATACCACTAAAATTCTACATGTGATACAAAACCCAAAAGCTATTTAAAAGGATTTATAAATCAGCCTGTATAAATAGCAAAAACTAAACAAAGCAAAAGCAAAATCTTAAAAAAAATACAAAGTCAAAAAGATAAATCAGGGAAAAAACCTCAAACCACACATCACAATTTCCTTAATGTATAAAGAACCCTTATAATAAAAAAGAAAAGACTAACAATCCAGTAGAAAATCAGAGCATAGGATATAGATACAAATGGTCAGTCTGCAGAAAAGCAAATGCACATAACACTTAAACCTGAGATGCTCAAGCTCACCAGTTCACAGCACACTGGGTTTTCACAGGGTGAAGAAATAGGCACTCATGTGTTCTTAGTGTGAGTGAAAGTCATTTACACTTTTTAAATGTATATCTGACAATATTTTTAAATTTTAAAATGCACATATACTTTGACCCAGAAATACTGGTGTAGAATTTATACTGTAGCTTTACTCAGAAAGTTGAGGTGAAGTACGCACACATTTATTTACTGCAATGTTATCTGTCATAGAAAAAGACTAAAGACACCCTAAATGTCCACAGCAGGGACTGCTTAATAAAGTAGGTACACCCAACCAACAGAATACTGTATCTCAGTTAAAAGAATGAGGCAGACCTTAACACACAATTTGCAATTTCTAATATACTTACTACACTAAACATACTATTATGTGAAAAAAGTAAAGGTGCAAAATAGTATACATACTATGCAGTCATTTAGTAAAAAGGAGAGAAAAAGAATAAAAGAAACTGGTAAATGTGATTGTTTTTTCAATTTTGTAGCTTGAGCATGTGTTAACTCAAAAAATAAACAATTTCAGGTAGTTTATGAAGATTAATTTTGTAAAATAGTTTATGTGAAAGCCTTTGTAAACTTTAAAGTTCTCTGCAAAATATAACTTAAGTAAGCAGCTGATTACTGGGTATTAGATCCTCAGTTCCTGGGTTTGAGAACTGACTCACTTTCTATATAGATCCGTATGAGTTACTCAATGTCCTGGAGTCTTGATAATTGTGTCACAGTTTCTTTAGCTCTGAAAGAGTGACAATCCTTCCATCCTCATAGGAATTACTATGAGGACCACTGAAGACAATTTATTTGAAAGTGCTTTGTAAACCATAAAGTTTTCTAAACTGTAAGTCATCGTGTTTATGAGGTGAAAAGTCAAAATATATGGTGTAAACTCTGAGTGACGCAGGATTACAAAGATGGACAAGATCAGATAGACTAGACCTGTACTATCCAACACAGCAGCCACTCGCCAGTGTGGCTATTAGCACTTGAAGTACAGCATGTCCAGATTGAAATATGCTGTAAGTGTAAACCAGACATCAGATTTGGAAGACCTAGTAAAAAAGAATGTACAACATCTCATTGATTGTAAGTTTAGATAGTAATTTTGAGATACTGAATTAAATAAAACATCATTGAAATTCATAATTGTATCTGATTTTTTAAATGTGCCTACTAGAATTTTAGAGTTTAAAGTTACATATGCAGCTAATGTTATATTTTAATGGACAGTCCTGAACAAGACAGTTTAGGAGTGGCTTCCTCAAGGCAAGATTTGGATTTGACCTGGAAGGAGGAATAAGGACTTAGAGAGGAGTCAGAGAGAGACAGAGAAAAGAAGGGAAGAATTTCAGGCATAACTGGCAACCTATGCCAACACACAGGACAGTCCTGAGCAGGGCATCAACTCAAGGGCTGACGAAGTTCTGCTTGACCAGTTGGGAGAAATTCAAGTGAGAAGAGGCAGCACTGGCTAACCATGCAAGTCTAGATGACAGACTCTGAGGATCAGCCGGAAGTTTGCATCTCGCTGAGAGTGTGTCTGTAAAGCAAGCTTGCGTGTAAAGCAAGTTGAGGCAGGGAGTGATAGCCGCCAAGCAACGTTTTAGCGACCTATTATTATCCAATCGCAGTATATGTGTTCACTGTGTTTTCTCTGCACTGAGACTGTCCGGATTTGGGATGTCTCATTATTGATGGAGAAGAAGGAAATGAAGAAAAAGAGCTAAAAAAAGGAGTTCATGGGGCGCCTGGGTGGCTCAAAGGGTTAAAGCCTCTGCCTTCGGCTCAGGTCATGATCTCAGGGTCCTGGGATCGAGCCCCGCATTGAGCTCTCTGCTCAGCAGGGAGCCTGCTTCCCCCCCTCTTTCTGCCTGCCTCTCTGCCTACTTGTGATCGCTCTCTCTCTGTCAAATAAATAAAAACAATCTTAAAAAAAAAAAAAAGGAGTTCATATTTATTGGCACTTAGAGCACCATGCAAGGCATATGGCATATACTACCCTCCATGTTGTTCAACCCTATGGGAATCCGAACATTGTCTCCATTTCACATAAGGTACGATCACCTAGATAGAAGTTGTCAGAGGTCATTCCAGCTATTCCATTCAGGACTAGCCCTGAAAGCCAGTTCTGACTGACCAATTCTCACTATACAATGCTACCTATTAGAAAGGGGAAAAAAGGTGAACTATATACTATGCCGTCCAAACTATTTCTTTATTTGTAAGCATATGTAGCAAAAGAGTGAAAGGAAGAAAGATGCATGTATTCAACAAAATCATGGTGGATTTGAATAACGAACATTCTATTCATAGCTCCATGACTATAAATAAATAAGACTTACATGTACTCATGCATTAATACATCTAGGACAAAAGGGCAAATCTCAAATGATGGCTTTTAACTAGATTGAAGGATTTGTTGTTGTTATTTTTTCACTGACCACACATTTAGGGAGACAGAGTGGGGTGACATCACAGTGGTTCGGATTTTGAATCTCTGTGGGGGGGACATGGGGGAGGATGGAAGAACAAGAAAACAGGACATCAAGTAACTGTGGGAGGGGAGGAAGTGGTTTCTCTCCCATTCTTCCTAAGAAGGCTGTAAGAAAGTGAGCATTTAAGATATAAGAAAGAAATGAGGTAAAGATGAAGACTAGAGCCTGGGGTTGGAGGGGCGGCATGAGAAGTTATATCTACCTACTATTTCCTTCCCTCTAGGGCAAGGGTCATGGTTTCCATGTTCATGAATCTCTAATCTAGAAGGTATCCATGCAAAACAAAGACCATAAGTTTAAGGGACAACATAGTCTCTGCAAGGAAAGGACGTGTCTGGTCAAGCTGTCAGAAACCACCCAGAGTCTCTCAGCGTGTGCCCCTTTGCTGTTCTGGAAGCTGTGTCAGTTCTTTGAACAAACTTTATTTTTTTAGGCAACACACCAAAGGCTGATGTAAACCTTGAAGGCTGACAAGTTGGATCCCAGTTCTAGCTTTTTCTCAGAAAACTTTGCTCTGTCAGTTAGAACAACTTCTAGAGGATGCAGGGGAGGAGACCTTTATTGACTGGGCTGGGGTGTTAGCACAAACCCAAGTTGAGGAGAGTTAACTAGATGTCTGAAACTCTTTGATTATAGTAATTGTTCTTAATATTTTTTACGATTCTGTATCATAAATACCTAGAATTAGATCTTGTAGGACTGAAGTGCAAAGAGTTCTGGGCAAAATGGTTTTCGTGGAAAAGTCTGGTGTTTTCAACTACATCTGTTCATTAAGATGGTGTTTTTTTTAAGTGCCTACTGTGTTCCTTGCCCTAATGGTAGGGTAATTATAAAGAAGAATAAAACAAGTCTCTGCTCATAAAGGACAAGTAATAAAATTAAATACATAAAATCAAATACGATTACAAGAGAGTATAAAATGGAAGCACATGAATGGTATAAACAGAAACAGATTACCACAGTATGTAAACTTGTGCATCATTTGGAGAAAAGAGAAAAGAGCCATTTTTTGATTCCATGTAAAATTCTATCTTGAACCACTGGAAGCTAAGGAGGGAGGAGGGTCAGTTTTTGTTGCTGCTTCTGAAGCCTTTGATGTGGGAACCAAGATAAATTAAAGAAAATAGATTTTTATAGCTCTTCCAAAAAAAATCCTCTTAATAATATGAAAGATCGATGGTTCAGAATACTGTAAACTCAGAAGATAGACTCCTAATTGTGAAAAAAAAATTAAAACTAATGAATGAATTAATAGTTGTTTCTTTTTAATTTATTAAACTTGCAAGGAAGCAAAAATAAATGAAACAAACTAAAACTTTGAGGATTATAAACAGAATGACAGCTCTATTCGAGTATCTTATTTCTCCATTCCACAACTATAATGATTCAGATTACACTAAGAACATTCACTTAGTAGGTTATATAGAATGCAAAGAATACATTTGTGAGTGGTGCCGATGAACAGGTGAGCAACAATGTGAAATCTTGTTGGCACCATCTTGTTAATTTGGCATTGAATTTTCCATTTGGCATTGAATTTCCATTTCCATTTCACACATGAAAAAAATGCGATTTCAGTTCCTCAATGATATGAATAAAGTTTGGCAGTTTTGAGACGCTGACTTATATATTGATTCTGTTCACACGGTGACATAAATCATCCCCAATGCTAAACCATCCCTTAAGATGGTAGAAATGATCAGTATTTTAGTTATAATTGAAGAAGAGTGTGTCATAAGATAAATGGGCAAATATAATAAGTTGTCTCCTATGAAGACATTCTGAACATTCTTTGAGATGGTACCAGAGAGAAATGTTTTAAATTTTGGTTTAAATTTTGGAGTTCATGTCTTTTTAGCTAGCTATTTTTAAAATGATTTAATGGGGAAATGTTCAGTAATATTATTATTAGTAAAATAAGGGCAATTATAAACAAAATAAATTTGTTGCCAAACAAATTAGCTAAGATTGTTTTTAATGAGGACAACCACTGCTATGAAAGTGTGTAGAATGGGCATTTTCACACATTGTTGATGCAAGCATTCACTGAAACAGTTATTTTCTAAAACAATATAATAATACATATCAAAAGCCTTGAAAGCGTTCAAGCCTTTTGATTCACTATTCCTACTTCCAGGAACCCATCTTATAAAAAAAAAAAATTGAAACGTTGTAAAAATTTTATGAACAAAAATCTCACTAATGGAATAAAAGTCAGTCCCTTCAAACTGACTGAACCAATTTAGGTCATGTACTCACCACTGGACCAGGAGCAATGCCCAGAGCATATTCAGACAAGCTAAGAGGGAGTTTCTAAATCAGCCACCACAAGGAAAATGGGAAAGTAAAGACTGGCCTGGACTAATCACCAAAGACCCACAGGGCTAGAGTCAATTCCTAGAACTAGGTCGCTGCCACGCAATGGGAGAGGGGATGAAGGCACGATAGGAGCTGACCTCCATAGTCACCACGTCTCGTCCTCCAGTTTTCCCCTCCTCAGTGGCCCCTGTATCTATCAGCTTAGTTAAGCTAATAAAACGGAATCATCCCTCAGAGTCCCCTTTTCATTGTCCCCCACATCCAGTGCAACACTAAAATCCTATTATTAGGCAGAAGTGTGTGAAATTCCCAACACATGACATCTTTGACTCACAAAAATGACAATTACACATAATTCAATATATATGTCTACCTGCAAAATGTTTCTCAAATCCACTCATTTTTCTCTTCTCTACTGCACCACCCTCATTGAAGCCACACCATTCTTCATGAAAATAACTGCTATGCCCTCCCAACTGATCTTATTTCCTCTCATCTGCATTCCTTGTGGTAAAGCTCATCAATGGTTCCCTATGGCTCTCAGAACACACTGCAAACTTGTTAGCCAGGCCCTGGAAGTCCTGTGTCATCAGACTCTAGCCTACAAACCTAGTCTCCTCCAAGGTCACTCTCCCCCTCATACTGTGCTCCAGCTTCACTGACCCCTTGTTCCTCTCTCCTATCTTCCCTCTAGCCATGCCCTCTGCCTGAAATACTTCCCCTTCACTCATCAACGTGCCAGTTGTACACACTCTTCCTCTTTGCACATCGATTTACTTCCTCAAACCTGCCTTTCCGATTTCCCAACCTAATTTACTTTTCTCCAGATATTCTCCCTTGTAATACCCTATTTATTTCCTTTCTGGAAACAATTTTCAATTACCCATTTATTTTGTTGTTGTGTATTTGTTTAATACTCTCTTTCTACTACATTGGAAACTACCTGAGGACAGAAATGGTCTTTTTGTTTTCATTTGTATCGGGTACATAGTAAACCTTCAATAAATATTTGTTGAATGAATAATTGTATGATGTACAAATAAATAATCAATAGGCTAAGTTAAAATGTTGATGGAAAAAATAGCTTATAAAATTGTGTGGATACTATCATTACAACTATTTTGTTAGACCAAGCATTAAAGAAAAAAGAGCTTAGAAGGAAATAAGACAAATGTTAGTAGAAGTTGTTTAGGTGATGGGATTTTGAGTAATTTGAACTCTTTTCTCTGTGGTTTTCTGTATTTTCAAGTTTTTCTCAAGGACTATCTAAAACTTGAAAATTACGTATTTTGCAACTTTGTGAACAATCTTTACTTCCTCTATAATTCTCTTCCTTACTAACATGAAATGAATTTTTGATCCCAATACTTATTATAAAATGTTGTCATATAAATTTTTCCAACATAGCCAATTTCCCTCTCTCTGGCATATAGAATTTGAAGATTCTAAATGGAATCCTTGCTCTCTTTGAATAGGTGAGAAGACAGTCATTAATTCCTCATTCCAGTGTGGAGAAAAATAATTTAATTACATAAAAATCTACATGTCATATATGTATGTTATATATGAATAGTGAATAATTACACATTTTCCATGTAAGTTGATGTATTTGATCTTTCCTAGCAATTTCACACCTGTAGGCCTCTGAAACTTTATCACTGGAACTTTCAGAACTCAGTGTAATCATCAGTAAAGAGCACTCTCTATTTTCTGAATAAATTATCTGTTCATCCCCACTAAATATTCTAGAAACCTTCCCTTCACTCTGACTTCTCCATTTTTAAAATATCAGATGTGCTTGTTTATTCATTCCTTCTGGATGGACACTAGAGTCATTTCCAGCTTTTTTGCCTATTGTGAATAAATCTGCTACCAACATTCATGTATTAGTCTTTCTGTAGACATGTTTTAATTTCCACTGGGTAAATACATAAAACTGCTGAGTCATATGCTTTGTATATATTTAACTTCATGAGAAAACTGCCAGCTGTTTTCCAAAGTGGATGTACCATGTTGCATTTGTCCGGAATACATAAAAATTCCGGTTACTAATATCCTTGCCAACACTTGGCATTGTCAATCCTTCTAATTTCAGCTATTCTGATACTGATATCTTATTGTGCTTTAAATTTGCATTTCCCTAATGGCTGACGATGTTGGGCACTTTTTATGTAATTATTTGCTATTTATTTACCTTTTTTTGTTAAGTGTTTTTCAAATATATTCCCCATTTTAAAAATCGGATTGTTTGTCTACTTATAATTGAGTTGTAAATTTTTAATGTAATTTAGATACAATTATTTTGGCAGTTACATGTGTTGTAAATATTTTCTCCCAGTCTTTGGTATGAACTTTTATAACCAAAAAAACATTTTTTTTTCCAAAAAGCATAAGTTTTTAATTATGATGAAGTTCAATTTATCAAAATTTTCTTTTATGGTACATGCTTTTTGTGTCCTAAAAATCTTTGTCTACCCCAAAGATTTGTCAAGATTTTCATCTATATTTTTTCCAGAAGTTTTATAGGTTTTACTCCCATAACAATTTTAGAATCTTGTTGGAAATTTTTACCAGGGGAAAAAAAATCCTGCTAAAACTTAATTGGTATTGTGTTCAATAGATCACTTTGCAGAGAATAGCTATCTTACAAATACTGAGTCTTCCCATCCATAACCTGGCATATCTCTTCACTAATTAGATCTTTAATTTCTCCCAGCAATGTTTTATCGTTTTATTTTAAAGATTCTGTACTTACTTTAACTTTTTCCCTACGTATTTCATACTTCTCTGATCCCTTATAACTGGTATTCATAATTTCAATTTACAACTGTCCATTGTACATTGTACAATTGTACACAAAAGTACAATTGATTTTTGATACTGATCTTGTATTCTGCAATCTTGCTAAACCATTTAGTTTTTGTTTTTTTTTTTAAGATTTTATTCATTTATTTATTTATTTGACAGAGGGAGAGAGATCACAAGTAGGCAGAGAGGGGGGCGGGGGCGGAGGGAGCAGGATCCCTGCTGAGCAGAGAGCTCGATGTGGGGGTCAATCTCAGGACCCTGACCTGAGCTGAAGGCAGAGGCTTTAACCCACTGAGCCACGTAGGTGTCCCAAACTTTTTAGTTCTAGTAGCTTTTTATAGATTCCTTACGGTTTTCTTTGAACATAATCACATTAATAGCAAATAAAAAGAGGATTCTTTCCTTCTTTACAATTTGCGTCTTTTATTTCTTTTTCTTGCCTTGCTGCAGTGACTAGAACCTCTAATATAATATTGAGTATAAATGGTGAGAGTTGGCATCCTTATTTAAATTTAGTAAGAAATCATTCAGTCTTTCAGAATTAATCATGATGTTAACTATAGGTTATTATGAATATTCTATCAGGTTGAAGAAGTTCGCTTCTATTGCTAGTTTGCTGAGAGCTTTTATCCCAAATGGGCATTACTTCTTTCTGTACATTATTGAATTCTATTTGATAATTTATTATAAGGATTTTTGCAATCATGTCTGTGTGGTATAGTGATCTTTATCAGTTGTTTGTAATGAATGCCCTTATCTAGTTTTGGTAGAGAAGCAAACCTGGTATGAAAAATTATTTGTAAAGTGTTCCTTCCTTCTCTCTTTCCTGAATGATTTTGTATAGAAATGGCATTATTTCTGTCTTAAATTTGAATAGAATATACCAATATAATTATCTGGACCTAGGGGGTGTGTGTGTATGTGTGTGTGTTTCAAAGTTTTCAATTACTAATTCAATTACTAATTAATATATATAGGGATCCTCAGATTTTCTAATTCTTGAGTCAGTTTTAATAAATTGTCTTTCAAAGAATTTTCCCTTCTCACCTAAGTTTTCTAATTTATTGACATGATTTTCAAAATACTTCCTATTCTTATAATATCTATAAAATCTGTGGTAATGTCCTTATATTCCCTACAAGTCTACCTATCATTTTAACAATTTTATTGATTTTTCAAAATACCAGCTTTTGGTTTCATTTTGTTTTCTCTATTGTTTTTCTTTTTCCTTTATTTTAAATTGTATGGGTTTTCTATTTCCTTTCTTCTACCTATTTCAGGCTTAATTTTCTCTTGTTTTTCTAGTTTCTTAAAATAGAAGCATGTGCTTTGCAATACTCTTCCTTTTTAGAATGTCCATCTCTTTCCTCATTATATCTTACGTTTTCCTGTACATTCTGGATCATATTTATAGTAATTTACTGCCTTTGCTAATTCCATTATCTCTCTTTTGCTATGTACACACATATTTATTTTTCTTGGTCGTAAGTCACATTTTCCATTTCTTTGTATGTCTAGTAATTGTTTCAAGGTTGCTGGACATTTTGAATTGCATGTTGTTGAGTGCTGGATTTTGTACTGCTTTTAGGACAGCTGGGCTTTGTTGGTAGACAGTGAAGTTATTTGCAGATTCGTTTAATCTCTTGAGGCTTATCATTATGTTCTTTTAGCGTAGGTATCAAGTAGCTTTTATTCTGGGGCTGATTTAGCCCCATTTCTAAAGCATCACTCTTTTTGGGGTCTCTTTTTTTTTCTTTGGGGGCCTCTGGTAAATACCACAAGTATTCAATAAAGTCTCTCTCCTTTTGATTGAAGGGAATTAGGGCAATTTTCAACTCTCTTTGAGCTTTGGAAATTACTTATATCACAGCTCCACACTGATAGTGCTTTCTTTGAGATTTATTCTTGCGTGGCTTTACAGGTTTTACCCTACGCATGTGTGTATTGATATTCAGCCAATATACATGTAGATTGCTGGAACTCTTCCTCTGAATAACTCTCTCTTGGATAATCTGCCTAACACTCCCCCTCCCCCCCTTGCAAATGCCTCAGCTTCCTGAAACTTTGCTCTCTTTCTCCTCAAGTCAGAAAAATTGCTGAACTCTATTTTAGCTCCTGCTTCCTGGATCTAAGACTGGAAATTAGCTCCATAAAGAAAGTCTTAACTATGGTAAGGCTTACATCATTTTTCCCCTTTCCTTATTATAATCCTATGCTGCCTACTGTGTAATATCTGAAAATAGTTGTCTCTTATATTTTGTCCAGTTTTCTCAGTGTTTGCTGAGGAAGCATAAGTCCAGATCCTATTTATTCCCCATGCCCGGGAGCATACATTTCTTCCCTCCACATTTGACATCTGCCATTCATTCTCCATACTATAGCCAAAGTGATTCTCTCAACACAAATCTGATATACTGTATGGACCCCAAGCTGCAGTGAAGGTTGCAGGCCCTATATGGTCTCATCCCTACTTACCCTGCAGCACAATTTGTCTCCATTCCCCAATTTCTACTTTATGGTCCAGCACTACTAAATTACTTCCAGTTACATGCTATGCTTTCCCTCACATCCAGACCATTGCAAATATTCTCTTGATTTAGGATACTCACATACCCCGCACCCCACATATATGTTATTTGTGACTAATATCTACTTGTCCTTCATAACTAAATTTATATGTTTCCTTTTCAGAGAGGTCTCCTACAAAATTTCAAGTTCATGTTATACCTGCCTGACTCTGTAATAATATCCTGTGTTTGCCTTACAGAAACACTCATCATTTCATTATAATTACTTGATTAATATGTCTTCTTCATTACACTGTTAAATCCAAGTGAAAGTTCAACATCTCTCTAAGTCTGTTAAATCTCCAGTGCCTAACACAGCAGCTGGTAGAGTAGATCTCAGCAAATATTTGATGAATAAATTAATGAAAACATAGAGTAATTAATCAAAGAACCGATAGAGGGGGGCGGGGACAGTAGAGAGGAGGAGGAAGGAAACAAACAACAATCCTAAGATTCAAAAAAAAAAAAAACAAAAGGATCTTAAAGACAGCACTTTTCCATTTTGTTGACTCCATGGGTCAAATTTTCCAGATGTCCTTTAATCCCTCACTTTGTTTTGCCTGTGTCGACAGAGGCCCGAAGATGAGAATGGGGCATTTGGAATCTTTCTCTCTGAGAATCAAGACTCAGAGTAAATGCTTTTCTATAATGGAGTTCTCAGAAGCAATCACAATGAACAAAGTTTCACAATAATTGAGTGTAATACCTGATGATTCTATTACTTTGTCTTGGGTAATTCCATGGAAAAGGGAGATCCATTATGCCGTAACCTGTTTTTTGTCACCACTGTTGTTTTAGTGTCAAGGTAAAAGAATGTCCACAGACCTGATATGATATTCATCATCCTAATGAAGTCATGTGAACAAACAAAATTAGGTTGTGGCAATCAAAGATCCAGGAAAGAATGTTTAGAAGAATTGAGAGATTTCATGTTTCATAGAGAGAAACTATGCAGAGGCTGTAACATTTTAATTCAAAAGTTGTGATCCATTGCCTGAAATGTAGAAGTGGCTTGCTCATTTGTCATCATTCAGCCTTTATCATTTATCATTTTACTGAAAGATAAAATTTACCCCCATCTATAGCCTGGACTCCATAGCACGTGTTTCAGCACTGCTCCTAACTAGCAAACTGGGTCTCCTTATGCTCCTGACCTGCCCTGTTTACCATTCCAATGCCCCAGCTCTGAGTCAGCCTCATGTCCTTAAAGTCATCTTGGACATTTCTCTGGCAACCACCTCTTCTCTGGCTAACATTTTTAACCCTTTCCCTGATTGACAGGAATGAGTCACCCAACTTTAAGAACTCAGTGCACTCCAAAGTCATGCTATCTGACCTCAAGGGGCTCCCCAGTGCTGCTCTTTAGTTCTTTAATTCATCTCGTGATGTTCTGTTGCATTCCACACTTGCAGAATCTTCAAACCATGTGGTTTTGTAAATACCTAGAATCCTAGAGTCCAACAAATCTAAATTCTTTATTTTATAAATTTAAAAAAATGGAAGAAAGCGCAAGATAGGAAGTCACAGAGATAATGATAAAGGTCTGACCATAATCCTGAAAAGGGAAACTCTAGCTTCATATCCCACTTTAGTTCACCTGTGTCCTGACCCATCCAGTGATGGGTTTTCATTTCAATGCCTATTCCACTGACAAAAAATAAAACATCCAGCAAAAAATCCCCCAATTTTCCCAATCTCTATCCCAACATGAGGAGTAAAAGAAATATGGACCTTGTTGCCAGAAAGGCCAGGATCCAAATCTCAGGTCTGTCATTTACTATCCAAGTGATCTTGCAGAAGTTACTAAACCCACTTTGGCCTAAATTTCTCATTAATCACCAAAAATAGACTGGCAATCTACTTTTAAGGGTTAGGGTTAATAAGTATAACGAATAAATGGCTGGCAGATAGATGGGTCTATAATAACCGTTATTTTTACTTTTAACTCTTTAAGGTACTTTTCTCCCCACCCACAAAGTCATCCTTATCTTCACCCACACTTTTCTCCTTCCAACCTCTTTCCCTCAGAAGATGTAGTTTTCATCCTCCTCCTCTGAGGATTCCTTTTCATCTGGCTTCTCACCTGCTCAGAGTTCCCTTGGCCTTTGTAAAACCCTTAGAAGAGATGTTACAGCAGAGTGGTTCCAACTGGGGAACAGGGAAAAAGCAAATGACAGGTCCAGGACATGGTGGATTTTTGAAGACACTACAAGGAGTTTTGACATGTCACTGTGTAGAAATTTTTCACCCACTTTGTAGAAAGTTTGTCTTATTGACTAACACGTTTCTAGCTCTCTTATTCCATTGACCACCAATTTCTGGGAAAAAAAATAAGGGCAAGAGAGGTAAGTAATAAACCTATATATGCCCTTTTATCATGGCTCATTCACTCTTTAGCCAGAATGACTTGCTATAATATGGATTTCTGGGTCGCAACCCTGAACTTTTGAGTGAGTCTGGAATAGGGCTAAGAATTTTATTTCTAACAAGTTTCCAGGTGATACTCAGTTCCTTGTCCAGGCACAGCGCAAGACCACTGCTCCGGAGCCTTGCTACTCTAAGTGTGGTCTGTGAGCCAGCTGCATGGTCCTCCCCTGGGAGTGTCAGAAATGCAGCATCCAGTGCCTACTGGATCCAGTAGGATCTGGATCCAGATCCAGACCTACTGACCCAGAATCTGCATTTTAGCAAGATCAATGTGACTCATATTCACATTAAAGACTGAGAAACACTGCTCCAGATCAATGGTTCTCAATCCTGAATAAATGTTAAAATCACTTGGAAGTTTTGTGAGGTTTTGTTTTTCATTCGTTTTTAATTCTAATTCCTGGCCCCCAACCCAGAGATTCTAATTAAATTAGGTGGGAATGGGGCCCCAAGCACTAGCATTTTTGAATACCTGGGAATCTTGTTGAAGTGCAGATTTGGACTGGCGGCGGCTGAGGTTGGGCTCAGGTTCTACATCTATAAAGCTCCCAGATGATCCACATTTGTGATCTAGATTATACCGTAAGCAGCAAACCATCCAAGGAAGGGCCATCACCGCTCTCCTACTCCCTAGATTTAACCATCTTTTTTCAACCCTCATTCATCTTCATCTCTCTGCAGCTGTTACCCATTCTTCCTGCTTTAAAACACTGTTTCTCAGCGTTGACTGCAAATTGCCATCACCTAAAAAGTGTTCAGAACTAGATTTTTGGGTCCCACCCCCAGAGATTCTGATGTATAGGGGCAGCCTAAGAACTGCAATGTCTACTTCCCATGCCCACCCCCCACCCCTCACCCCCGCCCTGTATTCCTCCTAATGGGAACAGAGCTTAAGAAGCACTGGTTTAAAACCATTGCCAGCCATATTCCTGAGATACAGCATTATTCTATACTGACTCCTACCTCTTGATCACTTCTTGGTATCTGTCACTTGGTACTTTTTCTATCATTCTGATGGCTTTATCCATCATTACTATGTAGGAACATGATTCTTGTATCTGTTACTGAAAACTTGACAT
Organism: Procyon lotor; assembly: GCA_028646535.1. NCBI lineage: Eukaryota > Metazoa > Chordata > Mammalia > Carnivora > Procyonidae > Procyon > Procyon lotor. The sequence goes on along the minus strand of CM053616.1, from coordinate 60,986,745 downwards.
CTACTCAGAACCCCCAATCCTGCCTCCCTTGACATCTACATTTGAGTCAGAAGTCCATTTATTCTCAGAGTCACCCAGGCATAAACATTAGATACTTAAGAGTTTGATTCCTCTTTCTGATGTGTCTGCCCTGCCCGGCCAGGGGCAGGCTGTTTCCTCTCCTCTCCTTGGGTGTCTCTCCTGAGTGGATTTTTCACTTCCATTTCCATTCACATCTGCTTCCAGCCTTCATGGTCTTTCTTGGCTATGGTAATAGCCTCCAGAATGTCTCTGTTTCTCACCTCTCTGCCCTGACTCAGCTTACATACCTTGATCATAGAGCCAACTCCTCATCCTACCTCTGGTATCTATCAATATCCCACTGAAGTAGCATTCTTAGGGGCCCATCACGGGAATGCTACAATGAATTATTTTACAAAATAATATCTCCCCCAACACACATGCCAGCCCACCTCCTCTGTTGTCTTTCTTTTCTTCATAGCACTTGTCACCTTCTAACTTTACATTATTTGTTTCCTTTACTGTTAAGTATCTCTCTTCTACCATTAGAGTTAAGCTACAGGAGGACAGTTTTGTCTCTTTTGTTCTTTGAATTGTCTGAAGAGCCTAGAGGAATGTCTGGCATTCAATTGTTATTTGTTGAGTAAACTAATAGATTTCAACCACAGTCAGCAATGTAGATATCAGCTAATTATTCATAAATTAGGCAAGGCCTGCTACCAGAATTAGGAGCTCCCTGGCAGGATTCCCTCAAGCCCTTGTCCTCCATATGGACAACTCCTGGCTTCAGGAGGTGGGAGGGGGAAGAGAGGGTGGGAAGTAGAAGTCAGGGAGGGACCGGAGGGGTGGAGGGGAGAACAGTCACCAGACAAGACTGTCAGGGTATCGATTTTTGCAGGCCTTTGTTTGGTTGTCCCTATATGAATGCTTTTATAAGACTTGGAAGTCCCCTGTTCGGTCACTGTTCAGTCCTGACGCAAACTGCAGAGGGTTGCAAGGAGGGCACAAGGGCTAACCCACCCGCTGAGAAGGGCTCAACAGGCAAAAGTGACTTCTTTAAGGCCTCCCCGCACCAAGGACGCAGCAAGCCATCTTTCTTCTCTGAGATTAACCTGGCCTAGAGCCACAGTAAACACCCAATCTCCCTTACAGGGAGGAAAGATTAAATATCTGATTAAAATTTTTGGCTGCTAATTTATTGAACTTGGATGGATGAACCGTTTGGAAGTCACGTGACTTTCCCTGTGTGTCTGCCGCTGTTGTTCCACGGAGCAAGGTCATGAGCTCCGCGTGGGCGGGTGGGGGCTGGGAGGCCCAGAGGCGCTCGGGCCACCTCTGGAAACTCGAGGGGCCAGTTCTTACGGGCTAGTTAGTTCGGGAAAGTCTGCGCGGACCACGGCAGCTTCTGTTGCAACCTCTCACTCTGTTCTTGTTGCTTTGTAGAGTGGTTCACTGCAGCCCTCCCCCGGCGATTGTTCTGAGCCGCGTAGCAAAATGATGTCATGGGCAGCTTAAAAGTATACAGGAAGTCTTCAAAGCTGAATGACTTCAATATACTTTATTCCGTGGACGGCTGCTGGTGGTTGTCTATGGAAACCATGGCTTACAGGCCTCGGGGCGCCAGCCATAGGATGAGGGCCCCTCTCCCCGCGCCGCCGCATTTCTCCCCCCTCTCGCGGCCCCTCCGCCCACTCCTTACCTGCATCCCAGGGGGCTGGACACGGGCCAGCGCCAGAAGAGAGAAGGGAAGCTAGAAGGAAAGCCAGAGGGGTAGGAGGTCAAAGGGAGTTTTCTTAGAACAACAGGGGCACAGGACTCTCAGGAGAACCAAAGGTCACCTTCACTGGCCTTTGGATGACAGAGCCAGTCAGTGTGGCCGAGCTGCCAGTCGTGGCAGTGTCCCCATAGAGGGCAAAGTGACAGAAACCACAAGGGAACTGCCTCAACTTGCAAACGGCAGCAAGCCGGCGGCTTTGAGACTGCTGCCCGGTGATTGTGCGTAAAGTTAAACAGACGGCAGTTGGTAACAAGGTAATAATGACAAATATATGTGCAGGGATTTACGGTTTACACAGCAGGCTTTTATGTATGTATTACGGTGTGTGGCTATCACAGAAACCTTGTGAGGTACTAGCCCCCCTTTTAACAATGGGGATCAAAAACATAAAGCAGAGATCTTTTTTCCTTTCCTTCCCCTCCCTCCCTCTCTTCCTTCTTTTCTTCCTTCCTTCCTCCCTCCCTCCTTTCCTTCCTTCCTCCCTTCCTCCTTCCTCTCTTCCTTCTTTTCTTACACAAGGTCACTCAGCTGTTAGGGGTGAAACCGGGCCTGAAGTCCAAATCCCACCTACTTGACAGCCCTCCACTCTGTGCGCAAATTGGGGTCCTAGCTTCCTTTCCTCATTCTCACTCTTTATAGAAATTGCCCCCAAACGAGTTTTGGAGCAGCTCTCTAGTTTATAGTAGTGCTCCATCTTATAAAACCTCTAGAACTTTCCTTTGTTCCCATAAATGACATAGTTTTTGCCTGACTCTGGTGCATCAGCCTGTCTCTGCCTGCTCAACCTTCCAAAGCTTTGGAGGTAACTAATTTCACATGTCCTCAGTCTGGCCCTTGCAGTGGGGCTGGGAATTGCCTTGTCATTATCACATAAACTAGAGACACGGTAGCTCAGTGATAGGGTGTTGAGGTAAGCAAATGTACCCAGAACAGGGGGCATGCCTTTCTAAAGGCATTTTCCAGTAAGACATAAGGCAGGAGGTCTTAATCTGAGGTCTATAGATGGAATTTCAGGGGTCTGTTGAAAAAAATGGGAGAAAGTTAAACCATTTCTTTTCATTACCCTTAACTAAATTTGGCATGTTCTCCAATTATGAATGTAGGCTACATGCCACATTAGTATTGCAGTACCTGTGACTTTGTCACCAATGGAAACCATGAATTTTTCAGATCACTTTTCTGTTGTAGCAGATATATCAAAATACCTTTTATGTTCATCATTACTTAGAATTATGGTAATTGGACCTGCTGTTAAGTCTTGGTAGTTATTATATTAAAGGGACACATACATTTTAACATCAGAAATTTATTTTTCAGACATTTTGGTCTTGCAGGCTCTTACCTGCATAGAAGGAACTCAACTCCCTTGCAAGGTCCTTATAAGCACCTGGCCCTACTTATTTCTTGAAGTCCCTACAGATATTTCAGACTATATGTCCATATGATCGGCTTCCTTTGTCATCCTAATCATATTATTTATGCATTTAAAAAATTATTCTGATAAAGAGTCCATAGGCTTCACCAGACTGCCAAAGGGGTCCATGTCTTAATACAAGTTAAAGGGCCCTAGATGTCATTTGGCTGGAGTTGGAATGTTGAAGGAATCTAAAAGGCTTGGTAAGCTGAGCAGGACCTTCCCAACACCTGCTGGGACTTCATTCTGGGCAGGTAGAATGTGATGGCCAACAAGTCAGGGCTATGCCCAGTGAGGAACTGAGGTAATGTGGGAGGTTGTGCTCACTGGACATCTCACAGGGCTGCAGTCTAGGTGGGTTCAACCTTCCCATTTGCCTGGGGAACTGTATCTTCCACCTGTACCTGCACTAGTGCTCCTATTCACTAAGCCTCACATCAGCGTTCTGGAAGTTTCATTTTGTGTTTTGTGGCTATAGTCACACTAGTCACCTCCCAAGTCTCTGCCACGGGCTGTCTCTTTCACTTTAGAGAAAGCAGGGTCAGGATGAGCTGTCCCATGTACAGTTACCAAGCCTGATTTCATAGCACACTTGAGTGGCAACTAGGCACCAGACCTTACACAACATGGCAGCCAACTTGAGCCTCTCCATGGCCTTCAATTTGGGGAGTAGTCAAGTGAGGGGTGAGGAGGGAATCTACATTGTTGGCACTAGGGGGTATGTGCCATCATTAGGGATTTTTGCCCAGCTTGTCTGACTAAGGTGGTGTGATCCCATAATTCACTATACACCAGTCATGATCTTCTGGATTCTCACTGCTCATGTAACTAGAATAACTCCAGCCCTTCCCTGTCCCTGCAGACATGGTAGCCAACTCTCAAGAGTTCTTGGTCTCAACCTGCATAACTCTCAAGAGTTCGTGGTCTCAACCTGCATAAAAGGAATCCAGCCCCTTTTCAAGATCCTTTTCTCCACCCAACCCTAATTATTTCCTGAAGTCCCTGGGGATGTTTCAGACATTCTTGTGGCTCAGTCTAGATGGAGTCTTGACTACCACCCTACAGCCTGACACAGGAATCCAGGCCTCTCTTTACTGCTGACTTTGTTGCCCCATGCCCCCAGGCCATGGCCTCTGAACATTCCTGCCGATCTCCACCTCCCCTGAGTGAGGATCGGTTCTGGACTACCAGTCTCAGTCCTCCAAGGACTTGGCTACTCAGCAGCTGGCTGCAAAGTGAGAAGAGCTCCCCCTGCTGGAGGGCTCTATGGCAGGGCAGCCTGGGCTCAGAGTTGCTAGAAGGCTGACTCATGGAGTAGCACCTTCTCTTACACAGATAGCCCTCCCCACTCCAGGATGCACAGAGCCCCCCAGAGGAGCAGGGTAGGGACAGGTTCGAGAAGAACCAAGTTGGCCATACTTAGAACTGCATCTACTCTTCACTAAGTCAAATTCACCATACCTGACACCCCTTTCCTTAGGCCGAATCCTCTCTTAGAAGGTTTGAAAGACACTCTTCAGCAATCTGACCTCTGATGACTTGCCTGCCCTCCTAATTTTATTCTCCAGACAAACCTGCATATATCAGAACCATGTTCAAGGGCCTGATTTGATGTCTATTATTAGAAGCCTCCCCAGCCCCCAGAAAAATCCAAGACACAGTTGACAGGAGGGGGAAAAGGAAAGGATTATCCTAAATCCGCTCCCCAGACTAGTCTACATTTGCTAGAACTGGCCTCCTTCAGACACTCTAGAGGAAACCAAGAGTGAGGAAGGCAGTGAGGAGATCTCTTGCACTAACTTTCTGGACTTTCAGTACAATCTTGGCATTGTGGTGAGGTAGAAAGAACTAATACTTTGGGGTTAGAGTAAGCTCTGCTCCAGCAGCAGCTTTGACATTTATTGTGAAATTTGAGTAAGAGCTCTCTGAGCCCATTTTCTTATATAGAAGTGAGAAATAGTCATACATGCCTTTCGGGTTATTTTGAGGATTAAGTGCAATACCTAATATACAGTACCTAATACAGTACCTTGCACATAGTTGGCAACTGATACCTTTTGATTCTTATTTGAATATTACTTTTTTTTCTTATGCTTAGGTGTACCAGTTGGATGTAAGAAGCACTGATGGGAGGTTTCGGGAATTGCATAACAAGCTTATTGACTAGAAAAATATTTCTTTGCTATTCACTAAGTCCTAAAAAAAAAGGAAATATAAGCAATATGAAATTGTTTATGTTGTGAAATAGTAACATATATTATCGACTAATCTGCAGACTAAAATAAAAATTATACTATTTGATATTAGTATATTGTAAAAAGAAAAAGGAAAAAGGGGCAAGGAAGAGAATTTACATTATTTATGTGCCTGTATGTGCCAAACAATATGCCAACACTTTTGCTGTACTCTCTAAGGTCACATTACGAAGACCTTAGAGAAGGGCTTCTCTAAGACACTCAATGAAGACACTGATTTGATCTCTTCTCTCGATTTGATCTCTAGAAAATAATAAAAGTCATTCTTTCTTCTTCTTTCACTTTCTTGTTTGTGTCTAAAACTCAGGCTTGATTATCCACTTCCTACATAAATCTAATTCCATGCTCCTTAGTTCCAAGCCTCATTGGCTTTATGCCAGATGTGAAGTACCCTGGCTTTGTTGGAGACATGGATGTAGGCTGTCCCTCCTTGGGGTCCCACCTGAGACCAACAACATTCCCAGACCTGTGCACTAACACAGAAGGAGCACTGCTAATACACTGAAGTATCCAGAGACCTGCTTCATTTGTCACTGATGCTTCCCTCCAGTAATTCCAAGGCAGTTTTCAGTGTGATCTGCTTTGATTGGGAACCCCTTGAAATTCTGCGCAATCCTCTAAATTTAGCAAAATCCCACTTCTAATAGAATTGGGTGGGCAGAAGAACCGAAGGAAAGGGGGAATCTCCCTCCTGTGGCTCCACATGATTTGATTCTCTGACCTTCAGAGTCTGAAAAAGAACATTGAGTTGATTCATAAACAACCAGGGACTAAAATACTTCTGGTTTCCTTTTATTGTACTTCTGGGAACCAACTGATTATGTGCAAAACTCTGGGTGATTGGAAGGGTTGGGCTTTTTAAAAGCTGATTCAGGAACCATAGTGAGTTTTCTAGGCTATTCATTTTGATGTTTTTGTCTAGTTTTTGTCACTCAATCATAAAGGAATAGAAAACGCTCATCTTTTTTTTTTTTTAAGATTTTATGTATTTATTTGACAGAGAGAAAGAGATCACAAGTAGGTAGAAAGGAAGGCAGAGGGAGAGGGGGAAGCAGGCTCCCTGCTGAGCAGAGAGCCCGATGCTCCTGATGCTCCTGAGATCATGACCTGAGCCTAAGGCAGAGGCTTAACCCACTAAGCCACCCAGGTGCCCCAAAAAGGCTCATCTTTAAAGAAGGAAGCCAGTCAGTGACCAAGGCTGCCAGGTTAAACACCAGAAACAAGCCCAAAGGACTGAATCCCCACAGGTCCCCACTGGGCACATTTCCAGAACCGAACCCGAAAGGCAAAAGGGAGCCTGCTGTGCCTCGGGACTTAGTATTTAATCTCAGGCGGCTGAAGTATGTCTTGTGCTTCAGCTGAAAGGATGGTGATGCTGAGACATTAAACAAAGCCTGTGTCACCCGTAAATAAGTAAAGAAGGGAGCCAAGAGCTGATGTGATCATCATGCTTTGCACTTCAGCAGCATGCATCAAGTTCAATGCATCTTCATAAACATATATTTTGCTTGATTCCTTCTCACAATCCAAATAGGATTAGCCCCATTTCTCATAATTTTGTGGCTAAAAGGCTACCAGCACTGATGTTCTTTTGAGAAAAAAAAAAAGTAATCTAGAAACAATTAGGAAAAGACTTTCGACCACCCCTCCCACAAGAGAGAAACTTCCCCACTGTGGGCTAGAAGTTCAGAGAGGTGCTGTCTACCATCATCCTGCTAAAACCCACGCGTGCAGGTCCTGAGAACAGCTGTTCTTAGCCATCTTTGACTCTGAGGCTTTGTACAAGTCAAAACTTGAAGGGTATTCCACAAAATCTACTCTCTTCTCCGTTTTGTGACCTCTTCAATTGGGACCCCAACTTAAATCTACCAGGTAAGATCATGGGAATAGCATAACCCCATGCTTATAATTTATCTCATCTGCCAGGGAAGTGTAAGCTAAATACTATCCTCTGGAATAATCAGTGCTTGCCTGCTAACTATTTCCCTGATTTGGGGCAGGGAGAGTGACTCTGTCTTTAGGTGTTTTATTCTGTAATGTGTATATGATTGCAATATGTTTAAATTTGGGGGGGGTTGTTGGTGTGGTATAAATCTTAAGTAAACAATGATAACAGAGGGCAACAAAGGTCTCCAAGGTCTCTTCTAGGAGGCAATAGAACAGCAATCTGGCTTTCCTGTGCTTGCAACTTTAGGTGATACATTTAACCCCTGGAGAGTGCTCATCAAATGGGAAATAAAAACATTTTACCTACTTAAAAACAAGGCATTGGATCAATTTGCTTGTAGTCCTTTTATTTCTTAAGATCTATGGCCCTTTCATCAAAGCATTTGACTCTAAAACAATCTTGTAGATGAACACAAACTCAAACCACAAAAATGTGTCTAAAGTTGTTTTTAACAATCAAACCTCCACGTGGATTTTGCACTGATGTTTGAGAGGGAGGTGAAGCAAATCAGTGTTTCTGTCTGGCTCTCATGAACTATTGCTTATCCCAATAAAATAACCCAAGCACCTGCTCTGGGTGATGAGGCACAGAAGATGAAAGTTTGCTGCTTCCAGACTGATATAAAAAGAGGACAGATCATTGATCTCAAGGAAATTTCCAGTTCTAAGTGTATTTTTAAAACTTCTCCTTTGCTTTTATGTTTCCTAGGTTACCATCAGCTGAACCCACACAAACATTTTATTCGTAGCTTCATCATGTCTTGGATTGAAATGCTATGCAATCTTAGATTTCTAACTAGCCTGTCAGCTCCCTGAGATAAGCAACTATTTCTTCATCATCCTCAACTCAGTGTCTCACCTGCAACAGGGACATAAAAAAGGTTGAACTGAATCAAACTGATTTCTTCATTATTCAGTTGACTCTTTAGCTTCTGCTCAATGTTTCTTAGCTCTAGTTGGGAGTGAAAGCGTTGAGAAGATTTTACTAACAACGAAAAATAATACTAAAAGTAGGAAGTCCTCGCCCAGAGGAGATTATGTCTACCTCAAATTAAGAACAGATGAGAAATATTAATATGTCCATTACAGTATTATAAGATGCTCCAGTTCTTGGTCTCTTTCCCTCTGGAGTCAGGGATTCCATTTGGAGTTCATCTGCAACTTCAGATTTGCATAAGAAAGACTCCCATTGCAAAGCATCAGAGTCATTTCTGCAAATTCAAAATATCCAAGTAAACTGTTCGTTTTTATTTGTATTTGTAAATATTTTTCCAAAGTCACTTTTAATAACATAATCACTTTCTGAATACTGTTTGACTTGGGAATTTCTGATGCACTTCTGAAGTACGAAGTGTAAGAAAAAACAGAAAGATATAATTATCCCCGAAGATAAGAGAAGCGATGCCCAGAGAAGATAACACAGACTGCTCAATATCTCCAGGGTGCCCAGGACTCAGGAAACTTTACAGTGACAGCAAGATTCTCGTAGCTGGCTTTTCATCTAACACCCCGTTTTCAATAAGGGGAGCCTGCCAATTTGCTGTAACATCTCCCTAAACTTTGATAGTCTCCATAACCATCCTGATGTTCCAGAGGAAAGCTCGTGTGTTTTTTACAGAATCCACTCCCAGGGCAATGCTGTGAGAAAGCCACAGGCTCTCTAAGTAAAACACGAGAGCTCCCTCTACAGCGGGCACCAGCCGGTTGCCCTGTGCGGGGACCCAGACTGAAGGCAACAAACAAAATAAAAAGAAAAACAAAACAAAAGGAAGCTCTGTTGGCTTCTTTTCATGAGTACAAAATGGGTTGAGAATGAGAAGGTCCCCCAGTCCCTTTGCCAAACAGAGGAGGGGAGCGATGAAAGAGAAGTTGTTGTGTAAGAGAATGTAGTGTATATAAGCAGATTATTGCTCTGTATAAAGCTTTCCTGTAATAACAATGAGCAATTTAGTTCATTTCAAGCTACACAAATCCTTGGGGTTCTGTCTCTTTCTCTCTTTTTAAGGTGGAAAAGGAACAGCAGAAGGGGTGTCGTGAGGAGGAGGAGGGAGAAAATCGGAAAAACAATCCAGCAGCAAGCCGGGCTTCCCAGCACCACATTCCACCGGGCGCCATCGACCAGATGAAGAGCGTCAAGGTCATCAAAGGAAGGAGAAATGAGGAGTTGCCTGAATCTGTGTTGATTGGTGCATTGCACAGGATGAAATGTAGAACTCAAAGGGAAAGGGCAAAGCGGATGAGGAATTATATTCCTGAAGAAACCATGCAGTTTGAGAACTGTGAAATGTCATTGGCAGGTAGCCCATTACCATTACGAAAATGTGAAGTATGTGTAGTGCAGACAAAGGGGACCCACTGTAAACACAGCTCCCTAACCCTTTCAAACAAGACACACACACACACACACACACACACACACACACACACACAGACACACACGGGTGTGGGGGCAGAGAGAGAAAGTATTTACCTTTCAGAGACATTGGGTCACCCTGCCTTACACGGAAAGAAGGAAATGTCTCTAACACCTTAAAACCTTGAGTGCAGACCACATACCACAAGACATGAATGTGGCTGATAATGGGCACAGCGGTCATTGAAAGGTAACCAACTCAGCAGAAGCATTCATATGGGCAATATATTCCAGCAACTTCCAAAGGTTAATTTATGTCCTTTTCCCAGAAGTCTAAGTGTATTCCTCTATTTAAAAGGTAAATATATAATTAGAATAAGACTCTTTAACCTTCAAATCAAAAATAAAGAATGGGTGAGAGCTTTCTGCCCACCTCCCATATCTACTCCCCATCTGTACAGAAACAACCTAGAGTGCTAAGTACTTAATGATTTTTAATTAGATTTTCCTAGGAAATTTGGGCATGGACTAAGATAGGATTCTGGAATATGTTTAAGACAGTGTAGCCTTCTATAGTACTCTTTATTTGCAAGGGGAAGAAGAGGGAGAAATAGAATTAACTGAAGATTAAAAAGTTAATGGGTGACTGGTAAATAGATCAGTATAGTCTAGTATATCCATCCAAGTGAACACAATTTAACAATCTAAAAAGGAACGAAATACTAATGCATACTATAACATGGACGGACTTCATTAATTTATTTTTTTATTAACATATAAAATTATTTATAATATATAAATATATAAAACATTATTTGCCCCAGGGTACATGTCTGAATCATCAGGCTTACACATTTCACAGCACTTACCATAGCACATACCCTCCCCAATGTCCACAACCCAGCCACCCCATCCCTACCCCCCCGCCTCCCAGCCACCCTCAGTTCGTTTTGTGAGTTTAGGAGTCTGGATGGACTTCAGAAACACCTTGCTAAGTAAGAGAAGCTGACACAAAAAACTATATTGTATGGGTCCATTTACATAAAATAGCCCGCAAGGGTATACCTAGAGAGGCTGAAAGTAAAACAGTGTTTTCCTGGGGCCAGGAATGGGAATTAACTGTAAATGGGAGTAAGGGATCTTATTGGAGTGATAGAGGTGTTCTCAAGTTGGATGATGGTGATGATCGCACAACTCAGTAAATTTACTAAAAATTATTGAACTGTATACCGCAAATGGGTGAGCTGCTGGCATATGAATTATACCTCAGTAAAGCTTTAAAAAAAAAAAAAGTGAATAGATGATTTGATGGAAGCAGCCACCAATTTGATTTTATAAAATTGTAAGGAAAGAAAATTTTAAAAAATAACAATTTATAACCGCTCCCTTAAACTCCCTTGGGTAGCTTGAGACCACCACTTTCAATGTACACACATGCACACACAGACATCAGAAACCTAGGAGCAGAAGGCCGTGGTAAGCACTGAGGAGGACTCTAAGTTGTGGGGTCAGGGACAGGAGGCCCCTGTGAGGCGTGGGGGCCAAGAGCGAAGGTCTGGCAGCGAACTGACTGTCAGACAGGTGGTGCGGGCATCTTTGGCAAACCATGAGAACAGGCCATTGTCAGAAGACACCCAAGTGGAGGGACACATCTTCAACCGATCAATATTTATCAATGAATGAAATAGAATCCTTGTGCATGGCATTTTATTGCAAAGACAACTCAGCTGAGACATGACTCTTCCGTCTCATAAAAAATACCCTGGAACCAAAACCTTCAGCCAGAACGGGCAACCAAGAGTTTCCTCTGGCCGTATGATTGGTCTACTCTCTTGGACAAAGCTTGGTTAAGACAGGGAGCAGAGTCCGTTGTTCATCCAAGCCTGCAGCAGTGATTAGGACAAAGGCTCACATATAGAAATAACCAAGTGAACTTCTGTTAGACTTAAGTTTGAAAAGGAAAGAAATAAAGGGAGGGAGGAAGGGAGGAGGGAAGGGAAGAAAAACAACAATCCTTAAGAACAGAAAAATAATGATTAAAGGGGTAGAAAAATAGCATCGATTAAATTTTACAGTTGAATTGTGTGAGTACCTGGGGACGCCAAGAGATGACAACTATTGTCACTTTTTTCAAAGAATAATTATGAAGAACGGAGCGGAGAAACAAAGAAAAAGCACTTAAGTTGCAAAAAGAGGAACTCCAATTAGCCATAAAGCGATCTTGACAATAAGGGTAACTTAGCAGGGTCCTAGAAGAACTCACATACCATTCATCCCCGGAGATGTCTGAGAAGGTAATTATTCTTTTTCTTAGTTGGAGGAAATATAGACCTGTCTAAGGCAAGAAGTTGAACCAGGAACCACTTCTGCTCCCTTCCTGATCTCTGATTTTACTCAATTTTCTACTGCTTATCTTCCAAATGTGCTTGTAATGACCTGCCCTCTTGCGAGCACCTTCTTGTAAATGAGATGCCTATCTGGGTTCATCCCAGCTAAATAAACTGAATTCAATAAAACCCCTCCTGGGTTATGCTCCAGGAGAGTTATTACCCCAGGAACATGCTACTGTTGCTACTGTTACCTAATGCTTTAACTTCTCCTTTAGGCTTGAGTTATGCTATGTTGTTGTATATCTAAGATAAGAGGCTGTCTGGAGTCTGTTCAATGTTATCACATAACACACAGTGACTTTTTTATTGAAGGCACTCTATGAGTACCTCCGCACTGATGCAGCTTTTATTGAAACTAATTCAGTGACTCTGTATGTGTGTGTGCACACGCACGTGCACATGCATAGGGGTACACACTCATACATACGTATTTAAGAATATGTATGTATTTTTAAAGATGAATGCTGAACTGAAAACAAAGTCATGATGTTACTCTCTGCAGTTAGCTGATAATCTGCATTAATCTGTCAGACCCATTGGCTCTGTGTTGTGTTAATCTAGCTTGAAACTTAAAGTGAGGACACCAATCACTTAAATAAATGCCAGCACCATGGGAGTTTGCTTGTCTCTCCATGCTAACCAACCCAGGCTCTGTCCAAGTTCTGCTACTTCAGATTCTTAAAGAGGCAGCAATTTGCAACCATGAGGTCCCCAGACTGCTAGGCCTTCAAAGATTGGAAAATGGGGTATTTTGACAGAGTGTTAATGTTTCAAAAAGCCTAAAGGTAATTTTACATTTCCGACAAAGGTTGCAATGGACAAGCAGTCTGCCTTGTTGGGTTTTCAGTTTTATCAATTCCTTGAATCATCCTGATTATCTCATACTTATCACAAGCTCCAGCCGACATCATACATGATTTTGATGAGTCAATTATTGGGAGAATTTAGTTACTCTTTAAAACTGTAGTCTGATTGGAGAAAAATATTCCAAAGCATGGAATCTAAAAAAGAAAAAAGCATGGGAGTTCCCTAGTGATAGAAATGTTTGGTACCCCTACCATGAAAACAGCATGAGGGAATAAGGGAACATTGACCTGGGAATCATCATTTATTAAATGAAAGCATACCCAGACATCTCATAAAACAAAGTCCAACTAAAAAAAGAAACAAAAATACATGTCATACTTCTACTTCCTGCCGCATGATTCAGGGCCCAAATTCAACATGAACCTGAAAAAATCTACAACTATTTCTTTATCCATAGGCCCAGACTTCTGAGGCAGCCAGAGAAATAGCCTACATTTCTTTCTTCTGACCATCTTCTTATAACCATTCAGAGAACACAACTTCTAGGAAGAAATTGTGCAATAAGTAGTTGGAAGATTAGTTTTGTTATTTCTATGCTTCTGACCAGAGCAAAAAAAGAAAAAAAACTCTGTAGTTTTTTTGTTGTATGGAAACTATAGATTTTAGGGTTCCCCATTGGTTTTGAGTATGGAAGAAACAAATAATGAGTGGGAAAAGATGCTACATTAATAAAGGAACATTGTGATAAGAGAATGTCAGCTGGAACCTGGAAATTGGCCCACTAGCTCTCTGAAAGGCTGCTTTCTAAGCTATAGATCAAATAAAGGAACGTGACCATCACATGATACAAGCAGGTTGAAACCAGGAAAATCCACACATTTTATGTGGTATATCCATAGAATGGAAGATCATCTGGCCATAAAAAGTAATGAAATATTGACACATGCTACAAAACACTTGAATGTTGGAAACATTATGCCAGGTGAATGAAACCAAAATCATATATTATATGCAAAATCACAAATACATGATCCAATTTGTGTAAAATATTCAGAAAAGGTAAGTCTATAGAGACAGAAATTAAGTCATGGCTGCCTGGGGCTAGGAATGAATGGGAATGGGGAGGGACAATGAACAGACACAATAGATTATTTCTGGGATAATGCATACGTTCTATCATGGGATGTACATGTAAAATTGGTGAGTTTTACCGTATGTGTAAATGTCTTTTAAAAGATTTAAAAGTATTTTAAAATATCTTTAAAATTTTAAAATCATATTGTTCACTGCTGCATACTCAGCACCCAGCACATAATAGGTGCTTAGCATGTGTTTACTAAATAAGTAGATGAGTAAGTGAATGAAGTAATAATTAAAAAGTTAATACAAGAAACAATTTTGTGACTTACAGAAAGACCAGTGCATGCATGTTCAAATGATTCACTATTCTTCAGGTAAAAAAAAAATTATGAAGCATAAACCTAAATATTCTGGCTTAAAAAATTTATTTTTAAGAATTGCTGCAAGAATTCAAAGAAAAGAAAAAAAATTTACAGAGGGTAGCCTAATATTTCTTCTATGCAACAGTAACTATCGGAAGAAAGTGGAAGAACATATACGAAACTCTGAAGAGAACAGTGACCTCCAAATATTTTCTTCCCCAGCTAACTTGTCTTTCATATGGGAAAGACATTTTCAATTGTGCAATGCTTTAAAAAAATATGTATCAACCATATGCCCCTCTTGAAAATGTTATTTAATATTTTATATTAAAGGATAATATTAGTGAAGCTACAGTTACTAATGAGCCCCAAACCTCAGCGGCCTAAAACAACACAGGTTATTCTTTGATCACACCTTGTACCTGTGGGGGGTTGGAGGGGGTGGGATCATCTGCTGATTCTGTTACTCCATTATCCAGCTGATGGAGAAGTTCCATCTTGAACTTTCCCAGAGGGAAGGAGAGCATTGGAGAGTTCCAATTGGCAAGGCCATTCCCAAGTCACTGGCTAGAACTAGTCACAAGGCCTCACCCAATCACAAAGGGGCTAGGAAATGCAACTCTACCAGGTGTCTGGAAGAACTCTGGAAGGGTGAGTGGAATGAGGGAGATGGGCTGGTTAGGTGAGTGCAAAGAGGACCAGAACTAGAAGAACAACACCAAGGCAAAGCACCTTACAACCAACGCCTCTTTCACCCAACAAAAGAAGGCAACCCAGAACCTGCATTTCCTGACTCTCAACCTAACAGAAAGCACACCAAGTAAGGTCATTCCATTGGCAAATGGAATGGGAGTCCCACAACACCGAGTAAGCCTAACAGCTTAAACAAGCAAGTATCAAATGGAACCCCTTCTCCCAATGAACAGTCAGAGCATCTTGTTCCTTGCACACCATACCTGAGACTCCATGCTCCTATGAAGAGGCAGCTGGGCAGCCAGCAAGGACATCCCACCATAGATGCCCAGCAAGAAGCCCTCGCATCCCCACAGGCCAGAGATTCCCTTCCCCCACCTTGAGGCACCCAGTGACTCAGCCTGTGGAAGCATCTTCTGCCCCTTTAGGCAGTGCTAGCAAGACCTGTGGCAGTTCTGGAAATTAAATTGTCATAGGAAAACAGCCCACAAAATAGGCCAGGATCTTCATACTAAACCTAAATAGCGTGACTGCCCCAACTAAAATATTTAAATAGGACCCAGAGTCTCCTAACATAATAGCCAAAATGTCCAGGATGAAATAAAAAATCACTAGGGGAAACACAAATTGAATGTAAAGGTAACTGATGCAAAAGACAACTGATATTACTTAGGTGCCAGAGATTAGAATGTGGACATCTTTAGTGGGGAAGCTTTATTTTGCCCCCCATAGCACGGTTCTAATTCATGTATAAGCAAATAAATGAAATACAATAAAAAATATCACAGAAATATTACAGAAAATTGAGTAGTAGATTACAACAGATATAAGGGATTTTTCTATTATAAATGCCATTTCCAATCAGTGGGGAAATGATTGCTTATTCAATACTTATTGAGGTAACTGGATTACAATTGGAAACTAATCAAATTGGATACCAACCTCACATGCTACAATGAAATTAAATCGAAATGGATCACAGATTTAAATGTAAAAAAAAAAGCCATAAAGAACTAATATAAACTAGGGAGGAACTTTTTATATTTTGTAAGTGCAGAAACCATAAAATAAAATATTGGTAAATGCAGCCACTTTAAATTTTTTAAATCTGTATGGCAAAACCATACCAGAAACAAAATCAAAACACAAACCGTGAACTATGTTTTTTTTTAAGTTGCAACTGATTTCATTGCATAACGTTAATTTTGTTACTTTATAAAGAGCCCCTACATATCAATTAAAAAAATACTACCCATCAGGAAAAGTGACAGAAGTTATATATAGTTCACAGAAAAGAAATTCAATGAAATCACTCTTAAACACACAAAAGCAGAAAAATGAAGGCTACCCTAAAACACCATTTTTACCTAGCAGTAAAAGTGATAAATCTAATAATATACTTTATTAACTAGGGTACAAGTATATAGCCCTGGAGTAGATGTTAATTGCTAAAACCTCCATGAAAAGGAATTTGCAGCCCCTGCTAAAACTAAAAATGCACATACACTTTGATAAAGCAATTTTGGGTTTCTACAAATTTTGCTACAAAACAAGGTAAAACAGAATGTGTACAGAAATATTCATTATTTTTTGGTATAACCAAACATTGGACGTAAAATGTCCACCAATAGGTCTGTGGTTAAGGATAGCAATTCAGATATTCAGATACTCTGAAATACTCTTCAGCCATCAAAAAAAAATGAGGTGACTTCTATGTACCTGTTATAGATGAACCAACCAGAGACATTTTAAGCAACGTAGAATAGCATACAGGGTATGCTAACAACTGTGTCAATTAATAGATAAGCTTACAAGGACAAGTAGGAATAATTTTTAAATTTTTTTTTTGGTTGTTTGTGTTTTTAAAGGTTTTATTTATTTATTTGTCAGAGAGAGAAAGAGTACAAGCCGGGGGAGCCCCAGGCAGAGGGAGAAGCAGGCTCCCTGCCAAGCAAGGAGCCCAGTGCCGGACTAGATCCCAGGACTCAGGGATCACGACCTGAGCTGAAGGCAGATGCTTAACTGACTGAGCCACTCAGGCATCCTGGGATAATTTTTAAATTGTATGATTCTCTCTTTTTGCCTTGAATCATCAAAAGCTGATTACAAATACCGATACTAAATGCTATTGTTATAAATCATCTTTTAGGCATGGTAACAGGATACCAAGTATAAGCCAGCAGAATTTGTGTGGGTAGCTCCCCCTCTTCTTTCCACCTTTCCCTAACAAATATTCTGGGAAATAAGGCACTTTCTTTTCCCTGCATCAAGTGTGCTTCACTGTGACATCATTCCTTCTTCTCTCACCCAACAATTCCAACTTGACCCACAACTCAAACTACATTCTTTTCCCATCGGAGCTAAAAGTTTCAAGAAAATGACATTTTAACCACACGAAAAGAGCTCTCAATCTAAAGGTTAATTTTCATAAATTCCCTGTTACTGCAAAATCACTTGGCAATAGTTATAGATTGTTATTCGACCTGCCTTGGTTTTCAAAGATACTATATATTAGGGTAACTGGAAAGGGAGACTTCCTGAAGTTCAGGGGCACATCTGTTTTCAAAACCTATTTTCCAAAATGATTGTTGACTCCTTAGTATTTATTCTTTTCCTTTGCTTATTAGATATCTTGCATTAGAATATGACTCAGCAAAGTAATAGAGCTATAATCTGTCTTTCACCCTTGCTCTGGTTCACCCTCAAATCTCTACCAGGAAATGTGATTGTTAAAATGAAAGTCTTGGAACACAGATAAGGAATGACACTCTTCCTACAGACATAGACTTTATACCAGGGCAACCTGCATGTTTTGTAACTTGGCTTTATTTTCCACAATCTGCATAGTGAACACCAGGTTTTGTGACTCTCAAGTAAATGACACCTCTTGTCTATGACTGGGACAAGTCAAGACACTTCTGCCCAGTGCACCTGGGTGTCGGAGTCGCCAAGGAAAAGTCAAGCCCTGGGTGGACCACCGCTTTACTTACATAGAGAAGATGCAGAGCGAGTTCGGCTTCCGTAGTGGGTGTGGGTTCCCCGTGGCCAGAAAGTCCCTCCCAGCGGCCCATGCAGGACAATTAACCTGCACACATCCCTCTTGTGCCTCACAATAAGAGACCCCATCCTCTCCCTTCAAAGGACAGATCTACTTACACACACACACTTAAACACACTGATACATCGAGTCTGAAATAGAGAGATACCCCACACAAGTTGTCAAGTCCAGCGTAGGTGTGAGGATTCTTTATTTCTTGGTAAGGAAGTGTTCCAGGCCCAAGGCTCATTCTGATGTGACCGAATAGGGGTCAAAAGACTGCCTGTGGGAGGCTGCCTTTCCCAAGAGCGCCCCTGGAGCTGGTGATGGCTTCCTCCCTGGCTGGGAATGGTCTCATACACAAACCACGTCTATTTATAAGATTCTGTGCTTTTAGCCATAGGTGTGGGTTGATGACTGACTGAATCTGGACTAATCAGTCCTTACTCCCAAATTTTTGTCCCAGAAGGGAAGAGAGTCAGTCTCTCTTGGGAGTGGGAAACATAGAATGTGAAACCCAGGAGCTATTGGCTGCCATGAACACTGTGATGTGGAGAAAGCTTGTCGGCAGCAGAATTAAGGCAAGATGTAGAATTAAGAATTAGGGCAACAATGTAGAAACGAGCAGAAATGAGACATACAAGAGAGACCTGGTAGCCTGAAAGTTTTAACTCCAGTAAACCTTGGGCTTCACTGAATCTCTGTCTACCCCATCATTGTGTGAAGTATTCCAATAAACTTCTTCTGAATTACACATTTTGCCTAAGCTAAGGGCCACGTGGAGGTGGGTTTCTCTGGTTCGAACCAAATCAGCTCAGCCTAATGCACATTGCCTACATGAGTATACCTACCTGACCCACCCAACCTGAGCTCTGGGCATGAATCCTTGGCACCACCACTTACAAGCTGAATAATCCTGGACAGTTATTTAGCCTCTTTTGACTTGATTTACTCATATGTACTGTGAAGGTTCTAATAGAATCCACCTCAAAGGATTCTTACAAGGTTTCAGTGAGTGAATTAATTAAAATTGCTTATAATAGTGCCTGAAACACCACGGGTATTCAAAAGAGCAACTATTATCATTACCATATGTCACTATACTTGTATATATTACCATATGCAAAATATAACATAATATAATCTAGCAATATGTCTAGAACAATAATGAATGCAAACTCTTTTGCCTGCTTGTCATATGCCAGACATAGTGCTAATTTAATCATCTCATTTAACACAAAATCTATGAGGTAGGAAGTATTATTCACCCCACATTACTGATAAGAAATTACATAATTTGCCCAAAATCAGACAGCTAAAAATTGGCAGGATTATCATTTGGAGACATGCCCTTTTTAGTTCAAAACCTATACACCTTTCTCTCTTCTTTTTTTTTTTTTTTATTACTTTTTTTGAAGTATGTGTTTGAGGATATATAACACGTAAAGGAAAATTTATAAAACCTAGATGTTCTGCTAAATGGGTTTTCACAAAGTGCACACTAGGTGATCATCAGCCAGGCAAAGAAATAGAATATGAAGGCTTCTTTCAATCTCTCTCTTGCCCTCTTCCCCAAAGAGAAACCATTTTTTTAAAAAAAGATTTTATTTATTTGACAGATAGATAGAAAGCACACATAGGCAGGGTGGCAGGCAGAGGGAGAGGGAGAAGCAGGCTTCTCGCTGAAATGGGAGCCAGACGTGGGGCTCCATCCCAGGACGCCTGGATCATGACCTGAGCCGAAGGCAGACTGAGCCACCCAGGTGCCCCAGGACAAACCATTCTACAATGACATGTACTGTGTCAAGTTAGGTAAGCTGGAACTACATTTCCCAGAATTCCAGGTTGGGGTTTGGTCATAAAAGAAAAGAAAAGAAAGAAAGAAATTTGCTCAAGATTTGGAAGGCAGGAATAAAATGGTAGCCATTCAGCTATAAAAGTCACTGGAGGGCACCAAGGCATTGTTAATGCTGACACTGATTTGCTCACTCCCCTCACTCGCACAGGGAAGCAGCCAGGCCAGTGGCTCCTTCAGGCCTGCCAACCTCCTCCTTCAGCTTCTCCCAGTGTTAGGCCACATATATGTGTAGTTTCATGGCTAAGAGAAAAATATAGGTCAGTTCGTCCTTATGGGCTGTAGGTTGTCCTTTGTAGTGTCAGTGTGTGCATCCAGAGTCCAGTCTGTCCCTAACCTCATTGGGCTTTCCCTCTCAGCTGCAGCTCCTAGACTCCCAGCCACCTAGCCCGGCTCCCAAATGCAGGGGCAGTATCTTTCCATCCTTCTCCAATCCTGACATCCGCATAGAATCCAGTTCCTATAATAAATCCCTTAATCCATGGCACTCTGAGAAATTCTGCTTCCCTGATTGGATCCGAGCTGGTAGAACTCTCCTTATTTCTCAAGCACTATAGTTTGTTTTGCCTGTTTTGAACTTCATATAAGTGAAATCACACAATACGGATTTTGTGTCTGGCTTTTTAAAATTCAGTATTATGTCTGTGGGATTGATCCATGTTGTGGTATGTCTCTGTAGTGTGTTCCTTTATGCTGCCATTTCATATATTATATGAATATATCGTAGATAATTTATCTATTTAGTGTTGATTGTCAGGGTGTTTCTAGTTTGCATCTAAAGATTTAATTATTTATTTGAGAGAGACAGAGAGCAAGAGAGCATGTGCATGAGCAGAGGAGGAGCAGAGGGAGAGGAAGAAGCAGACTCCCTGCTGAGCAGGACCCTGAGATCATGACCTGAGCCAAAATCAGATACTTTGACTGAGCCACCCAGGTACCCCATTTCTAGTTTGTGTTTATTGTGAATAACGTTACTGTGAACATTTTTGTACCTATCTATTAGTACAAATGACAAACATTTCTGTTCAGTATCTAACTAGAACAACTGCTGGGCCATAGGGTATTCATTTCTTTAACTTTAATAGAAAATATTAAACTATATCTTAAAGTGTTTGTGCCAATTTACACTCCCACCTAAAACCTTTCATTTCAGTTTTAATTTCTTGATTTGTACAATATATGCATATTCTTGTCTTCCCTTTTGTCCTACCCTCCTCCCACCAGCATTTCATTTTTTAATGCTCTCTAGTTTTATCCAAGACAAGGCTGAGCCTTGGGTACCTCTTGCTGAAGCTTTAATTTTTTAAGTTACAAAATAATTTTAATTTGATTTCATTTCATTTGCATTCTTAGTATGAGACAGGAGTTCAATTTAATTTATTCCAAATGGTTTTCAAATTGATCTAGCACTGGGGCACCTGGGTGGCTCAGTCATTAAGCATCTGCCTTCAGCTCAGATCATGATCCCAGGGTCCTGGGATCCAGGCCCGCATTAGGTTCCCTGCTCAGCAGGGACCCTGTTTCTCCCCCTTGCTCTGCTGCTCTGCCTATTTGTGCTCTCTCTCCATCCCTCTGTCAAATAAGTAAATAAAATCTTAAAAAAAATTTGATCTAGCACCATTCATTGAAGAAACCATCTTTCTCAAAAATTAAGTCATAAATGAATGTCTGTTTCTTGTATCCGGTTCCATTTATTTATCTCTCTTGGCACTATTAACACATTGTATATATTATTCTAGCTTTATAAAATGTCTCGATATCTAGTATAGCAGGTTCTCCTATCTTGTTCATCTTCTTCAAGAACAACTTGGCTTCCCTTGGTTTTTGTTTTTCCACCTACAATTGAAAACCAGCTTATTAATTTTCACTAATAAAAATCTGTAAGGATTTCTGGCTGAGATTGGACCAATTGAAAAAAAAATACCTTACATTTTTATTGATTTTTTTTAAATTTATTTGACAGAGAGGAGAGAGATCACAAGTAGGCAGAGAGGCAGGCAGAGAGAGAAGGGGAAGCAGGCTCCCTGCTGAGCAGAGAGCCCCACATGAGGCTAGATCCCAGGACCCTGAGATCATGACCTGAGCTGAAGGCAGAGGCTTTAACCCACTGAGCCACCCAGGCACCCCATTACATCTTTAAAATAGTGAATCTTTTTATACATTCTTTAAATGGTCTCAATTATAATCTATAATTTTCTGTGTGGATGTCTTAGACATTAGTTCACCAGCGGGCAGAAGTCTGAGGAGAACTGGAATATTTTCCTAGTCTCAAAGTATCTCTCCCAAGATATTTACCAATTATAAGAGGAAAAACAGGAATTATATAGTACAAAAACCTGGCACACACTCTCATAACCAGGTGATCAACGCTAATATCACCAGTAATAAAAAATACTACAGCCTAATATAAGGTAGCAAAAAGAACACAATATTGCATTTGTGATTTTCTTGCCAAAAATGCGTAATTTCAATCTAATCGTGAGAAAATATTAGACAAACCAAATTGAAAGATGTTCTACAAAATAACTGACTACTACTCATCAAAAATGTCAAGTTCATAAAGAAAGAGTGAAGAACTGTCACAGATTGGATGACACTAAGGACACACCGCAATTAAATGCATTATGGGATCCTAGATGGCTTCCTGGAATTGAAAAAGAACATTAGGGGTAAAACTGGTGAAATTTGAGTAAGGACTTATTAGTTAATAATACCGTCCAATGCTAATTGTTTTAATAATTATACTATGGCTATGCAAGTTTAGGAAAGGATAAATAAAAAGTATAAGTGAACTTTCTGTACTACTTTTGTAACTTTTACGTGAGTCTAAAATTATTTCAAAATTTAAAAATAAAGGGAAAATAAAGGTATACTGATCCATGAAATAAACACAGTCTTCTTTATTCTTTTTATATTTTCTGGAAGAATTTGTGTAAGAGTAATATTACTCTTAAATGTTTGGTAGAATTTTATCAGCAAAGCCATCTGGATTAAAGTTTTCTTTGTGGGATAGTTTTAAATTATGAATTCAATTTAATTAATATTCATAGGAGAGTTGAGATTTTCTAATTTTTCTTAGGACTACTTTTAGTTTATTTAGGAACTTACCAATTTATTCATTTTACTTAATTTTCAAATTTGTTGTCACAAAGACTTATGTAGTATTTTTTTTATCTTTTTTACTGGCTACAGGGTCTGTAATGATGTCATCTTTCTCATTTCTGATGTTGCCTATTTTGCCTTCTTTCTCCTGATTATCCTTGCCATTGTTTTTATCACCTGTGTTAGTCACAAAAAGAGAAATTTTACTTTCTTAGAAGTTTCTATTTTATGTTTTTCTCTTTTACTTATTTTCTTAGATTTACTATTTCATTCTTTCTACTTTATTTGGTTTTATTTTATTCTTTTACTAACTTCTAACTTCTAGAAATAGATGCTAGGCCTTTGGTTTTCAGCCTTTCTTATTTGCTAATGTATTCATTTAAAGCTATAATTTCACTCTAAGTGAATTCTGCCTACAACTCTCAATATATGATGTCTTATTCTCATGATGATATATTTCAAAAGTGCTTTACTGCTTCGGAAACCTACTGTGTTCACTTCAGTATATTCTTCACTTTTTCCCTTTTCTGGAAACATTTCCTTTATCATTAGAATCTATAATGTAAAAGAATTCTACTAGGCATAACAAGGACACAAAGAGAAGAGGTGAGGTACATAAACACAACCATAAAATTATGAATACGCATGAAATACGGTAAATGACACATGAGTGGTACAGACAATAAAAAGAAAAACTGAATGCAGAGTTTGGAGAGAATTTCATAAAGAATGTAGATTTTAGCTGAATTTGTACTTATTGGAGGGATTTAGGTGGAGGAGAAAGGAGAAGGGGCAGTGGGGTATGCAAAGACCTAATGGGTAGAAAGTTCAAAGAGATATTTGGGAAAACAGTGTGTAAGTCACTTTTGACTTACTGAAGAATTTGTGTGACGAAATGAAAGAATTAGAGACGAAAAAAATTGGCTCCTCTTATATATCATTTTAAATACTGGGTTAGTGAATTTGATATTACTTTACAGAGAATAAAGAACCATTTAAAAATTTTCAGATTGGCAACTGAAATAAAGACTATTGTACGAATATTTATCAGTAGCCTTGAGCTGGGTGAATTAAAGAAAAAAAAACTAAAAGCAAGAAACCAGGAATGTGTACTGAAGTCTTTATTGAGGTGATAATAGTGGGAATTAGAAGGTTTATAGAACTTGCCTGGGGATGTCTCATTGACCCCCACTGTCACTTTGGCTCTGGTGAATGAGGACAGAAGTATTTCTCTTATCATATCAAAGACACTATACTATACGTTTTATTTCAGGCTGAGGAGAGAATTAGAAGTAACAATATAGGTAGTCTGCAGCATTTGTTTAAATGCTTTTTCTCATTTTTTCTTTTTTTGGAGAAAGGACTTCCTGGTGCTTTGGATGTTATTTTTGCTGTTTCAGCATGAATGTGGGGAATTGTTACAGTTTTCACTTTGTCAATTACATTGGCCAAAAGATAGTGTATTGCATTTCAACCTGATGCCTTCCACATTTATATAGATCTCAAACCCCATAGTTTAGCAATGAGGCAAAAACATGCCACATCTGCATGATCCTAAAGGTCATTCCCTTGAAATGCATCATACTAAATGGAATTTTATTTCCTGCCAAAAACTTTGTGGGCGTCTGTCACAACATTTATCTTTCTTCCATCAACAGCAGCAACAGAAGCAGCATCATAATATTTCATGTTCAACCTTGGATGACATCAGAGACTCTCCAGTATGTTTCTATGGGTTTTCACCATATTCCTGGAACCTTAGGCTCACTGTTCCCACATTCCCCATCTCATCATCATTACGGTTCAAGATTCACTTTCTTTGCAAATGGCCTGGTTAACCTTGCCCACTAGCAAAATCACTGACTTAATCATCCCTACACTAAAAGTTTACATATGCAAATGTCTATTTCTCTTGCACTGGTTTTTGTCTTTTCTACTAGGTTATAAACTCTTTATGAGCTGTGAGTGTTCAAAAAATGTGTTAACAACTGACCAACCCCCATTCTTTAATGATTTGTTAATTTCATAGGACTGCATAAGAATTTATCCTATTCTTTTTTTTTTTTTTTTTTTAAGATTTTAAGAGAGAAAGAGATCATAAGTAGGAAGAGAGGCAGGCAGATAGATTTGGGGAAGCAGGCTCCCTGCTGGGCTCGATGCAGGGCTCGATCCCAGGAGCCTGAGATCAGGACCTGATCCAAAGGCAGAGGCTTTAACCCACTGAGCCACCCAGGTGCCCCTATCCTATTCTTCATAACTTTATTCTTTCTCCCAGACCCACCCATGCATCACTCTCATAGGCTGATGTTCTCAGAACACCTCCTGGTATTGTGAAAACACTCAGAAACACTGACAATACTGAGAAAATAAGCACTCTTTAAATATTTGTCTTCTCCATTGTTATGCTATAGTCCCCAAAGGTGCCTGAAAAAGCCACAATGTTTTTATTGTCAATCATGAAAGTGCTGATGTTTTTGCCAAGAGCACTTGTTTTGAGGAACACACCTTCCCCTCCTTTGGCTTCTCTGGCTGCTCTGAGGAAGGATTTTTCCTAAGCACTTGTGACTTCTTGGTCCGCCCCTTACTTTTCATATGGAAATAAAGTTAGTTACCTGACTTGATAAATCTGGGAGACAAAATGGACATTTACAACTCAGCATCTTCTTTTTCTTTTCTTTTTAAGATTTTATTTACTTATTTGACAGAAACACAGTGAGAGAGGGCACACATGCAGGGGGAGTGGAAGAGGGAGAAGCAGGCTTCCCGCTGAGCAGGGAGCCCCATGAGGGGCTCAACCCCAGGACCCAGAGATCATGACCTGAGCCAAAAGCAGATGCTTAACTGACTGAGCCACCAAGGTGCCCCCAACTCAGCATCTTCTCATCATCCTCTTCCTCTTGGGAGACAGCAAGGGTCCTCCATGCCAGAAGTTTCACAGGGCAAACCCCGTAGAGGGCAGCCTACAAAGGAGCAATGTTGCCTAACGCTGGTAAATCAGTCACATTCCAGTACTAAGTATTAGTATTAAGTTGTATTATTTATGCTGCACACGTAAGCTTCTGACAGCTGGACTCGTGATTTCTAACCAACTTACTCTTTGTTTACACCATAAAATCAATCATGAAAGGAGTGTGTTTATTGGGTCCCCCTCCAACATCAACAGCACTACCAGACATTTGGCTGGCATTGGCAGAAGTTCATAAGATCCCAAGGCAATGTTACCCTCTATGAATGTGAGCATGGTGGACATTCCCGAAAGCCTATGCTGGAGTTAGCACTCACAATGTCCACTGTGGTCCCCTATACTTCTCTCTCTGATAAACTGCCAAGTTTCTCTCATCCCACTGTCCTGTGACCTATTGCCACAAACCAATCTCAAGGAACATATGGCATCTACAATGATCAACCAATACCTTTCCTTTATCAGGATAGAGCCATTTCCCAGGCTGCCTGATTCTATAAGCCCTTATCGAATGATAATCCTGTACACAGTATGATCCTATCATGATATTTATCTCTTGCTTTGCAGAAACACTAAGGACATTCTAATATTTGTTCATTAAGTTGTATTTTATAGCCTCCTTTCAAGTAGCTCACAGCAAGTGGGATTATCACAGTGGAGTGTTTTTTATACCATGGGGGAAAGAAATCCTCTAGTCCAGTCTATAAATGTACTCTTTATAGTCCATGTCTCTACCAGTCGAAAGACCAGGAAACCAAAGACCTCTTCTAACAAATCAGATTAATTTAAATCAAGTGAGAGTGTGGCCAAAATCAATCTCAGAGTTGAACACTGCTGCTTCAGTGCCTTACTTCCAAATGACAGAGAAAGCCACAAAGACAAATGGGAAAAATAGACACAAGTGAAACTTCCTTTCACTGGTTCTTTCCTCCTACCTCCCACCCATATCACCTAGTTTCCAGGCTTTTTTCTCCTCTTCTATGCCCAGATATGGCTGATGTATATGGAAATAAAATCTTCCCTCTCTGAGACCAAGTAAGCTTATTATACAATCTCAGCTCTTGTTCCAAGAAAACCAAGATCAATCTCAAAAAGCAGTCTTCTGAACTTGGCAGACACTTGTGTGGGAAAGTCTTTAAACAAAAACAAATTTGTTGACGTACTGGGACAAGAAACTCCGAGAACAGATAAAATGTTCCATGAGCCAACTTTGCCCTCAGCTTCAGCATTCACACTTTTCTCAGCCAATAGTCCTTGTTCCACTATAGCTGAAGCCAACTCATCAGCTTGTCATGATTAAGTCAAATGCCTCTACCAAAGGGCCAAAAGAACACCAACCCAACCATGGAGAGAATCCCTAACTGCAGAAACCTTGGGCTTTGGTGCATGAAGGAAACACCTGATCAATAAAAGAAGTGAGGAAAGGTATTAACAATTACATTGAGATGGCTTTTATACCTCCACTCCATGTCAACCAATTACTTTCTTCTGGTCACATCTTCCTCCTCTTTAACGGTACATAGAGAGGAGTCCCCCTATCTTTGTTACAGGGAGTGACAACATGACAAAACTAACTGAGTTCTGCTTCAAAATAGAAATATAAATAAAGATTAGGGTTCCCCAAGGAAGGAAGTTGCTTTTCCTTTCCCAAGCAACAAGTGAAAGAGACAAGGAGATGAGGGTTCTGGGGAATATCAAAACAGCTGCAGCTCCTTAGACAAGGGAAAACTATATTGTTAAGGGATAGTCTTGAGCCAGGAACAGAGATACTGTTAAGAAAACCAGTCTTATAAAGGACCACCGCAGCCAGAAAGCAAAGCAAATCCTTTTATATCCAGTGAATATAGAGGTTCATGACAACCAAGTGGGTTGATATATTATTCAAAAGGAAACACAGCTCTCTGGGATTTGTGCCTATGCCCAACTTTTTCTCCTCTGTGGTTTCTCTAAGAATAGGTGCTTAAAACGTGCACTTGAGAGCAAAACAAAAGATGCAGGATTGTCAACTAACTCCCAACAATGCCGCCTATTTTTTTTTTTAAAGATTTTATTTATTTATTTGACAGAGAGAGAGAGAGATCACAAGTAGGCAGAGAGACAGGCAGAGAGAGAGGAGGAAGCAGGCTCCCTGTTGAGCAGAGAGCCCAATGCGATGCGGGGCTTGATCCCAGGACCCTGAGATCGTGACCTGACCAAAGGCAGAGTATTTAACCCACTAAGCCACCCAGGCGCCCCTAATGCTGCATATTTTTAGTGCTACAGATTTTATTGAACTGTTTCTTCTCAAGAGTTCATAAAAGTAGAACTAACAGAATAGCCACTGAGATGTTCAGCCCTGTCTTCCTCAGAAGCCCATCTTCACTGATAAAAGTCAATGATAAGAATTAATATCAAGTCCAGTGGCACTGCACCCAAGCAGAGACCTTTATTTCCCAGGGCTCAAAGTGCTTCCCAAACACCAATTCTGTGATCCACAATTCGAATCAGTATGTAGCAAATAGGATAAATGTATCTTCTAAATATCAATATCTATGTTCAAATCAAGAATGGGTCCAACCAACAGGGGAGGGACTAGAACATGGAAGTCAGTGTCCCACCAATATAACCTGGGACCATCATATCAGTGCTACTAAAAATGTTATTAACTAATTAGGTGAACACCATTGATGCAAGTTGTTATGTCATGTCTTTGACAGTGTTGTTGTCCTTTTGAACCATGCCATTACTCTGAGCCTGGATCCAGAGCTATTATGCGCTCATGCCCCATAATATACGTAGGACCCAAAAAGTTGATATTAGTTTCCCACATTCTTAGATAAAAATAATACTCTTGTTTTCTTTGAATAAACTTGTCTTTTCAAAGAGAATGTCATATATTATAACTAGTTCCCTGATTTCTTTTCACAAAATATAGGGCCAAATGTATCTAGTAGAGCTTATAGCCCAGAACTAGCATTTTCCTTGCAATGGAATATTCCAGCTCATTGACAATAATAAATTGTTAATTGTGGAGTAATTTCTATGGTATTTTATAGAATTTAAAGAAAACATTTATATTCTTTCAAAAATTTACCAGAAATTAAACAAGGCCAACTTTATCAAAATTCCCCAACTCCACAAAATCTCAAAGCTGGAAAGAACTTTAAAAGTTCATCTAGTTCATTTTTAAGTCTTTAGAAAAGACCAAAAGAACTGGGAATAAAGAAAAAAAGAAAACTTTGGATTATAATCCTATCTCACTCACTAACCCATTTGACCTGGAACACATCACATCATTTCCCTCAACTTCAATGTTGTGATGATTGGTTTGGACCAGATTATATCTAAAATTCTTTCCAGGGGTGCTTGGATGGCTCAGTGGGTTGAAGCCTCTGCCTTCAGCTCAGGTCATGATCTTGGGGTCCTGGGATCAAGACCCACATCAGGGCTCTCTGCTCAGTGGGGAGCCTGCTTCGCCCTCTCTCTCTCTGCCTGCCTCTCTGCCTACTTGTGATCTCTCTCTGTCAAATAAATAAATCTTTAAAAAGAAATAAAGTGCTATCCAAAGTGAACATCAGTGATTTTATGAAATCAGACTACTTCTAAAGTTGACTAGAGAGAAAGAATCTACATCCTTTCTTAAAGATATATGCCAGAACTTTATAACTTTCAAACTGGAGGAATACTAATTGTCATAGCTGACATCTGAGGAAATTTTAATCTATACCAAAGTTAAGCTTCTACATGATCATTAAAAAGTGAGAATACTTTTTCTACTTGACACAACCTAAGAGAATGACAGAATTTGAAGACAAAACGTGTCACCATTTGCTGCTCTTACTGAAGACCATCTGAAACATGACTAGTGACCAGGTGAATAGTGTGCTTGCCCAGGGAACAGTTCAGATCTCTCTGCTGAGGATTATTCCACTTTTGCACTGTATATTAACTAAAATTTAAATTTAAAAAAAAAGTTTAGGGACGCCTGGGTGGCTCTGTCATTTAAATGTGCCCAACTCTTGATTTCGGCTCAGGTCATAATCTCAGGGTCATGAGATAGAGCCCCACGTCAGGCCCTACACTCAGCAGGGAGTCTGCTTCCCCTCTGCCTCTCCCTCTGTCTCTCCCCCTACTTGTACTCTCTCTAAATAAAACAAACCTTTAAATAAATAAATAAATAAATAAATAAATAAATAAATAAATAAGTTTATTCTTAAATATTATTTTTGATGCTAGTGTAAATGGAATTGTTCTCTTAATTTCCTTTTTGGACTTGTCATTAGTGTACAGAAACACAACTGATATTTGTACACTGATTTTGTATCCTGCAACTTTGTTAAATTTATTTATTAGTTCTAAAAGTTTTTTGGTAGAGTCTTCAGGATATTTTACATATAAGATCATGTCGTCAACAAAAAGAGATTGTTTTACTTCATTTCTGATTTGGATGCCTATATACTTCTTTTTCTTGCCTGTTCATTTTAGCTAGCATTTCCTGTACTGTGCTGAATACATGTAATGAAAGTAGGCAATTTTGCTTTTTTCTAGATCTTAGAGGAAAAGCTTTCAGCTTTTAACTGAAAAACTGAATTGAGTATGGTTGTATGCCCTTTATTGTGTTCAAGTAAGTTCCTCATATATTTAATTTGTTGAGAGATTTATTTTTTTTAATCATAAAAAGGTATTGAATTTTTTCAAATGCTTTTTCTGCATCTATTGAGAGGATCATGATTTTATCTTTCATTCTATTAATGATATGGTGTTAGCACATTGATTGTGTTGTATGTCAAACCATCCTTGCATCCCTGGGATAAATCCCACTTGGTCACTTTTAATATGCTGTTGTATTTGGTTTACTGACATTTTGTTGAAGGCTTTTGCGTCACGTTCATCAGGGATATTGGCCTGTAATGTTCTTTTCTTGTGGTGTTTTTGTCTGTCTTGATATCAGAATGAGGCTGGCTTTATGAAAAGATTTGAAAGTGTTCCCTCTTTTTCTATCTTTTGGAAGAGCTAAAAAAGGGTTGATATTAATTCTTCTTTAAATGTTTGGGGAACTCACCTGTGCACCTGTGAAACCAACTAGTCCTGAACTTTTCTCTATTGGAAAAATTTTTATTACAATTAAGTCTCCTTATTTATTATTGATTTATTTGATGCTTTCTATTTCCTCTTAATTCAGTCTTGGTAGGTTGCATGTTTCTAGAAATTTAACAATTTCTTCTATGTTATCCAATTTGTTGGTATATAATTGTTCACAATAGTCCCTTCCATCTTTTTTTATTTCTGTGATGTTAGTTATGATGTCTCCTCTTCCATTTCTGATTTTGAGTCTCCTCTCTCTCTCTCTCAGTTCATCTAAGGGCTTCTTGATTTCATTTACCTTTTCTAAAAATGAACTCTTAGTTTCATTGATTTTTTTCTATTTCATTTTGTTCATTTCTATTTCATTTATTTTTCCCATAATCTTTATTATTTCTTTCTTTTTGCTAATCTTTGGCTTAATTTGTTCATTTTCTAGTTCCTTGAGGTACGATGTTAGGTTGTTTACTTGAGATCTTTCTTCTTTTTTATTGTATATATTTATTACTATAAACATCCCTGTTAGTACTGCCTTTGCTACATCCTATAACCATTTTTATATTGTGTTTTTGTTTTAATTTGTCTCAAGGTACTTTCTAATTCCTAATTTCCTTTTTGATTTCTTCTTCAGCCCAGTGGTTGTTCAAGAGCGTATGTTTTCTATTTTTACCATTTGGTCTTTTTCCCCTTTCCCTCTTTTTCTTCTTTCTTTTGAATTGAGTGTTCTGTTTCCCATTTTACATCCCTCTCACCTAATTAGCCAAATATTGGAAAATATTATCTAAATCCCCGCAATTACTTTAGGGCTTATAAAATATATATTTTAATCATTTTAGTCTGCCTTCAAGTAATACTGAACCACTTCCCATATAGTGCAAGAACTGTATAATCCTCTACTTCCATTATTTCCTTCCCTGTGTTTGTTATTCATTTTATTCTACATGTTATGAGTCTCAGACTACATAGTTATTATTTTTGCTTCATATAGTGACTTATCTTTCTAAAAGTCAAATAATCAAAACTACTGTTCTTTACTTAAATATTTACCATTTCTGGTGCTCTTCATTGTTTTGTTTAGATCAGAGTTTCCATGTGGTACCATTTTTTTCTGCCTAAAGGATTTCCTTAATGTTTCCTATTATGCAGGCCTGATGATGATGAAGTATTTCACTTTTTATATTAATTTTGAAGATATTTTTGCTGGGTGAAGAATTATATGTTGACCATTTTTTCTCTCAGTACACTAAAGATATTATTCCATTGTCCATATGGTTTCCATTGTTCACAATGAGAAATCTGTTTACACTTATTTTTGTTCTTCTATAGACAATGTATATTGTTTCTCTAACAACTTTTAAGTTTTTAAAATCACAGGTTTTAAGGCATTGTAATGTGTAGTGAAGTAGTTTTCTTCATGTTTCTCTTGCTTGCGGTTCATTCAGCTTCCTTGATTCAAGGTTTTAACTTTTACCAAATATGGAAAATTTTCAGCCATTATTTTTTCAAAATTTTTCCTACCAACCTCCCTCCCCTTCAGGGATTTCAATTACGTATACATCAGGTTGTCCCACTCTTCACTACTGCTCTGCTTATTCCTTTCAGTCTTTTTCTCTGTGTTTCATTTTGGATAGTTTCTATTGTGATATCTTCAATTTCACTAATCTTTTATTCTATAATTTATAATATGCATTAATCCCATACATTATATATTTTATCCTAGTTATTATAACTTTCATCTCTGCAAGTTCAATTTTGGTCTTTTTATGTCTTCCATGTCTCTATTTGACTTGTTAATCTTCTTGAACATGAAATATAGTTATAACTATTTTAATGTCTTTACTAATTTTCTCCTTTGGGTCAGTTTTGATTGATTTTTCTTCTCATGATGGATCCTATTTTTCCTTCTTTGTGTGCCTACTTATTTTTATTGAATGCTACAGGTGATTAACTTTACCTTGTTGAGTGCCAAATATTGTTGTATTTCTATAAATATTATGAGCTTCATTTCAGGATGCAGTTACTTGGAAAAGGTTAATCCTTTTATTTTTTTAATATATATATTTTTTTAGTCAGAGAGAGAGAACACAAGCAGGGGAGTGGCAGACAGAGGGAGAAGCAGGCTCCTTACTGAGCAAGGAGCCCAGTGTGGGACTCAATCCCAGGACCTTAGGATCATAAACTGAGCTGAAGGCAGCCACTTAACTGTCTGAGTCACCAAAGCATCCCAGGTTAATCCTTTTAGATTGTGCTTTTAAGCTTCACTAAATAAGACTAGGAAAGCATTTAATCTAGGGCTAATTTTGCACTACAAGTGAAGCAAAGCCATCTTTTGTATTCTACCAGATGTCTTATGAATTATGAGACTTTCCACTTTGGCTGGTGGACAGTTACTATTCCTGTGCCTTTTGGGAGCTCTGAGGATTGTTCACTGTAATCTTTTTGTGTGTTTTTTCCCCTGGCCTTGAGTCATTTCCTCATAGGCATACACTGATTGGTACTCACCTAAATACCTGATGGGACATAACTTCTGCAGATCTCCAGAGTTCTTTCTCTTTGTGCAGCTTCATTACTCTGTCTTTCAAACTCTAGTCTTTTTTTTTTTTTTAGATTTTATTTATTTATTTGAGAGAGAGAGAATGAGAGAGAGGGAACATGAGAGGGAGAGGTCAGATGGAGAAGCAGACTCCCCACTGAGGAGGGAGCCCAATGTGCGACTCGGTCCTCACTCCAGGATCATCACCTGAGCCAAAGGCAATTGCTTAACAACTGAGCCACCCAGGCACCCCAAACTCTAGTCTTTTTGGCTTCTGTGGATGTTCACCTCTTCTCAACTTAAGAGATTACTGGGCTCGGCTTGGGTTACTTCTCCCTAGGACACAGCCTGGAAATTTTCTTCAGGTAGTAATCTAGGGCATTTGCAGGGTTCACCTCACTTGTCTCCCTTTCCTCAGGGATCAATGTCTTTCATTGGCTGATGTTCAATATCCAAGAACCATTGTTTGTCCAGATATTCTGCTGCTTCAGGCAGGAGAATGAATCCAGTCTCCATTACTTCACCTTGGCCAGAAAGAGTTGATCATACAATTTGAAAATTTCTTCGCCCCGCAGAGTTTCTGTGTTCAAGTTTTCTATTGTTGTATAATAAATCACTTCAAAAATTATTAGATTATCACAATAATAGTATATATTTTGCTCATGAATCTGTAGTTTGGGTATGACTATATGAGGACAGCTCATCTTTGCTCCACCTGGCATTAGTTGTGTGGTTCAGAAGCTGGGGGATGGAATCATCTGAATATTTACTCATTCAAAAACATCTGGCCACTGATACTGACTATTTTGATACTGATAGTTTGATACTGACTATTGACTAGGATCTCAGGTGAAGCTGTTATCAGAACACCTCATGTCATCTTGTCATATGGTGACTTGGCTTCTTCATAGCATGTGGCTAGGTTCTCAAGGGCAAGTGTTTAGAGATAGAGAAAATCATGTGAATGCTACATCATCTTTTTTAACCTCACCTTGAAAACACATAAGCTAATCTCATCACATATACACTTGAGAAGCAGGTCACTAAAACCAGGTCATATACAAAAATCTTTAATTAAAAAAAACAACCAGGTTATATTCAAGGAGAGAGGAATTGGACTCCACCTTTTGATGTGAGAAATGTCAAAGAATTTGTGGGCATGTTTTTAAAACTCCAAACTTTGTTTTCTCTATGTTGCTCTTTGCTGCCTATTTTGATCTCCATTTTTCATATCAGGTATTTTCCTCTGCCAATTGATATTCACTGGTTGGATGTTCATATTTAAGATAGTGGTACTAAAAATCTCCAAGTGTGTGGGAGAGTTTGTCTATTCTAAACTTTACTTTATTGTGGTCTGGTTAGAGAAATAAAAAAATGTGTTTAGGTATTTCCTCTTAAGAAAATCAGACTTCCTAGGGAAAAAATCTCCAATCTCTTCTTTGGAGGATGAAGGTGAATATTCTGGGATGTGAATGAAGGAAGAGAGCTGGGATGCTTCAGAATCCAGGATGCAAATAATATCTAGAGCCCCATTTTCTGTCCAGTATCTCCAACCATAACTGGACTTGAAGTTCCATCTACTTATCTACTCAAGAGAATATAACTTTATTCTTTTTTTAGGGTGAAAGAAGGGCCATTCATCAGGTGGCTCACTAGAGCGTGGGAGGCAATGTGGGATCTGCATAGTTCTTAAATAGGCTTTCAAACAATCCTTCTTATTCAATCTCCACTTCCAGAGGAATCTAGCACCACCAATCCCTGAGTCCTTGGACAATTCCTCTATGTAAATCAGATGGATTCCTGCCTTTCCTCACTGCTGCCATAGGATTCTTTTTTCATAGGTTTGCTAAGAATTTGTCACTCATCTCCATCAGCTTTTCTGTTTTCAAAATTCGTTTTTGCTGTCTTTTCTTTTACTCTTTCCCTTTGTGTAGGTTTACTCTTCTAAAAAATTCTTTTGTTGCCATTTGGGGTGATTGAGGGAAGAAGCAAGTATAAGCATGTGCTTAATCTATTATCTTTTCTCAGAAGTCAACATTACTTTTTAAAACTTTACCTTCAGATTACTCAATGCCAAGATTTTCCAGGTTCAACTATCTTCTTTGCAACATCCCATTCTCTAGTCATACTCTGCTCCCTTGGAATCTCTCCAGCACTCACTTAACAAATCTTCTTCCATTCTTTTTTCCTATCTGTTTGTAGAAATTCTCCTAAGTGACTGCTAATCATTTTCATGCCTTTTTTGGATAATTTGATCCAGTTGGTTTAAAAAAGTCAAACACTTCTAGATTAGATTATCTACATTAAAACCTTCACCTTCAATGTTCTCTCTAGTACTTAATGTTTTGGGGATTTTCCTCAAAGTTCCATTTAACATTTTCATTCCTATTCCTATCTCTGTTTGGATCATGCATATGTATATCATGTTTCTACTTCATTGTTTTCTGAAAATAAACATTAAATATCTAATAATATAGCGATCACATTTACAAACATTGTCTGTAAATAAAGCAAAGTAAATTAAATTCAAATTTCACAGGGGCTCCTGGGTGGCTCAGTTGGTTAAGTTTCTGCCTTTAGCTCAGGTTATGACTCCAGGGTCTTGGGATCGAGCCCCAAGTCAGGCTCCCCTGCTCAGTGGGGAGCTGGCTTCTCCCTCTCCCTCTGCCTACCACTCCCCTTGCTTGTGGTCTCTCTTTCTCTGTCAAATAAATAAATAAAATATTTTTTAAAAATTCAAATTTTACAGGTGATTAGGACATTTCTCTAAAGAGCACACATTTTCTTGAAATCCTCAAGGCAATCAACTAGCTCGTGTCAGGTGTAGAACGAACACAGAAGTCTAGAATAGTTAAGAGTTTGTCAAATGTCGTGTAGCCAGATCATGGCAGAACTAACTTTAGTCCTTTTCAAACTTTCATAATGACTCATATATGGTTAGAACCTGCTTTTAAAGGAATAAATAAGTGCTACTAAGTATTTATCTAGCTGAGATGCATAATAAACTGAGACTAAAATAATAAATTCTTACATACCCATCACCCAAGTCAAACAATTTTCAACTCATGATCTTATCTCATTCGTACCCCACCTCTTTCTTTCTTTCTTTCTTTCTTTCTTTCTTTCTTTCTTTCTTTCTTTCTTTCTTTCTTTCTTTCTTTCTTTCTCTCTCTCTCTCTCTCTCTCTCTCTCTCTTTCTTTCTTTCATCTTTCTTTCTTTCTTTCTTTTTCTTTTCTTTCTTTCTTTCTTTCTTTCTTTCTTTCTTTCTTTCTTTCTTTCTTTCTTTCTTTTTAGGATTTTATTTATTTGAGAGAGCATGCACGCAGGAGCAGGGGGAGGGGCAGAGGGAAACGGACAAGCAGACTCATGATGAGCAGGGAGTCCAAGGGGGCAGGAGGCTTGATCCCAGGGTCCTGGGATCATGACCGGATGCAAAGGCAGCCATTTAACTGACTGAGCCACCCAGGCGTCCCCATACCCCACCTATTTCTTTAATTGGATTACTTCAAAGCAAATCCCTGACATCATATCATTTTCATAAATGATGAACTTTTAAGTTGAAAAACCAATCAATAGTTTAGATTAACTAGTATCAATTATATATAATATATTGAAACTATGAATAAAATGTTCCTAATTAGAAGTGAGCTCTACCAACGTGACCATGTGAAGATACTATTTAATATTTCAACAGGAAAACGTATATACTGATCTAAGCCAACATGGGCAAACTTCAGAAGTCTCAGCTTCAAGCCTGATAATTATCCAACTTCTTGACTCTAGGTCTAATTTCTGCCCTTTATACTTGAATTTCATTTTAGTTTCACTGGTTTGAGCTGCTCTCAACAGATAGAGACTGGTCTCATCTCTCTGGTTCTTCCTGTTCTATTTCAAGTAGTATTTCTCTCCATATTTTCAAACATAGCTTAATTTCCAACACAAAGTAGAAAAATTCATCTGATACATATTGAAAGAGTGAGGAGGATGGCGAAGAAATCCCAGTGACAGAAGAAATACTGGCCATCTGCTCTAGGGCTCATCTCATCAAAGTAGCAGTTTTCTTTTCAATTTTCAGTGTATTTTGCTGTTCATGAAAATTCTGACACCCAATTACTTCTCATCTGCAAAATCATTCAAATAACCTTGGGTGTGCAAACCAGCCAAGGTGGCCCCTGCAACAGGAACAACCAGAGGATCCCTGCAGGTTGCCTAATCATGCTTCATTTCTAATGATCCCTGAGGAGCCTACATCTTAGACAGAAGATGCCTTCTTGGTGCCATTAAGAGCTTTTTAGGAAGCGATGTAAGGGTCCATCGATGGATGAATGGATAAAGAAGATGTGGTATGTATATACAAAAAAGAAGGAATCCCGTCATTTGTGACAACATGAATGGAACTTGAGGGCATTATGCTAAGTGAAATAAGCCAGACCAGAGAAAGAAAAATAGTGTATAGTGTCACTTATACATGGAATTTAAAAAAAATAAAGTCAAACTTAGAAACAGAGTGGTTACCAAGAAAACCACGAACTTAGAAAAGTGGTTACCAAGGGCTGGGGGAAGGTAAGAAATAGGGAGAGTTGGAAAAGGCTACAAACTGTCAGCTATAAGATGGATAAGGTCTGAGAATCTAATGTAAAATGTGGTTGACTATAGTTGCTAACACTGTATAAATGAAATTTGTTAAGAGAGTAGAACTTAAATGTTTTCACATATATATGTGTGTGTGTGTGAAGTGATGGATATGCTAATTAACTAGGGAAGAATCTTTTCACAAGATATACATATATAAATCCTAACAATGTATGCTTTAAATACCTTACAAAAATGTTGTCGATTACAGCTCAATAAAACTGGAAAAAAAGAGCTTTCCATTCATGTGGAAGGAATGAAGGGGATGAGGGAAGGACACTCTTTCCCTGAGGTGTTTCCTTACAGAGTGCCCATTGCTCCAAAAGCAGGATACACTTTGTGGATATAAGAAAGTATTTTTTAACAGTGCTATCTTCTACATGAGAGAAAATCCAGATGCCAGACAGCCTCCTGCCACCAGAAGGCCTATGTCAACATCACCATGTAGGCTGGTGCAGTAAAGCCCCAGAAAAGAGCTGGGGTGGGCGTCAGGCACAGCCCAGAAGGAGAAACTTCAGAGCGCACACTCCCGGCTCCGCTGAGGACTTGCCTGTTTGACCTCAGGTCACAGAACTCCTCAGGACCCTCATGGATAAAGCAGAATTCACAACACTGAGCCAGCCACAAAGATCATGTGAGTGCAACAGCAGTCCTGTGGAGAAGGTGTTAGAGAATAAAATGTTTCGTCCATGTAGTAAAATCTCTATGCCCCTAAAGTGTGACCACTGGATCCTTGACTTGTACAAGGAAGAGAGAGAAACGGTTTTGGAGAGCAAACTGTCTGGCCCTGAGAATAATTTACTTGTGTAGTTGAGGAAGGTTTATTATGGGTCTGTTTAGTGTCACAGTCAAGGGAGGGAAGGCATAAAAGGCTGATCCAAGAAGCCATCTTGCTCTGAGGAGTGATGAAGTACATTTTTGTGTGCTGAGGCACACTTATGGGTTAGATTTCTTTGCAGAATGAGCCCGAGTAGGCAGGTACAGGAATAGAACGGTTCACTGAGAGAAGATTATTAGTGAAACCAGAGGCTTATCTGGCCCTGTGTCTCTGGGGGAGCCGTACAAAGAGGGAGAACTAATCCATTCCAAGAAGAAGAAAGAGATGGCGCCTTATCCCTAATTTGATATATCACTCATATGGTGGGTGGGAAAGTTCTTTCAAGTCCTTTTGGCCTGGGCAGTAAATTATTCTTCAAGTTTCTGTTTTGTAGTGGTCAGTGAGCTGTGAGTCATACAGTGACTCACAGCATCATCATCAATGTATGTTTTGGGGTGCTCACAGGGTTCTTGGGTTCATGCTGATAAGGCAAGCTAGCTTTTGTTGTGACTGGTCTTTTTCCGTGCTACGTGTTTTTCTGTGTTTTCTTACTGCCACAGTCATCCTGATGGTGTCATACCACTCAGAGCGACAGAAATGCAAAACACTCTGAAACTGGACAGACAAGAACATTATGGATTGGGGGAATTTTAAAATGCACACCCACGTGTCGGGCCCACTAACTATGGATTTGTAATCATTTTCATTTTTATCTTGCTTTAACAAAAGGAAGTACATTGATATTCTGCTTTGGGAAAATTGTCTCATTCTGCCACTCAATGGCTATGTGACATAGGGCCCATCTCTTAATTTCCAAGGGCTTCAGTTTCCTTGTTTACTGTACACAATTCTTATTCTACAGTAACATATCATTAGTCTTTGAAAGAAGCCCAGAAGGTAGCACAGTACACATCTCTCTTTCAAAGGGCCTTGTTGACCTTCAACCCAGGGAATGCCCACTGATGATTTCTCTCTGAGCAGCTGACAGTTTGAGCTTGGTTTACAGGAGGTTCACACAATGTGCTGGCATGGCAGGAAGTAGACTACGGGAAACTTGTAGCCACATTCAAGTACACTTATCCATTTAACAGTTATCCAGCATCTACTATGTACCAGGCACTGTTCCAGATGCCGAGGATATAGCCATGTCATAACAAAAAGTTCTGACTCTCATGTAAGATGGGAAGATGGTAATAAATGTTATAAATGAGTAAACTCTATAGAAGGTATAAACACTCTAGAAAATTAGATTAGGTTGTAAGATAAGGAATGCTGGGGTATTGGCGGGGATTGAAATTTTCAGTGGTAGGTTTGGGCTTGGGTTCAGTCCAAAGGTGACTTGAATGAGGTGGGAAACTGAGCTATAAAGATGCTCAGGAAGAGAAAAGAGCCACTGCAGAGAGCCAGAAGTGGAAACATAGCTGGTGTGTTGAAAGGAGGAAGTGCAAAATGGCCAGTGGCTGGAGCAGAGTGAATTCGGCGGAGAGTTAGAGATGAGGTCAGAGGTATACAGGGAGCCAAAGCGTGTAGGGCTTTGTCGGGGCTTTGTCAGGCTTTTGACTTTTACTTTGAACAAAATAGGAAACCGCTGGAGGATTCTGAGCAGAGAATAGCAAGATCTGACTTACATTTTACAATAAGATCAATCTGCTCAGTGTACTGAAGAATAAAATGCAGGGACGTGGTAACTTTGGAAATGCTAAAGCCATTTAGGAGACTATTTCAGTAATCCACAGGAGAAACTGTTTGCTTGGACCAACTGCACGGAGGTGTGTGTGTGGGTGGGAGAGGGTAGCATTGGATTCTAGATATAATTTGAAGGTAGATCTGTTAAAATTTGCAGATGGACTGGAAGTGGAACGTGAGAAGAAGAGAAGAATTATGGATGATTAAGGTGAGAGCCTCATTTGTAGATGTTCTTTGGGAGTTTTAACATGAGACATAAAGATCCGTAGGCTTCATGCCCGCTATCATGGGTCCAACCTACATCCTCTTTCCCTATTTAATAGAATAAGAAGAATCTTCCATTATTCCTTCCAGGCCTCTGCCCAGGAGCCTTGTAAACCTACACGACAGGCCACTTCTCCCTGTTGGGTTACACTCATGTGAGGTCAGTCCGAGTGGGTTACATTCGGTACAATCATTGTAAAGCTGCAGTAATGGGGCCCTTGGGTGGCTGTCAGCAGGGTGTCTGCCTTCACCTTAGGTCCTCTGGGATGGAGTCCTGCATCGGACTCCCTGATCAGAGGGGAATCTGCTTCTCCCTATCCTTTTGCCTCTCCCCCCACTTATCCTCCCCGCCTCCTTCCTTCTCTCTCTCTAATAAATAAATAAAATATTTTTTTTAAAGCTGCAGTAATGGTGCAGGCAGGGAAAATGGCCAAGGTACCCAAGACAAGTCACACTGAGAGGATACGAAGAGATTCAGAACAAGTGGCTCGGACATTCGGAGTGTGGGTTATGGTTAAACTTATGACACAGCCCTTACAGCACAGACGATTAATACTGTATCAGAACTGGATGAAGAATAGACATTCGCTAAACATCCTGCACATGTAGACAAATCAGTAACTTATGAAACTTTGCTTCATCTCACTTTGAGAGGAGGT
This sequence comes from Procyon lotor, assembly GCA_028646535.1. Taxonomy (NCBI): domain Eukaryota; kingdom Metazoa; phylum Chordata; class Mammalia; order Carnivora; family Procyonidae; genus Procyon; species Procyon lotor. Next base: position 60,945,058 of record CM053616.1, on the reverse strand, counting down.
TGCGTATTTTCCTGTTTTTTTTTTTTTCCGAGAGGTAGCTACGTCATATTCCACAGGAACATGTTTTTGAGGAATGAGTGATTGAGCTATCATGTAAGGGGATGCTGGTAGCCAAAGAGTGGACCCCGGTGGTTATTTGCCCTTTTTTTCTGGCTGCCCAGCATCTGACTCCCTTAATAACTGTGGAGAAATTGCAACTGTGTGATGTTGGTGGGAAGCAAGACCTTGTCCGTCACAATGGAAACTGAGAGTGCCAGATAACTTTTTACCCTGCTCCTTCCAATGAAGGCATGAGCACCCCGCTCAACTACTCAGATGCTCTTGCCTCGGAATTTTAATCGGGAGAAAGATCTGCAAATAAGCAATAATTCATTCCACTGCTAAAGATGGCAGCATCCTGTGCCCAGTGGCAGTCCTATCAACGGCAGTATCTCCTGTCTGTCCAGGATGGCAGCAGCAACACCATAACTGTGTTATTCCTCAAATGTAGCATGAGCTTCAATGTGGTTCTGCCTACCTAGATTTTTATAGCTCCTGCTTATTTTCCAAACCTGGTTCTTCAGCCTTCCTGTTGAGCCTTCCGGAGAACTACTAATATTCTTTCAATGAATTTCTTTTTTTTCCCTTAAATTTAGGAAAATTGATTTTTATTGTGCATAACAAAAACCCCTGCCTGGGGGGAACCTGGGTGGCTCAGTGGGTTAAGCCTCTGCGTTGGGCTCAGGTCATGATCTCAGGGTCCTGGGATCGAGCCCCACATCGGTCTTTCTGCTCAACGGGGAGCCTGCTTCCCCCTCTCCCTCTGCCTGCCTCTCTGCCTACTTGTGATCTCTCTCTCTCTCTCTGTCAAATAAATAAATAAATAAATAAATGAAACCTTTAAAAAAAAAATCCCTGCCTGGCACACCTTTACTTACCCAATATCTATCCATTTTTCTGACATTCTTACTATTTGAATTTAGATCTTGGAAGGGTCAGCCATGTGGCTTCAGGCAAGCTCCTTACATTCCCACCTCCAATTCAGCTAAGTGTGTCCACATGACACAGAAACGGCTAACAAGTTGCAATCAGAAGTCGGCCAATATACTATATTAGATACATCTTGTGTGTTTCCACCTATCGGTTCAATATCAACTCTCCCCATGCCCTTAGCCGCTTAATCCATCTCAACTATTGCTGTGGTAGCAAACTCCATGCCATATTAGGTTCTACTGCCTGAATTCAGCACCCAGAGTCTCTGGCTCCTCCTGTCACTCTCAAACTCAGAGGAAGGGCTATGTTTCAGGGCATGGACATTGGTTTCCCTCGTAGCTGTTCAAAGGGCCAGGTAAAAACACCCAGAAAAGTGAGAACTTGAAACCAACAAGAGATAGGACATGGGAGAAAACCAGATGATAAATACTTTTTTCATTTCTCCATCTCTTAAACTCTTCTAAGCCATGGTTTTCCTACATAGCCTGTTCCGTGCCGTCTCACATGATGCAAAGGGTACACTCTCTTAGTGCCTAAGAGAGTAAATCTTAGGCACCTTAGTGCCTAAGGGTAAATCTCTTAGTTTCTTAGTGCCTTGAGCAGAGAAGCAGTACCTGGCATGGAAGTATATCAAATTTCACTCTCTCTCTCTCTCTCACTCTGCCTTTATTTCATTCTTGCTACCTGGGGATAGTACCTCCCAATAATGCATTTGAATTTAAGCCTTGCCAAGAGCCTTGATTTTTCTTTCTGCTAAAACAATCTAAGACTTTTTCTGATTAAAAGAACAGGCTGGAAGTCCTTTCTCCCTTCTTCCCACCTTGAACATGGACAAGGTGCCTAGAGACATCTTGTGAACATTAGGGAAAGGTCAAAAGAATCAATGAAACCCTGGTTCTGACAGCATCTGACAGTTTCTGAACTACAGTCAACAGTTTACCTACCTGCAAACCACATGAGAAATATCTATTTCATTTTTTTAAGTAGGGTTTCCTGGTACTTGCAGCTGAATAAAATCTTAACAAAATACCTACACAAGACCTATATTTCCAATTTTTTTAATAGTATGTATTGTCACACAAGGTACTATACTAAATAAAGGCAAAAACTTTATTCAGCAATAGTTCTGTTTGATTTTGTTTTGTTTATGTGAACCATAGCTCTCAATTCAATTTTTAGTAAACATAGTGAATATTTCTACCTCTCGTGTCTGGCCCACTCTATAATTCCATATGCTCCTCACCATTTCTGGGAATCTTTTGTATCCTAATTTTGGGTTTCTCTCCAACTTTTGTTTTTGATTTCTGGGTTCCTTTCCCTGAGGCTTCCTTATAAATACCTATTACATGGATCTTCTCTAAACTGTGTGTGTGTGTGTGTGTGTGTGTGTGTGTGTGTGTGTGTGTGTGTGTGTGTGGTGTGCTGGGTCTATGAGAGATAGTCCTATGTTATGGAAAGGGAGAAATGCCAGATTTCAAACAACCAAACAGATACACACACACACACACACACACACACACACACACACACACACACATCTTTCTTCTAGAGATTACTGAACATAGAATAAAAGAGGTCAAGTAAGGACTTTGTCCTATCCTCCAGTATTCTAGGCCTCCAGCAGAGAAGACAAATACATATTTTAGTCCTTCAGTAAGCCAGGACTTAGAATCACATATAGCTGATGATAGCAATGGAGAGTCCCTCAATCTGTCAAGGCTGGAACAGACCTGCAAAAGAGACCATAAACTTCTGATTCCTTCATAGATCAGCAGAGCCCATCCTTTATGAAAGAAAATGGGAGGGATACTAGATTTAGAACATACACCAAAAACTACACTTTTATTCCATCTAAATTTAAAAATTATAATTTTCTTCAATGCTCAGTATATTTTATTATTTGTCAAAATTATCATAGAATTAGCTCAAAGTCCCATACAACAGATTGATAAAAAGTCCAGTGTCACATTCTTAGGGCTCCCTTGTCTCTCCTGAACTCTCCCAGAACCTTGTAGTGCAAAAGAGTTCTGCAGAACTTTCCCTCCAAAATAAGAGAGAACTCTGGTGTCCATCTTCCAGTGCTGGAACACTGGATCTCCTCTCCTGTCTGCCATTGTTTATCTTGCCTACAAAAGGTTTTCATATGCCACTAACCTCCAGGTACCCAGAGATCATCATGCTCCTCTAAAAAGAGGCTACTCAAAGGCACTTTCACTATTCTACAACCAGGATACCCTTGTCAATTTTCTAGGCTCTCCATTTCCCTCCAAAGCCCAAGTGCTCCTAGAGAAACTATGTCGAACTGACTCAGTCCTCTCTCCAGTGGAACCCATAAGCACTCATCCACTGCACAGTCCCAGAGAACCAGCAAGGAGTCGAGTCACTTTGCTTTTCAACTCCCCAAACAAAAAAGATTCCTTTCCTTTCTCAACAAAGGAGTACGGGCCCAATCCTTCAAACCATGCAGGGCTATCTACAGATGGATGTGTTCAGAATAGGCCACATATGCCTGGAAACACCTTTTACCCCAGAATCACAAAGGCTCAACCTCTAAATGGAAAAAAATGCCTTCTGATACTCAAAGTGTAAGTTATTACCTCATGACTATCGAGGGAACTTTCAAGCATCCCTCTTGCCAAAAGCAGTGAAAATAAAATACAAGCATACCATTTAGTAGGTTTTCTCCTACACACAGAATAACCAGGAAGAAAATGTAATGGAAACACTCTGCTCTGTAATGGATCCCCTACCATTTTGTCTGCACAGACTCTCAAATTCTGAAAAATGGCCTGTTCCATCCATATGGTCAAGCAATAGTCCAGTCATAATGTGCCACATGTAATTGTACCCTTCGTTACAGATAATTGAATAAGGTGGATAGCTGGTCCAAACTTGGCCAGTCCAAGTCTCACCCTTGGGAATTAGAGCTGAGATGTAGAGAGATGTAATATGTAAATTCAGGCACTGTCAACACCCAAATTTTCTATCCTATGCACTGGAGAATAAGAGGAATTGGGTCCACAAAAAGAAGAATGATGAACAGATGCACAGGGAGAAGTAATGATGAAAAGAGAAGAAAGAGCAGTTTGGGCATCAAGTTGTTCTAATTTACTCCTGGGGCTAGTTGTTTTCCTATTTTGAATTCCAGCAGATGCTTTTATATAGTCTAATAATAAACTGTATACTTTGCTAAAATTAGTTTAAGCTGTTTTATGTTATTTAAGCTGTTTTATGCAATCAAATCTCCTAGTAGTTATACATTCAGAATAACAACAGAAGATCTAAAAACTTAGGGATAAGACCTAATAAGTGCCAGAGCTATGATGAATAAATCTAAACAACTACATACAAACTTAAATTTTTTTCTTATTTAAAGGGAGTTTCTTATAGACAACATATAGTCAGGTCTTGTTTGTTTTTACATGCTCTGTCAGTCTGTCTCTTAATTGATATATTTGGACCATTCACACTTAGGGTGATTATTCATACAGTTGATTAAGATCTATCCCATCTGTAACTGTTTTTTTATTTATTATACTTGTTCTTGTTTCTTTTCTACCTTCCCCTCTTTTTCTGCCTTTTCTAGTTTTAGTTGAACATTTTATATGATTTCACCTTCTCTCCTCCTTTAGTATAATCAATCATTATTGTTTTTAAGTTTTTTAATGGTTGTCCTAGAATCTGTAACATACAGTTACAACTAATATAAGTCTACTTTCAAATAATAGAGCATTTCCATTTCCACTCTCCTTCTCTTATAACGTTGCTATCATTCATTTCACTTGTCAATAGCTATAATCACCAAATACAGATTGTTTTTAGCAGTTGCCTATTAGATAAATTAAGAACAAAAATAAAAGGTTTTATTTTTCCTTCATTTAACCCTTCTCTAATGTTCTTCTTCTTTATGTAAATATAAGTTTCTGAACTATTCCATTTTCCAACTCTCTGAAGAACTTTTAAGACTTCTTGCAAAGCAGGTGTATTTGTGACAGATTCCCTCAACTTTTATTTATCTGAGAAAGTGTTTATTTCTCTTTCTCTTTTGAATAATTTTAATGGATACAGAATCCTAGGTTGGTGGCTTCTTTCAAGACGAAATATTTTTTCTGTCATCTTGATTTACTGGTTTATGAAGAGAAGTTCTATGTATTGTTATCCTATTCCTCTGTAAATAAGGTATTTTTTTTTCCCTCTCTGGCTTCTTTCAATATTTTCTCTTTGTCCTAGGTTTGCTGCAGTTTTGAATATAATATGCCTGCATGTAAACTTTTTGGTATTTATCTTTCTCGGTGTTCTGAGTTTCCTGAATCTGTCGTTTGGTGTCCATCATTAGTTCTGGGAAATTCTCAGCCATCATCACAGCAAATATTTCTTCTCTTTTCTCTTTTACTTCCCTTACAGTAGTTCCATTACATGTATTACTTTTTGTAATTGTTCCACATTTCTTTACTGTTCCCTTCTTTTTCTTTTTTTTCATTTTTTTTTTCTCTTTTGTCTTTCAGTTTGGGAAGTTTCTATTGAATATCTTCAAGCTGCCTGATTCCTTCCTTGGCCATGAGCAGTCTACTGATGAGCCCATTAGAGTTATTCTTTATTTTTTATTACAGTGTTTTCTTTTTATTTATAGAATGTCTTTTGGATTCTTATAGATACAGTCTCTGCTTACATTACCATCTGCTCTTGCATGTCGCCCACTTTTTCCACTAGAGGCCTCAGCATATTCATCAAAGTTATTTTAAATCCCTTGTCTAATAATTCCAAAATCTCTACCATATCTGAGTCTGGTTCTATTGTTTGCTTTGTTCTTCATACTTTTTGTTGTTGCTGTTTTTTAGCATGCCTTCTAAATTTTGTCGAAAACCAAATATAATGTATTGGATAATAGGAACAGAAGTAAGTTGGCCATTAGTATGAGGGTTTCTCTGGCTGGAAGTTATACTATATCCATTGCTGTAATTACAGGTGTCTGAGGCTTCAGTCTCCTCTAGTGTCCTTGTTTTTGTCTCCTCTGTTGTATTTGCGTTTCCCTAGAAACTCCTTCTTAAATAGAATATGAGCCTTACAGTCCTTTCAGTTGTAATTCTGTTATTATTCAGGAGCCCTCTTATTGTCATGATAAGGGGTTGGTAGAGGCCAGCATTCTCTAATTCTATATTCGGTTTTGGTGTTTCAGTGGGCCTGTGACCCTATGCTTCTCAGCTTTCCTCCCCCTTACACACACACACACACACACACACACACACACACACACAGAGTAAGCAGGAGCTGCACTTACATATTTTCTTTCCTCCACTTCAGTGAATAAATTCCTTTGAGAGAAGGCAGAGAACAGAATGCTCCAAGTTTATTTCAAAATGGCTACTTTTTTCTTGGGCATATTTCAAAATGGTTGCCTCCTCTACCCTTGCTGAAAGCATAGGGGAATTTTTCTTCAATTCTTGCTGTAAGAAAAAAAACTGGTGGAGCTTCTGGAAGTATAACTCATGAAAGTGTGAGGCCTTCTCACACTGTTTTTAATTCCAAACCTGGTCCACACCAAAGTCTCCAGCAGTTCATCAATTACAGTGTAAGTCTTCCTGTTTCAGGCTCCTGCCTTTAGGAAGCTGTGATTCTCTGTAGTTTCCTGTCTCTACAGTTAAAGAAGTATTGGCTGGTCTTGTGATCTCAATTCTCTGATAGATCTAAAAGAGTTACTGATTTTTGGTTTGTTTAGCTTTTTTTCTTTTTTAAAGATTTTATTTATTTATTTGACAGAGAGAGAGATCACAAGTAGGCAAAGAGGCAGGAAAAGAGAGAAGGGGAAGCAGACTCCCCGCTGAGCAGAGAGCCCGATGAGGGGTTCGAGTCCAGGACCCTGAGATCATGACCTGAGCCGAAGGCAGAGGCTTTAACCCACTGAGCCACCCAGGCGCCCCTTTTTTTCTTGTTATGAGGATGAGAGTCACAACCTCCCAGCTCTTTACATGTTGAAGCAAAAACTAAAAGTCTAAACTTTTTTTTTAATATATGGGAACAAATGCTTTTTGTTCTTCGGAAGGATTAATACAGTAGATATCAATTTCCTTTTATTTAATTTGTATGATCAATTCTATCCAAATTCCCAATTGATTCTTTCTTAGAATTAAAAAATAGTTTTTAAATTCATTTTAAAATTAAAGATTAACAAATAGCCCATAAAAATATTAAAAAGTTAAGAATGAAAAAGGGCTTGTTCTATCAGATATCAAAACACATTACAAAGCTATAGTAATTAAAACAGGCAGGAGCTGTGCCAAAATGTACATTCAGATGAATAGCACAGTATAGATAGTGTAAGAATAGACCAAAATTCATTTAAGAATTCACTCTGTGACTGAAGTAGAATTTCATGTCAGAGGGAAAAATATGGACTATGCAATAAGTATTATTGAAACAACTTGTAAGACAGTAGGGGGGAAGGGAGAATGAAGAGAGATTGATCCTGATACTTTTTTAATTTTATTTTATTTATTTATTTGAGAGAGTGAGAGAGGAGTGGAGGGAGTGGGAGAACCAGACTCACCACTGAGTGGAGAACCCAATGTGGAGCTCAATTCCAGGACCCTGGGATCATGACCTGAGTTGAAGGCAGACGCTTAACTGACTGAGCCATCCAGGCACCCCTCATCCTGATACCTTGAAACAAAATAAATTGCAAATGATTCAAAGTTTTAAATATTAAAAATTAAACACTAGGATGCGTGGGTGGCATAGTCTGTTAAGCCTTGGATAGCTCGTGATCTCAGAGTCATGAAATCAAGCCCTGCATCTGGCTCCACGCTCAGTGCAGTCTGCTTAAGGCTGTCTCTCTTCTGCCCTTCCCCCTAAATAAATAAATCTTTAAAAATTTATCTTTAAAAAATTAAACATTAAAAGTACTAGTAGCAAGGAAGATGGTGACTTAAACGCATCCCTGCTGCTCTCTCTTCCAAGCTCCAATCCAACTCCCAACTGTCCGCACTGTTCTCAATCTTATTTCTTTAATGCTATAAAATTTCATTGGAGTTTAGCTTTATCCATGTAACATAAGTTATGGTATGAAGTGTTCTCCTCTATATTATGTCTTAGCCTGAATTTTCTTTGGATTACTTCTTTGATCAAAGGGTTAATAAGAAGAGTATTTTTTAAACTCCAGGTCGTTAAGTTTTTTGGTCATTCTTTCATTATTCACTTTTCAATGAAGTAAATTTGAACCTAAAATCTTTATACTCAGACAAACTAGCATCAAGGAGGGGGTATGAAATTAAAAGCTTATAGGCATACAAATACTCAATTAACTTACCACACACATTCTCTGCATTACTTAATTACATACTCCATAAAAATGAGAAGAAATTCAGAAAAAAAGTAAGATTTAAAATTTTAAAAATGATGAGCAAAAGAGCCAGTATATTTTATAATTATCAACATCATTATTATATAATTATTAGTACATAAAGTTAATACATGAAATACTTATAGGTACAAAAAGTTAATAACTAAAACTCCTGGATAATCTCCACATGAAGGTATGGGAAGACTGAAAGAAGAAGGAAAGAACTGAAAACATGCCAGATTTCTTGTCTTGAAACAGAATGTGGGAGCAAGGCTGATACAAATACTAATTAATTTGAAATGACTAGATACATTTAAGTATGTGCTTTAAAATGTAAGTGAAACCACTCAAAGAATAGGAATAGCATATTCAGGTTCCAAACCACCAGAGGAAAAGAAATAAAGAAAATATAATCAATGTATAAAAAAATAGGAAAGGAATCAGAAATAGAGAAAGAATGGGAAGGGAAGATGAAAGGGAGAGGAGCATGAGAAAAATGGGAAGGAATGCCTGGCAAATGGAACTATTAAAGTAAGATATCGGGAACATATCCGAAGATGTTATTAATCACAAGAAATACAGCTGTGTTAAATTTCTCAATCAGATTGTGGGAGAATAAAATCCAGCTTTATTTCATGTAATGTGTTACCCATAGGACAAAAAAACTTTTGAAATATTCTTTAAAATTTGAATTTTAAATTTCAAATAAAAATCAGAAGTCAGAGAAAGACAAATACCATATGATTTCACTCATATATGGAATTTAAGAAATAAAAAAATGAACAAAAAGGAAAAAAAGAGAGAACCCCTTGCCCTCCCACCCCCGCCAAAAAAAAGGACTCTTAAATATGGAGAATAAACTGATGGTTGCCAGAGGGGAGGTGGGTGGGGGGAATGGGTGAAACAGATAACAGGGATTAAGAATGCTTTATCTTGATGAGCACTGAGAAATGTATAGAATTGTTGAATCACTACATTGTACACCTGAAACTAATATAACACTGTATGTATGTTAGCTATAATAAATAACAATTGTAAGTTATACTTCAATTTTTTAAAATCAGAAAAATTAAAAATAAATGTTAAGATATAATACACTAATGTTAACAAAGAGGAAACAGGCAGAAAAATATTACTATTCTATAATAGGGAATTTAAAACAAATAGTATTAATGTGAAAAGAAGAACATTTCATATAAAGAAAAGTCCTACTCTAATGAAAGTATGTGAAAGTTTGAATCTTTTAATACCTAAAAACATAGCTTTAAATATATAAAGGATCTCAAACTTCATGAAGCATAAAAATTTGATGTGAAACTTGCTAGAAATGCTGATTCTCAGGGTCTAGCTCCATCTCTACCACCATTCTAGTGCAACTTAACATCACTTCTTACCTGATTTATAACAACATCCTCCTCCCAGGTCAAAATTGCACTTAAAATTTTAAACCTGCAGAATCAAGTAAGATTGAGAGAAGAAACAGTGACTGGTTCAAAGTTATGCAGTTAGACAATAGCAGATCTGAAACTAAGATCTAAGAGTTAGGAGAATTTACTTGCCAAAAACAGCACTGATTGAAATATACTTCACATCAAGACTGGTTTTTCTAGAGCTTAGATTTTGCTCACATCAGTTTCTGTACAGAGGCTTTGTCTAGGCAAAGTTGACCAAGTGTGGGATGGCCATGAGTCAGAGACTAGACAGACCTATCTGGGTGAGTCAGGAAATCACTAAAGGTTCCACCATGGACCAAAACAGAATGAAGCAGAGGGTAAATGTATTGCAGCTGGTAAATAATACAGCCCAGACTCAAACCCATCATACCATGCTGTGTGTGATCTGAAAGAAGATTATGGGCAGAGATTTTAACAGAATTTTTCATAGTCAGTCAGGTGGAAGGAAATGCAACCAAGAGGAACAGGCAAAGTTACAGCAAATAATCGGATTATAAATAGGACCAGGTGGAAGGTGGAGAGTATGTGCTTAGGAAAACCATGGAGGGCAAACTACAAAGAATGGAGTAAAAAGTATAATATAGTCCTAGCAGCCTGGCAGCTCCCAGGTCCTTTAAAAATCAGGATAGGAGACCGGAAACCAACGCAGGAATTTAGGCATGAAAAGTGAGAACAGAAACCATTTACACCCACACAGCTTACTAATGGCATTAACATAGTCTTATAATAATAGTCTTATTATTCTACTGTCTTCATCAAAATGAGATTATTATTCCAAGAAACTCTTTCCCAGGAAGATACACACTCAGTTATAATATTTAATGCACATCAGTGTGTACATTTCTACAACAAATAGAATCAAATGAAAATTCACTTCCCAAGATTCTTTGAATCTGGGACACCTGGGTGGTTCAGTGGGACCTCTGCCTTTGGCTCGGGTCATGATCTCAGGGTCCTGGGATTGAGCCCCGCATCAGGCTCTCTGCTCAGTGGGGAGCCTGCTTCCCCCTCACTCTGCCTGCCTCTCTACCTAGTTTTGATTTCTCTCTCTCTGTCAAATAAATAAAATCTTTAAAAAGAAAAAAAAAGATTCTTTGAATCTTCTCACCTCAAAACCCCTCATCTTCCTATATCCATCCAGTCCTAAGCTATATCAGGATTCTTATCTAATCCTAATCAAGCCTGCCTATTGCAAGACCGGCCTTAAAACCACATTCCAAAAATTCACAAATGTTCCAACTTTACCTTTCCACCTTGAGACACTGTTAAAACTGTTTAAGATAGTGCTCTTGGGTTAGGAAAAAAACTCAGCTTTATCTTATTTACAAGTTGTCTCGGTAAAAGTTTTAAGGATCCAGCACTGGACAATATTGGAGATCCAAAATCCAGTCAAGACCTTCACAGTGCCATGGGGCAAGACCCATCTTAATCTATTTCTCCCCAGATTTGCACTAAACATTCTTAAATGAGAAGCTAAGCAAACACTAAAACTGTAGAAAGTCTAATAAAGAAAAGACATCTTAAAAGACTCATCTTAAAAGACTCATCTTTGTCCTTGTAACATTCCTGTCCTTCCAGGTAAAAACCCCAATAGGCAATAGATTCATTAGGCCCCTGGGGCAATAAATAAAATAGTTATTCAAGGCTTCCCTGTACTACTAAACACTATTTTATGTTAGGTGTTTCCTGAGACTCCATATTTTACAGTTGTAGATCTGTGTTCTGCTTTTTTAAAGTGTCCTTTTAGGTCAAAATAGTTGATACTTGTTTGCCTTTTGTAAGGAAATCAACAATATACCTTAACTGTTATGCCCCAGGAGTTTACTAAGGCATCTGCTACTTTTCATAAATCCTCAACCAGGACCACATTGACTGGGGGTTGCATCAGTCAATGGCCAATGACAGTCACTCATGACTACGTTGTGTTCAAAATGAGGTGAACTTTAAGACCAATTCCATCTATATCTACTTAATGTTTTAGCTCAGTAAAAGCATATTTCCAGAGAAGCCAAATGTTTTCAAAGTTAAGTTCTTTATGAAGAACAGTAATTGGCAAACTATAGCCACAAATCAAATCCAGCCTGATGCCTACTTTTATAATTAAAATTTTCTTGGAACAATATCACATCCATTCATTTACAGACTGCCTATGGTTATTGTGACATTCGAACAACCAAGCTAAATAGCAGTGACAGAGACTGTATGCTCCACTCTTTCAGGGTTCCCAGACCCAATTCCAGTGGGGGGGGGGATTGTTCTCCCACATACAAGGCCAAGCTGACACTATCTACTCAGAGAGAGCATCAGATTCCATAAAAATTGTAGGTTCAATCCTACAAGACTGCTTCCCACCCCTCAACCTCAGACACCAGTCACAAGCCCCAAGGTGTTACCCATGCATCTGACCAACTGGCTACAGAATGGAGGTTCCAACAACTTCTTGCTTAGGTTCTATTAATTTGCTATAGTGGCTCACAGAACTAGGGAAACACATACATTTACCAGTTTATTAAAAGATATGATAAAGGATATGAATTTACATCTAGATAAAAAGATACACAGGCAACGTATGGGTAATGGGTGTCAAGCTTCCATGATCTCTGCAGGTGTGCGGCTCTCCCCACATCTCTACCTGTTCACCAACCAGTAAACCAGTACACTCTCTGAATCTAGTCCTTTTGGGCTTTTATGGAGGCTTTATTACATAGTCATGATTGGTTAAGTTATTGACCTTTGGCTGATTCAACTCCCAGTCCCTCTCCCTTCTTCAGAGATCTGGGGGTGGGACTGAAAGTTCCAAACCTCTCATCATACTCTCATAGGGTTGGTCCCCCTAGCATCGGGCACCCACTCTTGGGTGGAGTCTAAAAGCTGTCTTCATTAACATAACAAAAGTCATCTTTATTGCCCTTATTATAGGAAATTCCAAGGATTTAAGGAGCTAGGAGCCAGAAACCATGAAGAAGACCAAATACATATGAGAAATATATGTATATATATTCATCTGAATGACCAAATATATATTTCTTATAAACCATATTATTTCATTGACAAAGACGTTTACTATCTGTTCCTTCACAGAAAAAGTAAAAGTCATGCCCCAATTTAGAATATGATTTATCCTAAGGAAGCCAGTCCCTTACTCCTAACCAACCACAGGCCATACAAAATTTTACTAGGCCAGGGACAATTAAGATCAATCTCATTGACCCAAGTACAATGGATTCTCAACTTTTCTAACTGCCACTTCACTATATGACTTAAGCAAGTTCTTAGTAACAAAACCTCTTCCCTAGAAATCTAAACATGAACAAGTCTAATTAATATTAGCTCTCCAACTCTGGGCAAACCCTTGGCATTTGGACTCCACTCCATGGAAATTATGAAAGACCAATGGCTTACTAACTTCTCCTTCTTGACCCTGTGGCAAAAGGCTACCCATCTTAGTAATCACAACAGCTAAACCAGTAGAGATGTCTGCAGATTTGGATTTGGATCATCCCTTAAATTTTGCTGTACAGTCTTTGCTGTACAGTCTTTGCTACTCACTGTACTTTCATTGCTATACATGCTGTACAGTCTTTGCTATACAGTCATGTTGTACAGCTGTACAGACTTTGCTACTCACTGAAAATACACACCACTTCTTAGCAAGTAGGCTTACTTCACATGAAATTGTATTTTCTCCCTCACATTATTTCCAGGTACTTTAAAATTCTTTTACTTTTCTTCCATTACCCAAAACAAGAAATTCATAACTATGTAAACTCTGTTCACAAATTACTTATGCTCTGAATAGATTTATTAGAAACCCCTTTAGAAAATCCAGACTGGGGTGTCTGGGTGGCTCAGCCAGTTAAGTGTCTGCCTTCAGCTCAGTTCATGATCCCAGGGTTCTGGGATGGAGCCCTGCATCAAGCTCCCTGCTCAGCAGTGATTCTGCTTTCCCCTCTCCCTCCTACCCTTTCCCATCCCCCAACACCCAACTCATGCTCTCTTTCTCACTCTCTCTCAAACAAATAAAATCTTGAAAGAAAGAAAGAAGAAAGAAAGAAAGAAAGAAAGAAAGAAAGAAAGAAAGAAAGAAAGAAAGAAAGAGAAAGAAAGAGGGAGGGAGGAGGAGAGGAGAGGAGAGGAAAAAAAAAGAAAATCCAGATTTAATGTTGTTTGTCGATGGGTCATACCTTAAGACCAATACAGCAAAATATCAGGTGAGAATATCACCCTGTTTACCAAAAGTAAAATCTGTCCAGATGGAAGAACTTAGCTGAGTCACCAAAGTATGTCAGTTAGCTAGAAATAAAAGGAAACTTTCCACTAATAGTAGCTCTGCTTAGGGGGGAGCTCCTAATTTTGGAATACTTTGTAAATAAAAGTTCTTGACCCTTGATAGGGTCCCCAATTCAGAATGGTCAACAAATTAAAGAACTTTTGTGTGCTGTAATCCTTCCTAAGGAGATGACTATTATAAAGCTAAGAGTCATACAAAAAATATATCACAGAGGCTAAAGTAAATCCCTGCTGCTCTTTATGCCAGACAGTAGTGCTCACTAAGATTCTAGCCCTAATGATAACCTGAGAGATTACAACTTGGAGGATGTTTAAAAAAGGCTTTTATAGAATGCCAGTCATTAGATCCAGAGTCAGGAAAGGGTCCTGGGAGAAATCTAGATATTAACTTCACAAAGATATAGAACACTGTATATTAACTAAACTAGAAGCAAAATTAAAAACTTAAAAAAATTTTTTTAATTAAAAAAATTACACAAGGATAACCTCTGGTACTCTAAGAATAGTATGTAAAAGTACCAGAGAACCCCAAATGGAAATTTGCAAGAACTTTACATGAAATTATCCACCTGGTGACAAATTTGCCACTAAACTCAGTGAATATTGATGGGATAACTTTACTAAAATTTCTGAGGATGTCTCTAGTACATATCTCATCCGTCAATAGCATGATCCTGGTAAAACTGTAAAGGTGGTACATGGACAGAAGCCCAATCCTCAGAGTTCCTTTCAAAACCTCCTAATTAATTTTATATGTCTACTCACTACATTGGGTTTAGAATGTATCCTATATATTGTTTTCTTTTTCCTGGAAGGATTGAACACTATCCTTGAGGGAATGTTTATAGCGCTAATGGTAACAGTGTGTGTGTGTGTGTGTGTGTGTTTAATTTTTATATATTTATGCATATATATATATATATATATATATATATATATATAATGTTATATTATCAACCTACAGAATTCCAACCTATTGCTCTAAGGGCACTTATTTTACTGGGTGTAATGGGTAAACTCTAAGATGGCCCCCCCCAGGATCTCCATTCCCTTGGGCTCATATCTTTCTGAAATCCTCTCTCCTTGACTGTGATCAGAACCTGGGCCTTGCTTCTAACCAATACAATATGACAAAAGTGATGAGACGTCACTCCTATGATTATTATATAAGATTTGCGTTACTAGCAGACTTACTCTAAAGATCTCCTTACTGACTTCATAAACTAAGCAGCCATGTTGCAGATGGCTACAACTACAAGGAAATGAATTCTTCCAACAAACTGAATGAGGTTGGAAGCAAATTCTTCCCCAATGGAGCCTTCACATGAGAATGCAGCCTGCCAACACCTTGACTTCAACCTTATGAAACCCTAAACTGAGGACCCTGTCAAGTTGTACCCAGACTCTCGACCCACAAAAAATGTGAGATAAGGGGCGCCTGGGTGGCTCAGTGGGTTAAAACCTTTGCCTTCAGCTCAGGTCATGATCCCAGGGTCCTGCGATCGAGTTCCGTATCCGGCTCTTTGCTCAGTGGGGAGTCTGCTCCCCCCTCTCTCTCTTCCTGCCTCTCTGCCTACTTGTGATCTCTCTCTCTCTCTGTCAGATAAATAAATAAAACCTTAAAAAAATGTGAGATAATAAATTTATGTTGTTTTTAAATCAACATTTAAAAGACCTACCAAGTAGGTCTCGGGTAACTTTTCACACAGCAGTAAAAAACTAATTCATTGGGCTGTTATTTAAGAGCTTTGAAAAGTTCTGCCATTTACTCAGAAAGGTTACTGTCAATATCAGCCCCAATCATCAAGAAAGTTGAAAAGAACAATTAGAATTTCTAAACCTGAAATTAGCAAAATTTTCAAGATTCTTAAACTTTCATGCCCTAAGGTATTGCCATTGATTTAAATGATAATGAGATCGATTCTTTATGGGGTTCATCAACTCTCCTCTATGAATTAGTGACTAGTCAACCCATGCATTAAGGATTATAACCTCTTTGGGACAGACACCTCGCTTGTTCAGTAGGATTATCACCTCTTTTAGACTCCATAATATTGCAAACAAACACAGTCAAATATTACAAGGAGCACATGCAATACATCTAGTACAAAGTCAATAGATATGAGTAACCTTTCCTTAACATCATCCTAAACAACACTTACATGACCTGAAACCTGGAACTTTTGTATCTGAACTTTCACAGAAATGGAAATTGAAGAGAACTAAGGAAGAAATGCAACATATATGGAGGCTGAGTAACTTTCACCAACATCACAATAAGACACACTACTTCTCTTTTGCTTTAGAGCTACCTAATTTTCTTAATATTCCAAATTTTATTGCTTTGCACTGGACCATTCTTGATGAGTACTGACAAAATGCTAGATCACTATTTCAGCCCTATTTTGGCCAAAGACCATTCACAGGTGTCTTCCTATGACTGCCATTGAATTTGCAGCATAAAAGCCTTCTGGCTGTTACTTGCAAATTGGATGGGTACTTGTTACCTTGGCAAACTGATTCCTGCCTTCAGGATAATCCTTGATATCACTTAGAATCCATTTTTATGTCAGTTTACCCTCCAGGAACTGTTACCTTCTAGGAACTCTTGATAGAAAATATATTTTAAAGAGAAAGTGAGTCTTAATTTGAGAACCCAAATTCTAACCCTCAGAGGGCATTTTGAATTCTTTTCTTCCCTTCTTTTTTACTTTATTTATTTATTTTTAATTAACATCTTTTCTTCCCTTCTTATACTTCTTCATTTCATACCATACAAGTGATTCCCAAAATAGAGAGCATCCTGCATGCTACAGTTCAGAGAATACAGAAGAGTTAGACAATGCCAACACAGCCATAAAACTACTTGCCTGGTAGGTTCATGAAATTTGAAGGTGGTGGATCAGAATAGGGCCACTTTGGATATAATACTGGCCTCTTGAGAGTAAACTTGTACTATTTTAGAGGAAGAATGTTGCACTTAGATCCCTGCAGGCCTCTCTGGGATCTTTAATGTTATTCCAAATAACTAGCAAATAAATAGAGAATCATAAATTTAGGTAGTATGGCTAATCATCTGGTTCTGTGGGCTCTTTAGATTTGGGATAAGCTTTATTCTCTTGGTGTAAATTGGGAACTATTGGCTTTTGTCCAGGAAGAGAACAATGGACTCTGATCATAGTATTGGTCCATATTGCTGCAGTGTTTAGAGGTGTGATTTCTAGGGCCTAAAATCTTGTGGTAAAACCACTGTCAAATGATCCATCCATGTGTCTCACTTGTGATGTTCATCACATGAATAACCAAAAAGAAGAGGAAAACTTGATAGGCATGGAGGGTAAAACAATTCCCCCCACCAAATCCTGATTGGTCAAATGCCCAAATATTGATGGGTCTAGCTTTTAGCTCAGGTTTAATAATGACCACAAGGTGGGACACTGAGAAACAAATCTTCTACAGAATCTTCTACAACCACACAGCTTACTGTCAATATCAACATGACTTTACTATTCCCTAATATTCACTAACATAGCTTTACTATTCCTAGAAACTGTTACCCAGGAAGATGAAAGTTACAAATTATCTGTTTTGTTCATTTTAGGAACTTTTCCCAAAAAACATTTAAATGAACATCAAATGGCTTGACTCTTCAATAGATAGCATCAACTGAAAGCTTATCTCCAAGATTCTTTGAATCCTCAGCTTCAAAATTCTTGCCTTACTACATTTTCCACTTCTACACTATATCATGATCCTTATTCAACCCTAATCAAACCCTGAGATTGAAAGACCTGCATTAAACTAGACTTGAAAACCCTGTAAATACCGTAACTTGCCCTCCCCACTCTGAGATGCTACTAAGACTCTCTCAAAGTAATGTTCTCCCTTACTACAACAATATTAAACTCAGCTTTGTTTTAGTGTTATTTTTGAGAGGTCACAGTTTAACAAGGGCCAATTAGGGGAATTGAAGAACAGGGAGGGTCTCAGTTAAATATCCAGAAATGACAGTAAACTCTAGAAGAACCAGCTACAAGGCAATGTGGACCCATAGATTGAGGAGCCTTTTTATTTGTCATATCAAAATCCTGTTTCAAGCATCTGGAATGGCACTGAGCCTACACAGAGAAGCTATTTCCAGCTATAGGGAATTTGGGAAAAGATTTCAGGGATAGCAGGGTAGACAGGTGATTAAAATGTATGCCATTGGAGAGGGACAAGGACAATAGAAGTTAACTGGAATATATAAATCTTATCCCCAAGTGCACATTTAAATGCTGGAAACTTAGAATCTTGTTTTGAAGCTGGTTTAGGCAATTCAGGAAGGAAAGGGCCCAAGAGAACTCTTATCTGTATCTCATTCATGGGATAAGTTCTTCCATCTCTCTGTGCCCAAGTTTTTACCCTGTGCAAAGTACAAATGGTAATTATTTTCTCTAGTCTCTTTGTTATTTATTCCCTTGCTCCCTTGCTTTCCTCTTGTATTTTTATTTCTCCTTCTGCTTTTATCCCCTTGTCTTTTCAAATTTGCCATATTTCCTTCATCTTTTGTCACAGAAACATGTCTGCAACTACTCACTAGGACCAAAGAACTGAAAATTGGGGGGGGGGAATTTAATATCCACATAAGAATTTGTTGAAAGAACTAACATGATTAAGTCATTTTTCCACTGCCTATATTTCAATATGTGTCATAGCAGGTAAAAAGATCAACATTATCTGTAAACACTACACATTTTCCAGCCAACTTTCAACTATTCAGAGGCTGATTATTCAGCTTTCTTGCTTTGATCCTTGAGAGAAAAACTGGCGTGATGTAGAAGAAAGAATGCCAGCCAAGCTTGATAAGTCTTGGCTTTTTCACTTATTAGCTTTGAGCCCTTGGGCAAGCTACTAAACCATTCTGAAGCTCAATTTCTTTGCTGGTTAAAAGAGACCATTCACCCCACTGTGTTGTGAAGGGCCAACAAGATAGTTTCTGCCTGCGTAGTCCCTGATGCATAAACGGTAGTGGCTATTATAATCCAAATGTAATATTTATGGATTATTGTTGGCGTCCTCATTGTAAAAAAAAGTGGAGACTAGGAGGGAAATCATAAAACTGGACTAGCAGAACCATTACAAAGTTTAAGAAAGTTCTTTGTAAACTATAAAACAAATTGTAAAATCAAACGAGGCTCTGTATTCTTTCCCTTCTAGGTATTTTAAAATTTTTATTGTTTATTCGCGGCTTCAAAGAAAATGAACTTCAAATCAGGCAGTAATTTCCCATAACTAATCATGACAGGGAGTTGAAACTACTGCTTCAAATGAGATTTGAACTATCTATGAATCTGGCCCCTTTGTGTCATGCATCACCCCACCATGTTTGGTGAAAATGGACATTCCTTTCTTTCCACTTCCTTTTCCTTCCTGTAAGGTTCTATGGCAACAGGAAGGCCTTGAGTTCAGACACTCCCAACTCTACATTAAAACAAAGAAATTAATATCTACTGCATTGAAAAAAATGAAATCACTTTCATAAAGCTCATGGTAGCCAAAAGATTGACTTTTTTCCATCCTGAGGACTTACAACTTAAAATAACCTCAGTGTGCATATTTTTCCTTGATTTCTGACACCCCATGCCTCAAGTTTTAATCACATCTAACAAATCTCCCTTCAAATTATGACTCTTGCACTAAATTATTCAACCTCAGTTTCCTCTTCTATAAAATGGAGATAATGATAGAACCGAGCTCATAGGATGAGGAGAACAGATGAGAAAGTGCATGCAAATGCTTAACTGGGTGTCTGGCACATAATAAATTATAGCCAGCAGAACTACTATAAAGAATAGTAATTCTATTACTATTACTATATAGTAATATAATTCTATTACTATTACTAATATAGAGGTATATTCTAATTCTCATCCTAATGAACACTCACATGGGTCGGTAGCAAAGCTATTGGGATAGTCTGCCACTTTTCCTTCTTAGGTTTCCTTGGCTCTATTTCTCTCTCTCTCACTTCCCAGGGCAGGTCTGTTTCAGTTCAGCTGCTGGCTGGAACATCTGGCAGGGTGCCCACCCTGACGTTTTCTGTTTGTGGAGCCAACAGGGTGGGGAGGTGGGGGGTTTGATCATGTTGACCACTGAGACATTGGAATCTGTTGAGTTAAACATAGCTCTACTGTTACCATCCCCTCCCTTTTTCTCTCCCTCCCTGTGAATGAATCTGGAAAGAATGAACCTGAAGTCTATCTTGAACAGCTATAAAACCTTTATGGTACGTGGGCTGCTCCTCGAGGAGTAGGGCATTAGCCTCCCTGTTCGTTCCTGGAGTAAACATAACGCGTCAGCATATTCCCTAACACGGGGTCAACGTCTGAGGGAGCGGTGCTCTCGGTGCCTGGCACCTGCTGGTGTGGAGAGGTCAGCCGGCAGCAATACACCGCAGTCAGCTTGGATGACTGCACTAAGTACAGAGTTCACCGCTCCAGTGCCTTTTAATTCACCAAGTAAGAGTTATCCTGGGACAGAAAAATCCCCAAGACGCTACACTCTTGCTCAACCCCCTGAACGTACAGAATTCTGTAAAAATCCTGTATCCTTCTGTAAGAAAATATAATACAATACACGCATATATGTGACAGAATGTGTTATATAGCACCTATGTATCCAATATTAAATTTGCACTGATTGTCTAAGTTATCTCTACGAGAAAAACCCCAAGTAGAACTTGTCTCTTGGATGTGCACGCTAATTCTTGATTCAGGATTTAGAGTTGCCCTGCTATCCTGCTTGATGTCAACCATAAAATGCTGCCTCCCTAATGGCAACAGTCTGTCTCTAGACTCTCAGCCTCAGATTTATGACAGGTGCCATCTGTAAAGAATCTATGCACCAGACTATAACTAGTGCCTGTTTACCTGCAACTTGTCCAGTTGTAGCACCAGATCTGTAACCCTTTCTGATTCTATGGGAGGGACGAGGGAAAGCATAATTCATTTTACTGGAAGTCACCATTCTTCTTCTTTCTCTCTGTCAGTTATCCTGCGCCAAACAGTCATGTCCTATTTCCGGTAAGTAATTTTTCTCCAGCCAGGCCTCCAGAAGCCTCTCTGGCCACAGAGTCCTCTACGACTCCTTATCTCTATGGCACATTCTTGTACTTCATGTGGGCTCTACTATAGAATCAATGAGTCCATTTTCTGGGCAGGTCTATTCATTGCTTACAAGCATCAGGCCACCAATAGCTGGTGACAGCAAACGACCAGCTAGGGATAATGATGGATACACCTACCCTTGCTTTATGACATAACCTTGGGAGGTCAGTTCAAGAGTGCTAACTCCATTTTACCAAAATGATTATGGAATAAAGAGGTTCAGTCTCTTATTTTTGGTCACCTAGTTAGTCCAAAAGCAGTGCCATAATCTGTACTAAAATGAGGACAGAAGAGAGAATCTTAGAAAAATTTTAAAACCATAGGAGGAGGAGGAAGTAAAAGCACACACCTGCTTTTAAGTAAAAGCACTTTTACTTGGTTGGCAAAGGTAACAAGTACATTGAACATTTTATATCAAAAAACAAATTATTTTAAGATTTTATTTATTTGAGATACAGAGTATGGAGGGAGGGGCAAAGAAGCAGGCTCTCTGCTGAGCAGGGAGCTTGATGTGGGGCTCAATCCCAGGACCTGGATCATGACCTGAGCCAAAGGCAGATGCTTAACTGACTGAGCCACTCAGGTGCCCTGAAAAAAGTTGTTTGTTTTTTTTTTAATTTCAACCCCCAATGACAACCTAAAATTAATCTGTGGTAGATTTGGTTACAATTCCTTTCTGAGATGTGAGAAAACTAGGCTGGGTACTAATTTAGTCATCAAATATTTTCCATGAATAAGCCAAACCTGAATCTATGAGTGTATTTCCTCTAAGCATGAGTTCATTGTAAATCTTAATCCAATCCATGGAGTCAGATTCTATAGTTTTATATTTTTATTGTGAACAACAACTCTGAAATGGGAAAAAAAAGTTATATTTTTGTACTTGATACGTTCTACTTTATATAATCTTCCTGATTAATTTTCCTGAATGCATAATTATTATATAAATTTAATAATATATTGGAAAGTACAAAGAAGAACAAAAGCTATGCATATTTCCACCATCTAGATGGAACTGATAAGATTTTGCTGTCTTTTTTTTTTTTTAAGATTTTATTCACTTATTTGGCAGAGAGAGAGAGAGAAAGAGAGAGAGAAAATAAGCAGGGGGAGCAGCAGGCAGAGGGAGAAGCAGGTTCCCCACAGAGCAGGGAGCCCGATGTGGGACTCGATCCCAGGACCCCAGGATCATGACCTGAGTTGAAGGCAGTCTCCTAACCAAATGAGCCACCCAGGTGCCCCTGCTATCTTTTTAGCATGTAAACACACATACCTTTTTTTTTTCATTTGGAGCACACAACTCATAACTTGGAAATGTGCTTTTTTTAATCTGCAAAAAACACATGCTAAATATGCTAGAAACATTTTCTATTTATTTTTTTCATTTTTTTTCATTTTCTATTTAATGAATATTCTTTTAAAACATGATTTTAGATACCCACATAATAGTTATATTAATATAGCACCTTCTTCGTGTTTCTCTGACATGCTATTTGCATGCCTCCAAAGGTTACAAGCATCCATATTGTCAAGATTTAAATAACTTATTAATCCAGTATGTTCCAAACCTCCAAGTATAAAAATTCCAACACTGAAGTTAAAATGGACTTTGGCACACTCTCACTACCAAATCCATCAGTTTATCCACATTTGTATACACATACTCTGCCTCCTTTGTATCACAAAGCATGAACTGACCTAAGACCAACTCTTTCACTTGTGCCCCGCATCTCAACTCCTAAGGACTTCTCAAGGACTTCATTCTTGTAATTGTCACCTTTCTCCTGCATCATCAGTTTTCTCCCTCTTACCATCACATTCAAGCACATATTTCTCATCTTTATTTCTTTAAGTTCTTTTTATTTATTGAAGTAATCCTTATACCCAACATGGGGCTCGAACTCATGACCCTGACATCAAGAGTTGCAGGCCTTTCCAAATGAGCCAGCCAGGCGCCCCTTAATATCTCTCACCTTTAAAAACTCTCCCTTGACCTTCCGTCCCCATTCAGCTTCCACCTCATTTCTCTGTACCCCTGTTCACTGTTTCCAATTCTACTCCTTCCATTCTGTCTGAAACAACACAATCAGGCTTCACTCCCACCACATCAAAATGCCTCTGTCAGGTCAGCAGTGACCTCCGCATTACCTAATCCAGTGATCCCTTCTCATTCCTTATCTTAGTCTCCCAGCAGCATTTTACAGAGCTGATCACTTTCTCCTTCTTGAAACAGTTTCTTCATTTGACTTGCAGGACACAACACTCGTCTTCCCTCACTGTCAGTTCCTACTCAGTCTCCTTGGCTGGTTCCTCTCAACTTCCTGATCTCTAAACACTGTAGGGGAGCAGGAAGCAGGATGCTTCCTTTCTCTATCTACACTCACTCTTGTAGATCAGTAATTTTCAACTCTTGTTTATGGTAGAATGGCTTGGAGAGCTTTCAAAAACCTAGAGTTATGATCTAGTTGCTCTAGGATGGAGCCTAGTCATCCTTATGTGTTTTAAGCTCTCATGGTGATTCTAATGTATAGTCCAGGTTAAGAATTTATGGCCTGCGCCCTATGTGATCTCATCCACAGCTTTAAATACTATCAATATAATGACAATTCCCAATTCAATCAGTACAGTGACAATTATCCTGTACTCCAGATTCAAATACCTAACTACCATTTTGACATCTCCACCTGGATGTTTACTAGGCATCTCGGACTTAACATACCTAAAACCCAAATCCTGATTTCCTTCCGTCCCAAACTTGCTCCTTTGTAGTCTTCTGTATCTCAGAAAATAACAACCTCAATCTCACTGTTGTCCAATACAAGACATTGGAGTCATCCTTGGAACCTCTCCTACTCTCACATTACATTTCAATCCATCAGTAAATTTGATGGATCCTGTATTTCAAGATATACTCAGGATCTAACCACTTCTCACCAACTCCATCACTACCACTCTGACCCAAGTCACTCTCACATCTGGTCTGAATTCTGGTGTAGTTTCCTCCTTAACTAGTCTCACTGCTTTTGTCCTTGTTTCCCTGCAGTCATTTCTCAACACAGTAGATGCTTTTAAAAAAGGAATGCAAATTGTGTCAGTCCTCTGCTCAGAACCCCCCAGTGGCTTCCCATCTTGCTCAGAATAAAAGCCAGAAGTCTTTCTGAAACTGCCATTGCCTGACCTGCTCATCTTCTGTGACTTTCCAGCTTATTCATTCTGATCCAGCCACTGGCATCTTCAGTAGTCCTTAAACAAATAAAGCATATTCCCATCTGAGGGCTTTTGCATTTGCTGTTCACTCCACTTGGATTGCTCTCCCCTCAGATCTCCCCAGACCCTTTTCTCTCACACTCTTAATGGTCCTGTCCAAATGTTACCTTATAAAAGAGACTTTCCCTCACCAACCGGTACCTCACCACTACAGGCCTCCATTCATGCCCAGTGCTCTGTTTTTCCTCAGAATATCTCTTACCATTGACATACACACATATTTTATATACTCATTGCCTATCTTCCCACATAGGACTGACTATGAGCCCCATAAGTTTGTCAGTTTTGCTGACTGCTAAATACTACTGGTAGAGAAAAAATAGATACAATACCCTCTCCTTGTATCCCCAAATCATCCTTATTTTTATCATTCCTTTCATCTTAGGATAATTCAACCATCAAATAATGTATAGTTAAACTATCATCACTAACCTCAATTATTGTACTCAAAGCAAATCAATGCAAACAAAGAAAGAGAGATCTGATGAGAAGAGGAATTTCAAAGATACTCAAACCAATAGCTAAACCTAGAATCAAATAGAAAATGAAAAACACCTTTCCCACCACTTAACCCACATCCCTATTTCCATGCCACACTAAAATTACTGTACTGCATTCTTAATGCCCCCTTGAGTTTGCCTTTTACTGTTCCCATTAACAGATAGGAAAATTGAGGCAGAGACCAAGAGGAGAGTACTGCCCAGAAAAACTAACATAGAAGTGCAATTTTGAGGTGGTTTATGGCCATGATTAAATGCACAGAGACACTTAGTTAAGGGGAATAAAGGAGGAGACAGTTTTGTATCTAATAACCTGACTTTTATCTCCAGTCGCTTTAGCTATTTAGTATGGGTGAAGGAGGAGGATCCTGAAAAACATATCAAGCTGGCCTATAAGCACCAATCTGAGGACTGGGGGATTTTTTTTTAACCATTCAAGTTCTGTCCATTGGCTATAAGCAGCAAATCTGGCTCTGAGCCCAACTCCTACAACGGAAGATTAACATGATAACCAGTTCCACGACTTGTCCTCCCCAAAGACTCATCCTTAACTTCCTTTTGCTAAATCACAAAGTGTGTTTTTCATTTTCAGGGAAAATGGGGGTGGTGGGGAGGCGGGGTGGGGAAAAGATGTAATTTCTTATAACCATCCCCCTTAATTCAAAAAAAGACTCAGCTTAAACAAACTTAAGCAATAGTCATTTTTCAGTTCTTCTATAAAAAAGAATAATTTACTTTTTATTAAAGAGAAAAGCTTTTCTTTCTTTAAACAACACTTGAAATAGTTTCAAAGTGTTGGGAAATCAGTACATGAATCAAAGACATATCCAAGGAATCCTGTAAATTTTAGTGAAATCCCGTTTGCCACAGATTTGGAGCATTTTCCCTCTGTCCTTTTGAACTTGTTTCTGTTACGCTGCTCTTGCAAAATACCCTTATATATACTTTAAAACCTCTGACAGTGCAGTTCTCTTCATAGCTCACTTGCAAATCATTTGATCACTAGCTGGGGATATGCAGGTGGGTGGGGAAGGGAGCTGGGTAATCTTCATTATCAGAATTGCTCCTTTTTCTCCAAGATTCTGAAAAGAGCCTTGCAGACCCAGAGATAGTGGCCTTATTTGTAAGAAGATCCAAATCTAACATAAGCTCCAGGAACTACACATGCCAAAATATAGAATATGGATAGGCATAGGCCTCCAAATCCCACTGGCCTGTAAGAAATGATGTAAATATGACTAGTAACCATGAGTGCACAGAAAATATGTTAAGTAGGGTACAGGGGAAGGGAACAGGGACTAGGAAAATAGATCCTGTTTTGACTTCAATTTCTATTTTAATATGAAAGCCATGGAGTTTTTATCACCTAATCCCAGCCTACAGCTGATGGTTAATGTTGGCCACCCAAGAAGACATCTTAGAAACATAACAAAATATATTGTTACCAAATGGTCTCATAAGATTTGGTAGTGTGTGTGCACACTTGTGGGACTACACTGCTCAGTTCCTAATATCAAGAATATACTTAACCCATCCGGAGACTTGTCAGCACTACTTAAGAAGGTCCTTGGGGCCTAATCCCAAATTCAAGATCCTTTTCCCTCTCTGAAATCTAAAATGGTAGCTAATGTCATTTATCTAGAAAATATACAGCCAACAGTTAAAACTTGGCATGATGTCAACTCAAGTATTCAGTTACCAGGCACAGAAAAAGTCCTTTGGAGAGGAAAAGGCACCTGGAGGCTCTTCTATTTGGCCTCAGTTCAATCCTTGAAGTGTTTATTGAATTGAACAATGCACAGTTCTGGGCATATTGACTTTTTTTTTTTTCTCAACACCATAGCCTAATGTTGACAAAGGATCTGACAAACAAAACACATGTAACCACCTTGGCTGCTGAAGTCAAACACAGGGAACTACCAATGCTCCTCAAAGTTTTGAGCTCTAGGCATCCCAAAGGCTTCTGGCCTCCTGCTAGCATTACAGTCATTACGTTAAAATTAGGTGGCCTTTTGGCAAAGATTGAGGATTCTTTCATTGGGTGAAGCTACATTTACCAAAACTATCTATACACCAGGATGGTCAAAAGTCACCACAAAGTCTAGGCAAGGGCAAAACCCAAGTGACTCTCCCTTCAGACATCACTAAAGGATGCTGACAAGAGACTCTTTTCCTAAGGCCATTGGCAGGGGCTTTACTTCAGTTTATGTGAACTACACACACAAACACCTTGGGCAAATTATAAGTGTGTTGGAAGCTTACCTTCCCCTGACTCTCATCCTTCCTCCTCTTTCTATGGCTCCTCAGCACAGATGACAGGTTTCTCTGAACTCCTACACAGATCACTGTCCATGAGCTCTCCAGTCACTGGGGGTTTGTGAGGGCTGACCAACTACATGCCTCAGAAACAAATGTGGACCATGCTGTCCCTTCTTCCCGAAAAGAAGCCCCGAGGACATGCTGAGTATACAGCAGGTACTCAGACACACTTGTTCTGGGTAGGCGAGTGAGTGACTGAATGAGTGCAGTCAGGTCACAGATCTGCTCACTGAAGTTGAAGAAAAGAGAAAACAGAACCTGGAATCTTTGCCATCTAAAACTCTACTTATCCCAGGGCGATAGACTCCATCTTCTCATTTCCTAGTAGATAATCCATATTGCTGGATTCCCCCCAAATTACCTTTTCTTAACATCCACAGCTGGTGACAAGTTTCACTCCCGGGGACAGGCAGTGGTCTCCGCTAGGTCGGCAGACGAGCTGGGTGTAAGATCCAGCTCTGACACTTGACTCGTATGTAACTAACTAGGGCCAATCATAGCTCCCCGAGCATTAGTTTCCTCATCTGTAAAGTGAAACTTGATGAGGTTATTGGGAGGACAAAATAGAATATGTGAAAATGCATCATAAGCTACTTGTAAAAGTGAATATTTATTGAATGCTTTGAAATCTGAATGGGGAGCCATCGCGTTTATCTAAAAAGTATCTGAGTAATAGTTCAGACTTCATTTTACAGAACAGGAAACTGAGTCTGAGGTAAGTTATTTACTTTATCCAAGTTCCCATCGCTAGCACAGCTCAAAGCCCTTGATTAAACCAGGTTTGTCTGACCCCAAGTTTTTAGCTACTTTCCCATTTTTTATTATAGAATTCCTTTAACAATGCTGAAATACCAAGCGGTGAGATGCCATGAAATCTTTTTGCTCTTTTCTTTTTCCAAAGTAATTATGAGGAACCAAGTTGGTAACAGGCCCGAAGACATTTGGTAAACTATAAAGGGCTGAACAGAAGTAGGTTACTTCAGTCATTCACCTCTCTCCAGCAATAAAAGGGTGTGGCTATGTTGTTGAGAAGGTTTATTATATTAAAGCAAGTGTACTGAGTGAACAGTACTTATTCCTGTTTATAGAAAGCCTAAGAATGACCAGGGGAATTTCCTATTTATATGTGAGCCATGGGTTACTTCATGTCTTATGTAGTGAAGTTATAGTCATCATTTTTTTTTTTAAATCTAGAATTTCCTGCAGCTGGCAATTCCAGTACTGTGAGGCCTAAACTGCCTCCATGTCAGACAGACTGGGGTGTACCTAACACCTCTCTCTCCAGATTCTCTGCTGGCCCCCAGCACTGGCTACCTTTAAACCAAATCCTAAGTCCCCACAAAACAAGAAGGAGATAATATAACTTTATCAGTTTTACATCTCAAAAGTCCTTTATCATTTGCTACCCCTTGGGATGCAGAGGTTATCAGGGGAAGGTGCTTTGGCTTCATTTTATAAGAAGAAAATTAAAAAGGAGAAAGAACAAGGCATTCACGCAGTCTTATAGGTAGAATCTGCTGGAGCTGAGACAAATTTAGGATCTCTGAATGCCCCCCGTTTTGCACTCGCAGGAAATTATCCACTTTGACATGATTCTATCTTTGTTGCTATGCCACCTCTCTCAAAAGTATCTACATCTATTCAGTCTACTCAATTCAACAGAGTTATTGAAAATCAGTTTTATACCAGGCACGTTGTAGATGCTGGAAACTGAAAGAGGAAAAGACGTAGTCTCCGGACTGAAAGAATTCCCAATCTAGAAAAGGGACAGACACACCTGACTACCCGGCAATTGACCACAGTATAGTGAATTAGAGGGCTGTGTGAAAATTTTTCCGATGACGGAATGTAAGGCTTCCTACCAACCAAGGGAGTTTTAGACATCAGCTGGCAGCTGAGGCGTTCTCTGGTGAGAGCCTGACGGACACAGGCCACCGTGAGAGGAGCATGTCTGGACTCTGTAAGGGTGCCTGGGCAGGGATCAGGACAGATGGGCCCAACAGAGTCCTCCCAGTTTCCCCACATTCCCTCTGGAATAACAAGCCTGTCCTCGGTGACTTTTGGTGACCTGATTCCGGCAAGTGCTCCAGCTTGCTTCTTCCAACCACATCTCCCATTTCCACCACAGATGCTGGACCTATCGAATCCTTTCCTCTACCCAAGACTCCCAGAGGCCAAGAGTCCAGTGTGCTCTCTCAAACCCTCTCCCCTCTCCTCACCTAGGAAAACCATGCCCTATACTAGAAATCCTTATAGAACCAGCACATCTGGGCCTCACTTTTTTTCTGAAGACACAAAGAAGTAGCATCCATAGCCCAAGAACAACGCTGGTGGAAAAACCCTGAAGGGTGACCATGAACAACTTAGATCTGAGAAAAGAGCAAGGGGTATGGGAATAGGGGAAGCCCAGGAACTGACTACAGAGTCAACACACAGATCCTTGCTTTTCAATATGCATAAGTGTGTATGGGATGACCCTGAACATGACCTGCTCAGCTTTCCTGCTACAGGGAGCATAGCTGACTGATGGACCATCTAGTGCCTACTGGATGGATGACTGCCATGTTTGAGCCTAGGCCATGATTCTAGCAGGCTGCTCCCAGCCAGGGACAGAGCAGGGCAGGGAAACAGTGCGAGCACATTCCCGTGAGACTCCAGACTGTTCTAACAGGTTATCTGGGGACCAGGACTGGATTCCCCATTGGAAAACTCTGGCAAAATCCTTCTTGAAACTGCTCTACAGTCTGGGATTCCTCCCACCACATCTTTTTTTTCCTCTTTTCCTTCCCAGATGTCAGACCTGGATCTTCATCTGAATGCTCTCCCTGCCTGCTCCTACCCTTCCCCTTTATTCTTCACAGGCATTTCCCCCAGTGAGTCTCTAGTGCATCTAATCCCACCTTGACATCTGCTTCTATAGAGGACCAGAATTAACACAGCGTGTTACGCAGTGTTCAGCTAACCTGAACTGTGACAGTGGTGCAGCACAGGATACTCTAAGCTAAGAAATAAAAGCAAATAAAGTCATAGAAATATGGCTTGCTGGTATATAAGTTATAATAATTACGGGAATTTATATGAACTGCTTACCATGTATGCCTAACTACATGAGGACAAATCACAATTATGCACGTTACTGAAAAATTAGCTCTGTTGTGTTTGATTATGGCACTGGACAGCGGTGTTTGAATCTACTAAAAATGACCAAAACTCTTTAAAGATTCAAGGAAACAATGTAGGCAAAGACCAATTGTCTTCAAAATCCACGTATCAGGAAGGCACAAACTTTAATGGATCTCCTAACGACATTTAGTAGCAAAGATTTTTCCTTCTTGTGTCTCACCTTGGATTGTAAGATTTCAGGTATGAGGAAATAAAACCATCTTCATTTCCTGTGTGTGATTCTTTCATTTTTGTTTTTCTTCCAACCCAATATTGCCTTCCTGGGATTGCTCACATTCCCTAATGAAAATGGCTTCATAAAGCCGTTCATGCTCTCCCGGGCACCTGAGCCTAAGACTGGAAATGTGGGCACCTATTCTACTAACACAGAATGTAGCCGGTAGCCTGGCTCCACACACAGGAACGGCTTGTGCTGCCTGAGTCACCGAGCCCACAAGCTCCAGATTTGATCCTCAAACCCAGGCAGCTGTAGGTGAACGTAACCGTACTCCCCATCTGTGAACACACAGTCTGTTCATCTGCTTTGTGAATCAGGGCCAACCAGGGTAAGCACTCTCTTACAAGGTGGGACAGGAAAGGTCACAAGTTCACAGGGAATACCAAACCCATCCCCGAGGTTACACACTGTAGCTCCTCTTAGCTTTTGGGTTTGGAATCAATCTCTACACCAGCCTTTTTGCTGTGAATCACAATGAGAAGCTACAATGGGTATCTTCTCAGGGCTCTGAGGGTTCCTAAGACAAGGTAGAAACTGCCAAGTGCACCATATTTGTGCAATAAATCTTCCAATAGTCTGGTGAATATGGGACAGTAACATTTTTTGAAGATCTACCATGAAGGTAATTATCTAGGCATTATCCTAGGTGTTTTACATATCTTATCATATTTAACTCTCATTATAACCCCTTTTCCTGGTGAAAAAAATCAGGGTCACAGAAGTTAAGTAACTTATTTAAGGTCGCACAGACAGAAATGGCAAAATCAGGATTCCAACAATGCCCTGTTGAACTCCCAACTTCTCTTTCTCCTTCACCATGTTACCTCTTGGGAGTTTTCTCTGAAGATAAAGGGAACTTTGGGTCACCTACATATTAGTTTCCTATGGGGTCACAAGTCACCATAAACTTAGTAACTGAAAACAACACAAGTTTATCATCTTATAATTCTGGAAGTCAGAAAAGTCCAATATGGGTCCAACTGGGTTAAAAGCAAGCTGTATACTGTGCTGCATTCCTTCTAGAGGTTCCAGGTGAGAGGCATTTCCTGCTTTTTCCAGCTTGTAGGGGCCACCCATATTCCTTTCCTCATGGCCCCTTCTTCCATCTTCAAAGCACATCTCTGCTACCTCTGCTGTCACTGTCACACTGCCTTTCTCTGGCTTTGACCCTTTAGCCTCCCACTTATAAAGACCTGTGTGATTACATGGGCCCACTGGATAATCTCCCCATCTCAGTGTCCTAATTTAATCCCATGTGCAAAGTATGTAAGGGAACACATCCACAAGTCTGGGGATTGGAGCAAGGACATCTTGGGGGACCATTTTCTGTCTGCCACATAGCCTGTCTCTGTCTCCCCTTTTGTGTGCTTGTGCATGGCTTATACAAGATGTTCGCTATCAGTCTAAATCAAATAAAATCTCTTGGAGACTTCTACTGGTTCTTAAAACCTCCAAATTGAGGGGTGCCTGGGTGGCTCAGTGGGTTAAAGCCTCTGCCTTCAGCTCAGGTCATGATCTCAGGGTCCTGGGATCGAGACCCACATCGGGCTCTCTGCTCAGCAGGGAGCCTGCTTCCCCTTTTCTCTCCACCTGCCTCTCCACCTGCCTCTCCACCTGCCTCTCGGCCTGCCTCTCAGCCTGCTTGTGATCTCTCTCTCAATCTGTCAAATAAATAAATAAAATCTTTAAAAAAAAAAGAAAAACAACTCCAAATCCAGCACCATTTCTTTGTATATAATGGTATGTATTTATCACCTGAAAAGCCAAAAACATAGTTGCAACATTTCAACAAGCTAACATTATGGATACTTCTTGCTTTATGGTTGTTCTGCTAAAGACAATGGTGACATTGGAAACTGAAGAAGCTATCAATTCTCATTAATGAAAATGTATTTTATTTTTTAATTCCTTCCTTCTTTCAATGCTGAAAAGCTGACATAACATTTAAGGTCTACTAAGAACAGTAATATAAATCATGCCATTTCACTCAAACTAATAGCTTTTTGCCGAAAAGTAAACTGTAATAAGCAGTCAAAGTAAATATTTTGAGTAGAGTCATTTCCTATTGGATAAAAATTAACACTTCACCTTGACAACAATATATACTTGTCTAATATTTTGTTTGTGTTTTGAAATCTGTTAATGTTTATTTAGTTGGAATCACTACATACCAAGTATTATATGGGAGTTGTTTTTTTTTTCCTTTATTTTCCTAGGTTGAAGAAACTTATAAAACTGAACCGTATCTAAATCTAAATTAATAATAATTTAATTAATATAGTACTCTTAGAAACTTGTGTTGCGTTAAAATGGCATCCACATGACTAAAGAATCTATCCCATTTTAAGTCTGCGGTGTTGTTCCACCTAAATCCTTGGAAAGATTGGCTTGATCCATAGTATCAACCATCTTTGCAACATTCTAGATGCAAGCTGCTAGGTACTAGGTGACAATCAGACATGACATACTTCCATAGAAATGGTAAAACTCAAAATAATTTGAGGGGGAAGTAAAGCAGTAATTTATAGTGACTACAGTTATTAACTCCATATCATTACTAGACAGAGTTCACTCATTTTTTATGGAAATGTTATAGGCTACAGGTTATACACAGTTCCAGAGTGCCAACTGCAACCCTGTTCCCTTACTAAGAAATCATGTTGGAATGAAAGTGAGGAAGGGTGGAGAGTTATAAGAATAACCACCTTAAATCTTTAATTGAATTGAATTTTCAAATAATTACAAATAGATTTGTATAAATATGGTTTAAATATGTGTACAAGTATTTAATAATTAGAAACACTGATACTTTATTATTAGTGTTAATTGCTTAATAAGATTCAGGACAGCTGATATGAGGCAGAAATGGGGAGGCCCAGGCCCTCTTCTAAGACCTTTTGTTTTTAATCTGACATTGACTCCTTTTTGTCTGTTCTGAACAAAATTGCCAAGTGATAAAATATACCTTTGGCATTTCCCACATCCCCTATCTGGGGTCCCCGTCCAAGCCTTGGCACTGCGGCCTTGACTTCTGACTCCCAGGGCCTCTACAGGGCAGTCTTGGAACATTGCCCATGCTCCATGGCTTCTCTTTCCCCAACAAAATTTACCTGTTCAGTGTTCTGTTTTCTAGGACTCTGCTCTCTGCAATGTGAAGAGGAGCACTCATGGGTCGCTATGTTATTTCTCTTCTGGTCACCTGTCACATTTTAACAGGCATGGTCCAGAACTTGTCTTAACCAAAGGAGCTCATAGGAGGCAGCAGATATCTTTGGGTGGGTAGATCCTAAAATCCCACTCTTTAGTAATTACACTATCAGTTGAGTTGGCTTTTTAGCACTTTGTCCCTTCCCTTATTACCCCTTTAATAACAGAATTGTACCATCTAGTCTCTGAAAAAAAGGCTTTACCAGCTGAGTACTTAAATATATAGAATTCAGTAGGACGCCCCTGTGAGTTCTTTACTTCTGATTCAAGACATCCACTGTAATCATAACGTAGGATATGCTTCCTTTACCCTCTTCAGCTCATTCTACCAGTTCCTCAAACGTCTTTCCTAACTTTGGGGGCCAACCACTTGCTTATCATGTCCCCATTCTTCAGGGAGCTGCTTCTTTCTGTAGCATCTCTCTCTTCACCCTTCACTACCATGAGACTTTTGGTCCCCTAAAACCCTCCAATTCTCCCCTCCATCCTGGGATTCCCTTCTTCTCTCCGATATCCAGAATGGGCTTGTCAGTTATTTCCTTCCTTCTGATTTGGGCTTCTTTCTAGACGGATCGGATCGAGATAAAATTTCCACTCATAAAAACAAAGGAGGAAATGGAAAACCAATCCTATTAGGGTCACATATCTTCAAGACAATCACACTTCTACATTGCCAAGAAAGACTCTTAGCATCATTGCCCTGTGTTTTTAGACTTAAAAAAAAAAGTCTTTGTCTCCTTTCTGTAGCTGGAGTTGCTTTAATTTGATATGTACATAATTTCAGAAGGGGGATAGATATAACCCATGCTTCCTAGAAAGAGAGGCTGGGGGAAAATCTATCCTGCCACAGTTCATTCACTGATTTTGCCAACATCACTGGCCACTTACTCTATGCCAAGCCCTAGAGGTAAAAAGTAGAATGTCAGACATAGTTTCCTGCCTCCTGGAACTTGTGATCCAGATTCTAGAGCTAGAACAGGCTTTAAAGACTTCTTAATTCAGTGGTTCCCAAAGTATCTACCAACGGTCACTAATATGTGTTAATTGCTATTTCTTGGGTGCAGTGGAAAAAGGAATTGTGTTCAATGGTTAAATTAAGTTTAAAATGCCAGGTTAAATAAAGCGAAGCCACTTTCCTCACTCCAGGCCTTTAATATGCTAACATACATTGTGACTCTGACAGTGTGGTGCAGAGATGCACTGTAATAATTTGCTTTCCTCAAACTTATTTCAACACAAATCATTTTTGAAGAGTAACTATTAACATCAACTGCTGACAAAACATACTTCTTTTTTTAAATTTTTATTTATTTATTTTATTTATTTATTTTTTTTGACAAAACATATTTCTGTTAATGCTTCTAAGACCCATGTCCAAATGCATGTGAA
This sequence comes from Procyon lotor, assembly GCA_028646535.1. Lineage (NCBI taxonomy): Eukaryota > Metazoa > Chordata > Mammalia > Carnivora > Procyonidae > Procyon > Procyon lotor. The sequence continues at coordinate 60,909,776 of CM053616.1, read as the reverse complement.
GAAGCAGAGGTGGCCCAGAATGGTGAGGGGCAGAGCTGGAATCAGAACTGGGTCTCCTTATTCCCATGATCTTCTGACCATCCCATACTGCTTATTTCTACTATCTTTTCTCATCCCTGGCAAAACATATAAAATCAATGCTTCTTCCTTCTTTACTTCCCTCCTTCTTCTCAGATAATGGTCATGGTACCTGTCTTTTCACATGTTTGCTGGGTTTTTTTCTCTGTTGTTTATGGTGTTGTATCTTGAGCTCTTAAATAGCAAAGACCAGCTTTTAGACAATAAAATAATGGACATTTTGTGTACATTATTTTGTGCTCAGTAAATATTTGTAGCCAAAAGATGATAACAGCTTCCTTAGGTACCTTTCCCTTCTAGCCTATTATACACCTTCCTCCCGAGGACTCCCTCCCCATCCCAGCCCAGAACTACAGAGGCATCTAGTCTGCAATAATAACACCCACCTCAAGTGGGTTATACTTTGTATATTGCCTTAAAATTTGCATTAATAAGATTTCTAACTGATTTTACCTAGTTACTCAAGAGATTGCTTATTAACATATATAATTCACATATGATTAACTATGTGCTGAACAGCACATACAGAATATTCATCTTGTCATATGGATCATGTTGTATATGAGAATAACTGTGAGTATGCAAGTATTTGTACTTTTGTGGGTATGTGCTTAATTAAAAATATACCTAGCTACAAATTAGGACATATGGACATGATTTTAGATTTTGGAAACTTGAGGGGGAAAAAAAATACTTCTTACTATCTCAATTTAAAAGACAGCCATGTTGTATGCTACCTAAAGCAATCTACATATTTAATGCAATCCTTATCAAAATGCAATCAATTTATTTCAAAGAAATGGAACAAATAATCCTAAAATTTATATGGAACCAGAAAAGACCGCAAGTAGCCAGAATGTTGAAAAGAAAACCAAAGTTGCTGACATCACAATTCCAGACTTTAAGCACTATTACAAAGATGTAATCATCAAAACAGTGTGGTACTGGCACAAAAACAGACACATAGATCAATGGAACTGAAATAGGAGCTCAGAAATGGACCCCCAACTCTATAGTCAACTAATCTTTGACAAAGAAGGAAAGAATATTCAATATCCTGGATAAAAGACAGTCTCTTCAACAAACGGTGTTGAGAAAATTGGACAGCCACATGCAGAAGAATGAAACTAGACCATTTCCTTACACCGCACATAAAAATAGACTCAAAATGGATGAAAGACCTCAATGTGAGACAGGACTCCATCAAAATCCTGGAGGAGAACACAGGCAGCAACCTCTTCAACCTCAGCCACAGCAACTTCTTCCTAGAAACATCCCCAAAGGCAAGGGAAGCAAGGGCAAAATGAACTATTGGGACTTCATCAAAATCAAAAGCTTTTGCACTGCAAAGGAAACAGTCAACAAAACCAAAAGACAACTGACAGAATGGGAGAAGATATTCACAAATGACATATCAGATAAAGGGCTAGTATCTAAAGTCTATAAAGAACTTATCAAACTCAGCACCCAAAGAACAAATAATCCAATCAAGAAATGGGCCAAAGACATGAACAGATGTTTCTGTAAAGAAGACATCCAAACGGCCAACAGACACATGAAAAAGTGCTCAACATCACTCGGCATCAGAGAAATACAAGTCAAAACCATAGTGAGATACCGCCTCACACCAGTCAGAATGGCTAAAATTAGCAAGTCAGGAAACGACAGATGTTGGCGAGGGTGCCGAGAAAGGGGAACCCTCCTACACTGTTGGTGGGAATGCAAGCTGGTGCAGCCACTCTGGAAAACAGTATGGAGGTTCCTCAAAAAGTTGAAAATGGAGCTACCCTATGACCCAGCAATCGCACTACTGGGTATTTACCCTAAAGATACAAATGTAGTGATCCGAAGGGGCACCTGCACCCAATGTTTATAGTAGCAATGTCCACAATAGCCAAATTATGGAAAGAATCTAGATGTCCATCAACAGATGAATGGATAAAGAAGATGTGGTATATATACATATATATACAATGGAATACCATGTAACCATCAAGAGAAACGAAATCTTGCCATTGCAATGATGTGGGTGGAACTAGAGGGTATTGTACTAAGCAAAATAAGTCAATCAGATAAAGACAATTACCGTATGATTTCTCAGATATGAAGAATTTGAGAGGCAGGGCGGGGGGTTTTGGGGGGGTAGGGGAGGGAAATGAAACAAGATGGGATCTGGAGGGAGACAAACCATAAGAGACTCCTAAACTCATGAAACGAACTGAGGGTGGCTAGGGAGTAGGAGGGGTAAGGATAGAGTGACTGGGTTATGGGCATTGGGGAGGGTATGTGCTATGGTAAATGCTGTGAAATGTGTAAGCCTGATGATTCACAGACATGTACCCTGGGGCAAATAATACATAATATGTTAATTAAAAAATTTTTTTTAATTTTTTTAATTAAAAAAAAAAGCCACATTGCTAATAAGCTAGTAGAGGCTGTTATACTGCCATCTTGTGGCAAGTATGCTAAAGAGCTAATTAAATAAATACTATTACATAATACCTAAAAGAGGAAAACAGTTTTATTAAAGTGTTATACAGGAAAAGTGATATATTTTACCATATATATAACCAAATGGCTATAGATATCTCATTTGGACCCTTAAATCAGGTTTTGCCTTAATAATCAAACCAGCAAATGGTCACCACTGAGCACTCACCACATATGTGACCTACTTACTCTGCGGAAAGATTTCCAAACTTGTGATGGATAAAAATGGGAACCACATGTCAGCGGTCTCTGATGCAAGCTCTGGGGTTATATCAGGAGGCATGACCTAAGAAAGTGACTTGAGTTGTTGCATCTCTGGGATCTGCTAGGAGAACAATGCTGACCTGGTCCATAGAGATTTGGTACGTTAGGGTCAGCCATCAAACATCCTACCAGCACATCAAACATGTGGCCTCATAGGCCTCATGTGAGAGCAGAATGCCAAGGAGCTGAGATGCTCTGATAAGTAGGACACTGAGGCCATGTCCCTATCTCTCAACAATCAGCCTTCCCATAGGGCAAGGGTGTCAGCCGGACCAGGTCAAGATAATACCTGTTCACTCATTCTTTCTTTCAACAAATAATTATTAAGCACCTAATACATGCCAGGCAGTGCTAAATGGAAGAGCTAAAATGGCGAGAAATGATCCATTGGCAATACAGTCTCTACTCTCATGGATTTTACAGAACACTATTAAACTTGCATAGGATGAGGATCAATGGAAAATTATTATCTCACATGCACGCTCTCCTCATGTCTTCCAACCTGTCCCTGAGGGAAACTAGGTCAAGTTCTGAGAGAAAAGGCAACCATGAAAAACCAAACAAGCTAGCCAAATAAGAGTTTTAACTTTAAGGAGACTAAGAAACTGAGAGAAGAGAACCTCCATGTTAGAGTCCCATTGAATGTGGGACTCTGGGTTTAACCCACATAACAGGTGTCTACTGAGTTTGTAGTATAAGTCTTGCACTGTGTTAGAAAGTACAGATAACTTAAAATCCAGCCCACACCTCCAAATTGCTGAGTTCTCATTGCAGAACGAGACATTTCAAGTCAATTAACGTGAGGGATCACAAAGCAACTTAAAATAAAATCGAAATGAATAGTACTGGCAGTAAAGGACAGAGAAAGATCGATGAAGGAGGCAGTGACTCCTTCGTGAGCCAGGCCTCAAGGATGAGCACAAATTGGATAAGCGGAAAGGAAGGAATAGAGGTGAAGGAAAATCATTCTAGGAGACAGAAACGTCAGAGAGCGATACGGATAAGGCATGACTTGAAATGTACACTGAAGACCTATGCGAAGGAGTCTGAGACTCCTGGTACCTGCTGAGAAGTTTGTTTTTCTGAGTATATACAGAAATTCATGATGTTCAAAGAACATGCTCTAGCCTATAGTTTCTTTCATTTTCCTTTCTAGCCTTAGTGCCAGAGCTAGCCAGCCAGGTGAGCAGCAAAAGTGTCACCAAATAATAAAGTCTTCAGCCTGGTGCCAGAAGTCAGTGGAAGAAGGCGAAGACATATTTCTATCAAGTCTCCCAGTTCCTTTCCCTTGTGAAGGCTTCTGGTCTTGACCTCAGAGAAGAGCTTGTATTTTATCTCCAGGAAGCAAGTCCCAGGATATTTGTCATTCAGAACGGAGATGACAGCTTCTGGGAGAAGTACTTAGAGTAGCAAATGTGGGGCTTCCAGCTCAGTCTGAGGCATGACCAAATCATCAGTAAAGGAGAGAGCTGAGAAAAGATCCACGGGGTTCCCAGGGCACTTATGGTTCAGAGGCACCTGGAAAATCCACTGATCTGCATCATCCACTTGCCTTACTTGCTATGGGTATCTCCCGGAGTCCTGCCACCTCACTACCAAGTAACCTGCTGTGCACAATAACTAACTTCCCTGTGTTCTTCCTTTGTTAGCTGAATCATATTATGTTAGGTTGTGTTCCTTTACATGCCATCATTTAATATCCGCATTTTGAGAATTCAGATTTACAAAAGCATCTGATGGCCCATGAATCCTTACTCTTGACATAAGGTTGATTACAGCCTTATGGCATAGGACAGAAATCTGCAAACTATGGCCCAAAGTCCATATCCCGCCCACAGCCTACTTTTGTAAATAAGACTGTAAATATGACTGAAACACAGCCATAGCATGTTTATATATATTGTGTGTGTGCTACGATGGCAGAGTTGAGTGGTTGTGACAAGGCCATGTGGTGCATGAAGCCTAAATTATTTATAACCTAGGGCTTTAAGAATGACCCTGCACATAACAGACACTGTTGATGATCACAAGACTGGAGTTCAAATTTACTGGTGGCAAAGTCTGGTCATCTCTCAACATCTCAAGTTTATGTTGTCAAAGGCGGGAATGGTAATGCCTATTTTGTCTCATATGACACTGCAGTGAGCAGCAAATGAAGTAACACCTGAGTACCTATTAACCATAAACGTATGGCTCCAGCGCTCCAGAGCCCCAATCGTCCCCTTGTAACTCTGCAGCAGCTCCAAGACACCTTCCCTCCTCCGTAGATACAGTGAGCCCAATCTTCCTGCTGGCTGGATTCCTTGCCTTGGTTGGATTCTCACCCTGTCTTCCAACACTGCTACAAAAGGGCTTCCAAATAAGCCTTTGGCTCCTGCTAGTCTCTCCTTTCCTTTGGTATTTTTGTCAACTACAACAAATTCAAAGGAGGGGAACTCAATCATTCACTCAATGACTCAACGACAATGGGTGACTAAGCTTTACAAGGGAGAAAGCCAGCTGCAGCTATCAGAAAACGTGCCTAGGTCCAAGAATGAATAGAAGATATGCACAGATGTTTAAAATGTAGTGAGAAGACTATGGAGACAGTGGCCAGAAGTTTATACTTGATTCAGTGAATGGTGGGAAGTCCCTGGAGGACTGAGTAATAAAGCTAAAGCAGCAAGTGCAGAGAAGGCCCTCAGATAAGATGGGGAGGCCCCCAACGGGCTGCTCTCCTGCATGGGGCTTCCTCCAAGGCTCCATCTGACACTGGGACCAGGTCTAAAGTTACCTTTCATGGCCTCCCCACCCCTCACCCTCTGGTTTCCTCAATGATTAAGAGCCTGGCTCTGGGCCTGACAGTAAGCTGTAGCCTCCAAGTCAAAGGAAGCTCAGCAAGAATGACCTTGGTAAACCCACTCTGCAGAGCACCGTGGATGTCAGTAAGCATCTTTCAAAGATTTACAGCCCTGAACCCAGTCTCGTTACTTAGCAATTCCGCTGAATTTTCCATTGAGCAATAAGAGCAGGATAACAGCAGAGCCGCCCAAGGTTAGCGGCCTTCTGAAGTCCACCCAGTTCTACACAACTTCTTCCTAATGGTATACAGAGGAGATTTATTGGGATGTTTTTGCAGGCCAGGAAATTGCTACATGCTTTTGTCATTGACAAAAGACCAAACGTCACTGCCCAGTTTCTGTTGGACTTTCTCCACCTCGCTAGCTCTTGAACTGGAAATGATGAAAACAGGCTGATTCCTTGTTCAGTTATCAGGTGGGAAGGCAACCCAAACAATATTCTAATTTCATTGTTTTCACTTCAGGGATTATTGATGGCAACTTTAGGGTACAGCTTATGTTTGGATTTCCACTCGGTTTCCTGTTCTTGTGGGATTCGTTTGAATAGCTTGGTTGGGCAGTCAACATTTCTCTTATTATGTTGGTCCTCAGCTAGTGAGGGAAAACTACAATGTCAGAAGTGATTTTATTTCCACCATCTTTGCAGAGGTGTCAAAGCCAATGATCAAACTAGTTTTTCTTTAGAGAAGCAAAAGCTGTAGATATGGCACCAATTATAATTTCCATAGGGTAATCTGTCATCTACTCTTCCTGGTAGTCAGGGAATTTCCAAGCCAGGCATATTTGTTCTTACACTCTTTATGCCTGCCCTGGCTTAAAAGTGGTCCAAATGGAAAAAGTACCATAGCACAGTAAGCATCATATTGTAATAATTGAACTGCATGCTCATAAGAGCATTCATACTTGCCACATTAGCTCCATGAGACCAGTGAGGAACAGTGACATGGGGCAAAACAAGGAGGGGTGTAGTTAAAGATGACTTTCTGAACTGGGAGATTAGAATAAGAGTAGGCCTACTAGCCGAAGATGGAGATATTGGAAAGTTACACCATTGGTAGTGATTTCTGGGTTTTCTGGTTTTTAGCCATCTCTCTTATATGCCATCTGAAAAATATGAACACTTTAATTGAATTGCATATGGCACTTTAGCACTCATTGAAGCTAAAGGCGTAAGGAGGAAAGGAACTGCTCCCAAATTTGGGAAAGTGCTCTGGGTCACAGCAGGGAGGAATTCAGCCTGCAGATGCCTAAGTTCCAACAGCTGCTCTGAGTCACTTATCTTTAAATCATATTTTCCATCTGTTCAAAAAAAATTATGAGTAGCAACTTAGTATGTTACCTTGTTTTAGGAATTAGAAAGGATACAGCTTTGGAAAGGCCTTTGGAAGCATAAAGATACTGCCCTCATTTCTCCCCATTCCACAGGAAGTCAAATAGAAAGTAATACTAGAATTTTTACATGGAACGGTGAAACAACTTCCTCCCTGACAGCTATCAGTTAGTAGTCAGACCAAATTATCCACAGTGGCCCTGGAGATCATCTTCCACATTCTTCCCGCTACCTCAGTTTCTACTTCCCCCACCCCACACATATACACATTCTCTGTGGTTGAGGTCTGTCTGTGAAGCTCCACTCCCTTCCTTTTTCCCTGGTCACAGTTACAGGAACTATTGCAATATTAACTCTCTCGTATTACATTTCATTCAACAGAGCAGCAACTCAATGGTTTTGGCTTCTGGAACAAGAATAAAAGATCTACAAAATATTAAGTTCCTTGGAAAGAATCTTTTAAGACAATTTCTGTCGGTGAAAAGTGTCATATCGGCAGCCACAAAGTCTGAGTTTATGTTTGTTCAACTAGTAGGTAAAGATTCATAATACTGTACAAATATCCCACCAACCTACAAGATTAGGTAAATTTTGTGTAACAAGGCGATTCCTTAGTCATTCTCATGTTGCAATCTCTACATAACAGCCCAGTGCCTTCCTAGCACTTTCACATGAATTATGTCATTTAACTATTCCTGTGACTATCTAAAATAACAGTGATAATGATGGATGTATAAACACACCACTTAACCTACTTTAGCCAAGAATGTTTACATCTTTTTGTTTTAATTAAGACTTTATTTTTATCAGTTTTAGACTTAAAGAAAAACTGACTTGTTTATGTCTTTTTTAGGGCAGTTTTTCTTCTTAAAAGCTAAGGTGTATTTTGCTGTGATGAAAGAAATCTATTTTCCAGAGTGAGAGACAATGTGCAAGAGGATGAACATGGAGCCTGAAATCATATATTAATTTTACCCTTATCAGCTCTGTAATCTTGGTACATGAATTCCTTATCCCATCTGATAAGGAAGGCCCTCCGTTTTCTCATCTCCAAAATGAGAGTAACAATCAACAACCTGATGCAAAGGGCCATAAGGATTAAATGAAATAACAATGATAAGTACCCAGCACAGTTCAGAGCACAAAGTAGGTGCTCTAAAAATGTTTCATTTCGGTTCACGTTGTGTTTAGAGGCTGAGAAGTTACTGTACCAAGGTATTCCACATAAACCACACCTGGGATTCTGATCTTTTGAGTGAGTTTATTCTGCCCGAGGTCGCTTGCATTAGGCTAAAAGGAAGAAAAGTTTCTTGTGATCTGCACAGAAGCAGGGAATTAGAAATGTCCGGTTTTCCATCAAGCTAACTGAGCTTTTCATCAGCTTTGAAGAGATGGGATTAGAGGGAAAGGCCTGAGAAACAGCCCCTGGACCAGAGCAGGACTGTGCCTGGCCGAGAGGAATGGAGAAGGGAACAGCAGAGCACTGGATGGAGCGCCGCTGAGTATAGCAAGTGCCCAAGGAGATCACCTAGAGGCCCAAAGCCACCATTCCCAGATGGCATTGATGCAATCTGGTGAAATACTAGACAGCCCTGGAAACTACCAGGAATGCCTAGAAGGCGACTGTAGGGTACTCTAAGATTCAAGTGCAGACAGTGAGGGACAGAAGAATCCAGGTGGTAATGTTACGGGAGCTCATCTGTACTCATGGGTTCTGGAGACTGACGACATTCAGGTCGTGTCCTCAGCCATGTCATGGAGCTCAGGCTGGCAGCTTCTTTCTGCCCTTGATGGAGAGAGAAAAAGGAACAAGAGCTTTGGAGACATGCATATGAGTGTACAGGAAGGGAGGATGATAAGCTAAGAATACAGAAAAGAAACGGAGAAAGCAGAAAGAACAAAGATTTATTTGCTGACCAAGAGAGCATTCACAAATATTTCTCCCACCATCCCAAACAGATTTCAAGGCCAGGAAAATAAAAGCACCTGTTGGATATCAACCAATTAAAGCTCCAGGGAAAACCAGCAAATGTCTTCATGTTCTTATTCAAGGACTCTTTTTTACAATCAAACACAAAAGGAGAAAGTTTTAAGTAGGTGTGTGAGTCATAAGATATATGAAATGTTTGACAGGTTGCTTAGTTCTACAAAGAGAAACTTCAAAATAATTTATAAGGCAACTTTTTTTCAGATACTCACTTTGGAGGAGTCTTGAAATTCTATAAACGGAAATACAAGGACTACAACTTTTTTAAATGTTAAGAAGCAAAGGCTTCCCCATACAGCAATTATACAATTATTTATCTGTGACTTCAAACTTAAAGGGCAATGATTTCACTTCAGAGGATCCTCTGAAGGATCCTCCAGCCCCCTTCCCTCTGGATAATACTTTTGTTGAAACAGTGCAACTCTAAGAGTGATAGGAGTCTTCCTGCTTAGACAGCAATTCACAGTTAACCTCCTTTTAGTTCTTTCCTGAGAAGGCAGGTCCTAACATATCCTTTAAAGATGGTATCACCAGTACCCTAGAACTTCTCCCTAATTATCACACTTCATTAGATTAAAAAAAGCTGTATGTGTACACTTTCTCATTGGACCAAAAGAAACATATAAACCGATAAACCAAAAGAAAGTGAAAGTGTGGTTATAAAGTCCCTTAAGAAAAATTTAACGGTCCATGGAATTAACCATTTTCCATGTTCCCTGATTATTATCAAGCCTTAAAGCCAGCCACATTAAAAACTTTTTCAACCACTTTGAAGTAGTTTAATTCAAAGCTTTGTACCAAGGGACAAAAAGGAATTAACAGGAATCTCTTCAGAGAAAAACAAGAAGCCATACTTTTAAATATGAATTTTCATTTGTATCTCTCTCTCTCTGTTAATAGACCTCTTTGTTTTTAAAGATTTATCTATTCATTTATTTGAGTGAGAAAGACAGTGTGGGAGGGAAGGGGAGAGGGAGGAGAGAAGCAGACTCCTTGCTGAGGGGGAGGGCTCCCCAAAGTGAATATCTGAAAAAAATGGGGCACTCCCAAATGAGCATAGGGAGCTCCATAGGAGAGCTCTACATCCCAAAAAATGGGATCTCCAAAAAAATGGGGCTCCATCCCATGACCAATGAGATCAAGACCCATGAGATAACCTGAATAGAAATCAAGAGTCAGATATTCAACTGACTGAGTCACCCAGGCATCGCTCTGTTAATAGACTTTAACTTGATTCAAGGCTAGGAATGATTTGGCAAGATCAGTTTGTGAGTGTGAGCAGCTCCCTTGAACTCCAAAGTGGTTTTGTCAAATTTAAGATTAGAATTGAATCTCCAATAGCCAAAGCAATCTTGAGAAAGAAGAACAAAGATGGAGGTATCACAACCCAGATCTCACGATATACTATAAAGCTATAGTAATCAAAACAATATGGTACTGGCACAAAAATAGACACATACATCAATGGAACAGGATAAAGAGCCCAGAAATAAACCCAAATAAACTCTTCTTAAAAAGAAACAAGAATATACAATGAGGAAAGGACAGTCTCTTCAACAAATGGTGTTGGAAAAACTGGACAGCTACATGCAAAAGAATGAAACTGTACTACTTTCTTATACATAAAAATAAACTTGAAATAGATTAAAGAGAGGGAGAGAGGATCAAGATGGTGGAGGAATAGGAGACTGAGATATCATCAGATCCCAGAAGTTCAGCTAGATAGTTATCAAACCACTCTAAACACCTACAAACTCACCAGGAGATAGAAGAGAAGAAGAACAGCAATTCTAGGAACAGAAAATCAACCACTTTCTGGAAGGTAAGACGTGTGGAGGTGAATCCAAAGCAATGGAAAGATAGACTGTGGGGGGAGGGGCCAGCTCCCAGCAAGCTGCAGAGCAGCGGAGCACAAAATCAGAACTTTTAGAAGTCTGCTCCACTAAGGGACGTCACTCCAGAGGCTAAGCAGGGGTTGGAGCCCTCGCTGGGGCAGTGTGGTCTCAGGACCAATGGGGATACAAAAAGATCGGGGGTGTCTGAGGTGGCAGAGCTCCTAGGTATCAGAGCGGGGAAGCCAATGGCAGAGATGGAGCCAAGAAGCGGGCTCTCAGCTCAGGATTACCTTAAACTGCGATCTGAGGCAGAGTCAGGCCACTGCTCTTCCAGTAGCTACCCCACAAGGGGCAGATCCAGACAGACACCTTCCTTCCTCCAGCAGTGCAGGAGTGCATTGCAGGAATGGGCTGGGTTTGGAGACTCCATATGGGATTATGGATCAGAGACAGAAATGCTTGGTCACAGGCTGGGTGAGCACAGAGTGCAGCCGGAGACCAGGGAGATGGCAGGGATTGACTGCTTGGAGAACCTTGGAGAACCAAGAGTGCACAGAGGAGTGGGATAGTGAGTTCTTGGCTCCTACAGGTTGGAAATTGTGAGGCCACCATCTTCATTTCCGTCCTCCAAAGCTGTGCAGAAAGCATTCAGGGAACAAAAGCTCTGAGAGGGGGCGCCTGGGTGGCTCAGTCGTTAAGCGTCTGCCTTCGGCCCAGGTCAGATCCCAGGGGTCTGGGATCGAGCCCCGCATCGGGCTCTCTGCTCTGCGGGGAAGCCTGCTTCTCCCGCTACCATTCCCTCTGCTTGTGTTCCCTCTCTCACTGTGTTTCTCTCTGTCAAATAAATAAAATCTTTAAAAAAAAAAAAAAAAAGTTCTGAGAGCAAACCCAAGCAGATTACTTGGCCAAGCCCCTGGCAAGGGTGGTGCAATTCCACCTCCAGCAAAGACATTTCAGATTCACTGCAACAGGCCCCTCCTCCAGAAGATCAGCAAGAACATCCAGCCAAGACCAAGTTCATTGATCAATGAGAACTGCAGTATTCCACAGTTAGGAAAAAGCAATACATAGCTTTTTTCTCATAATCCTTTAGTCTTTCAAAGGTAAATTTTTAAAATTTTGTTTTTTCTTATTCTATTTTTTTATTTCTCTTCTTTCTTATTTTAACGTTTTTAAACTAGTATCCTATCAATACCTTTTTAAAAATATTTTCTAATTTTCACTGTTATATTCATATTTTATCCCCTCACTGTCTTTAACCTTATTTTTGGTATACATATAGGTTTTTTTTTCTTTAAAATTTTGGGATACAATTTCTTCTAATATGGATTTAAAAAAATAAGACTCATCAATATGCTATCTACAAGAAAATCATTTTAGACCCAAGGACACCTCCAGATTTAAAGTGAGGGGGTGGAAAACAATTTACCATGCTAATGGACATCAAAAGAAAGCTGGGGTGGGAATCCTTATATCAGATAAATTAGATTTTAAGCCAAAGACTATAATAAAAGATGAGGAAGGACCCTATATCTTACTTAAAGGGACTGTCCAACAAGATGCTCTAACAATTGTAAATATCTATGCCCCTACATGGGAACAGCCAATTATATAAACCAATTAATAACAAAATCAAAGAAACACATCAAAAATAAGGCAATAATAGTAGGGGACTTTAACACCCTCCCTTACTGAAATGGACAAATCATCTAAGCAAAAGATCAACAAGGAAATAAAGGCTTTAAATGACACACTGGACCAGATGGACATCACAGATATACTCAGAACATTCCATCCCAAAGTAACAGAATACACCTTTTTCTCTAGTGCACATGGAACATTCTCCAAAATAGATCACATCCTGGGTCACAAATCAGGTCTCAGCCGGTACCAAAAGATTGGGATCATTCCCTGCATATTTATTTTCAGACTACAATGACATGAAACTAGAACTCAATCTGGTTTGGAGGGAAGTTGGAAAGAACTCAAATACATGGAGACTAAAGAGCATCCTACTAAAGAATGGATGGGTCAACCAGGAAATTAAAGAAGAATTTAAAAATTCATGGAAACAAATGAAAATGAAAATACAACTGCTCAAAATCTTTGGGACACAGCAAAGGCGGTCCTGGGAGGAAAGTATATAGCAATACAAACCTTTCTCAAGAAACAAGAAAGATCTCAAATACACAACCTAACCCTACACCTAAAGGAACTGGAGAAAGAACAGCAAAGAAAGCCTAAACCCAGCAGGAGAAGAGAAATAATAAAGATCAGAGCAGAAATCAATGAAATAGAAACCAAAAGAACAATAGAACAAATCAACGAAACTAGGAGCTGGTTCTTTGAAAGAATTAATAAAATTGATAAACCCTTGGCCAGACTTATCAAAAAGAAGAGAGAAAGGACCCAAATTAGTAAAATCGTAAATGAAAAAGAAGAAATCACAACCAACGCCAAAGAAATTCAAACAATTATAAG
>CM053616.1:60882820-60896371 GCA_028646535.1 Procyon lotor | reverse complement strand
CCATCGAAAAGGAGAATTATAGACCAATATCCATGATGAACATGGATGCAAAAATTCTCACCAAAAAACTAGCCAATAGGATCCAACAGTACATTAAAAGGATTATTCACCACAACCAAGTGGGATCTATTTCTGGGCTGCAAGGTTGGTTCAACATCCCCAAATCAATTAATGTGATACAATACATTAATAAAAGAAAGAATAAGAACAATATGATACTCTCAATTGATGCTGAAAAAGCATTTAAAAAAGTACAGCATCCTTTCTTAATCAAAACTCTTCACATTGTAGGCATAGAGGGTACATTCCTCAATATCATCAAAGCCAGCTATGAAAAACCCACAGCAAATATCATTCTCAATGGGGAAAAACAGAGCTTTTCCCCTAAGATCAGGAACACGGCAAGGATGTCCACAATCTCCACTGCTATTCAACATGGTACTAGAAATCCTAGCCTCAGCAATCAGACAACAAAAAGAAATAAAAGGCATCCAAACTGGCAAAGAAGAAGTCAAACTCTCACTCTTTGCAGATGATATGATACTTTATGTGGAAAACCCAAAAGACTCCACTCCAAGACTGCTAGAATTCATACAGGAATTCAGTAAAGTATCAGGATATAAAATCAACACACAGAAATCAGTTGCATTTCTATACACCACCAGCAAGAGAGAAGAAAGAGAAATTAAGGACTCAATCCCATTTACAATTGCATTCAAAACAATAAGATACCTAGGAATAAACCTAACCAAAGAGGTAAAGAATTTGTACTCAGAAAACTATAAAGTACTCCTGAAAGAAATTGAGGAAGACACAAAGAAATGTAAAAACGTTCCATGCTCATGGATTGGAAGAACTAATATTGTAAAAATGTCTATATTACCTAAAGCAATCTACACATTTAATGCAATCCCTATCAAAATATAATCAATTTAGGGGCGCCTGGGAGGCTCAGTGGGTTAGCCTCTGCCTTCAGCCTGGGTCATGATCTCAGGGTCCTGGGATCGAGCCCCATATCGGGCTCTCTGCTCAGCATGGAGCCTGCTTCCCCCTCTCTCTCTGCCACTTCTCTGCCTACTTGTGATCTCTCTCTCTCTTTGTCAAATTAAAAAAAAAAATCTTTAAAAAAAAAAACCATCAATTTATTTCAAAGAAATGGGACAAATAATCCTAAAATATTTTTAAAGATTTTATTTATTTATTTATTTGACAGATATTTCCTTACACCGCACACAAAATAGACTCAAAATGGATCAAAGACCTCAATGTGAGACAGGACTCCATCAAAATCCTGGAGGAGAACACAGGCAGCAACCTCTTCAACCTCAGCCACAGCAACTTCTTCCTAGAAACATCTACAAAGGCAAGGGAAGCAAGGGCAAAATGAACCATTGGGACTTCAAGATCAAAAGCTTTTGCACTGCAAAGGAAACAGTCAACAAAACCAAAAGACAACTGACAGAATGGGAGAAGATATTCACAAATGACATATCAGATAAAGGGCTAGTATCTAAAATCTATAAAGAACTTATCAAACTCAACACCCAAAGAACAAATAATCCAATCAAGAAATGGGCCAAAAACATGAACAGATATTTCTGTAAAGAAGACATCCAAATGGCCAACAGACACAAAAAAAAGTGTTCAACATCACTCAGCATCAGAGAAATACAAGTCAAAACCATAGTGAGATACCGCCTCACACCAGTCAGAATGGCCAAAATTAGCAAGTCAAGAAACAACAGATGTTGGCAAGGATGCGGAGAAAGGGAAACCCCCCTACACTGTTGGTGGGAATGCAAGCTGGTGCAGCCACTCTGAAAAACAGCATGGAGGTTCCTCAAAAAGTTGAAAATGGAGCTACCCTATGACCCAGCAATCGCACTACTGGGTATTTACCCAAAGATACAAATGTAGTGATCCGAAGGGGCACCTGCACCCAATGTTTATAGTAGCAATGTCCACAATAGCCAAAGTATGGAAAGAACCTAGAGGTCCATCAACAAATGAATGGATAAAGAAGATGTGGTATATACATACAATGGAATACTATGCAGCCAACAAGAGAAATGAAATCTTGCCATTTGCAATGATGTGGATAGAACTAGAGGGTATTATCCTAAGCGAAATAAGTCAATCAGATAAAGACAATTACCATATGATTTCTTGGATATGAAGAATTTGAGAGGCAGAGCTGGGGGTTGTGGGGGGTGGAGGGGAAATGAAACAAGATGGGCTCGGGAGGAAGACAAACCAGAAGAGACTCTCAAACTCACAAAACAAACTGAGGGTTGCTGGAGGGTAGGGGGGTAGCTATCGGGTGACTGAGTTATAGACATTGGGGAGGGTACGTGCTATGGTAAATGCTGTGAAATGTGTAAGCCTGATGCTTCACAGACATGTACCCCTGAGGCAAATAATACATTATATGTTAATAAAATATAAAAATTAAAAAAAAAAGAAATAGATTAAAGACCCAAATGTGAGATCTGAAACCATAAAACTCCTTAAGGAAAACATAAGCAGTATTCTCTTGAACATCAGCCTAAGCAACTTATTTACAGATATGTCTCCTCAGGCAAGGGAAACAAAAACAAAATTAAATTACTGGAACAACACCAAAATAAAAAGCTTTTGCACAGCAAAGGAGTCCATCAACAAAATGAAAAGGGAACCTAGTGAATGGGAGAAGATATCTGCAAATGATATATTTGATAAGGAGTTAATACTCAGAGTACATAAAGAACTTATACAACTCAATGCTTAAAAAGTAAATAATCTAATGAAAAATGGAGAGAGAGAACCTGAATAAACATTTTCCAAAGAAGACATACAGATGGCCAATAGATACATGAAAAGATGCTCAACATCAGTAATCACCGGGGAAATGCAAATCAAAACCACAATGAGGTATTACCTCACACCCGTTAGAATGGCTAGCATCAAAAAGACAAGAAACAATGAGTATTGGTGAGGATATGAAGAAAATGTAAATTGGTGCCAAAAAAACAGGATGGAGATTCCTTGAAAATTAAAAAGAGAAATACTATATGATCAAGTAATTCCACTACTGGGTATTTACCCAAAGAAAACAAAAGCACTAATTTGAAAAGATATATGCAACCCTACATTTACTGCAGCATTACTTATAATAGCCAACATATTGAAACAAGTATCCATGAATAGATGAATAGATAAAGAAAATGTGGTATATATATATATACATATATATATATATATACACAATTGAATATTACTCCATCATCAAATATCAAATAGAATGAAATCTTGCCATCTGTGACAACATAGATGGACCTAGGAGAACGATGCTAGGTGAAATTAGTCACACAGAAAAAGACAAATACATGATTTCATTTAAATGTGGAGTCTAAAAAGCAAACAAAAAACAGAAACAGGCTCATTAAATATAGAGACCAAAGTGGTAGTTGCCAGAGGAGATGAGGATAGGAGGATGGGTGAAATAGGTGAGATTAAGATGGACAAACTTCTAGTTACAAAATAAGTCATATACATGAAAAGTAGAGCATAGAGAATATAGTCAGGAATATTGTAATAATGTTGTATGGTGATGGAAGTGTAGATGGTAACTCACTTATTGTGCTGAGCACTGAGTAATTATAGAATTGTTTAATCATTAAAAAATGTTGTACACCAGAAACCAACAATGTATATCCACTATACCTCAATAACAAATATAAAATTTTTAAAAAGGAGGCACACTCAAGAATAGGTCCATCCTCTTGAGCTCCTAGGAAACAACTGAGTAATTGCTATTTCTATCATGTGGTCATCAGTAGCTTCCACCCACTCCTTGTGTTTGACCCACCATGAAGGCATGCCAGTACATGTACCTGAGACTATTATGTATGTGGGTAAAATACCACCAACACTTCCCATTCTCACCAGGTGGCAGCCCCTCTTCCATCGGTCCGTGGTACCCCTAAGGTGTCCACCCTTCCTTCTAAGTCAAATCCCTCCACCCTACTCAGATCCCATGCATTCCCACCTACCTTCTTGAGAATCTCATGTCATCTATCACTCCCTCACTCTTCTCTTCAATGGTATCTTCTTTTTATCAACATTTAATCATACTTGAGTCTTCTCCATCTTACAAAACCCCACCCTTCAGCTGCTACCCTATCTTCTGCTTCTTGTCACAGCCAAACTTGGAGATATAGTCCTCACTTTATCAATTTCTTTACCTTCCTCTTCCAACATCCCCATTACCACTCCATTGAACCTGCTTTTACCAAGGTCTTCAATACTCCCCGTGTCATTTAACCTGATGAACCCTTTAGTGTCCTTGTGTGACCTCTTGACCTCAAGGTTCTTCCCTCGGCTTCCTGACACCACTGTCTGCTAATATTCCTCCTACCTTCTGCCATCTTAGTCACAGACTCCCTCTCTTCTCCTAAACCCTTCAAGGCAGCATTCCAGAACTGCTGTGCCTTACATTTGGTACACTCTCCTGGATGGTCTCATCAATCCCCGTGGCTCCCATTATCACTGATGACCCACACGTTTCTCTCTTCAGTCCTTGTGAGCTCCAGATGCATGTATTCATCCCAATAACCCACTGGTATGGCCTGAGTCCTCAAACTCAACATGTCTGTCCAAAGCTTAACTTGGTCAAAGCGATATTTCTAAACTACATATAAGATATCAGCTTTCTGCACAAAACCTTTCAATGTCTACCCACCCTGCTCTATGTAAAAAACTAAAGCATTAAAATGGCCTACAAATCCCTATATAACCTGTCTCCATTTTTTCACTTCTGTGACCATATCTCCTACTACTTTCTCCCTTACTCAGACCATTCTTTCTGTACTGGTCAGACATGCTCCAACCACAGGGCCTTTGCACTTGCTGTTCTTCTGTCTATTCTCCCGCCAGATATAAGAACTTGCTTTCTGGGGCACCTGGGTGGCTCAGTCGTTAAGCGTCTGCCTTCGGCTCAGGTCATGATCCCAGGGTTCTGGGATCGAGCCCCGCATCGGGCTCCCTGCTCTGTGGGAAGCCTGCTTCTCCTGCTACCATTCCCTCTGCTTCTGTTCCCTCTCTCGCTGTGTTTCTCTCTGTCAAATAAATAAAATCTTAAAAAAAAAAAAAAGAACTTGCTTTCTTACATCCTTGAAGACTTTAACCAACTATTACCATGCTGTAAGGCTTTCCCTGAAAATCCTATATAAAGCTGTAGCCCACCCCATGACCTAGCACTTCATACCCACTTTTCCTGATTTTTTCCCTCCATGTAACACTTATAAATATCTTACATACTATATATTTTGTTCATTTATTGTCTATTTCCCTGCACTTGGTTATAGGCTACACCACAGCAAGATTTTTGATCCATTTTGTTCATTGTTGTATTCCTAATACTAAAACAGAGACTGGTACATAGGATACAGTCAATATGTAATTGTGGAATAAATAAATGAATGTGTCCCTAACCCTTCACTCCTTTTTTTTTTTTTTTAACCCTTCACTCCTTAAACTTTCTATTTATCATTTCAGTAAACAGCACTCCCATCTACTTAGCTGCCCAAGACAGAAACCCAGCGCTAAGGTGGACTGAACTCACTTGCTCTTACTCTACATTAAACCATCACTCAGCCCTCCAACTATCTCCTAAAAATCTCCTCCTGTCACATAGTGATTTCCTACTCATTTTTCAGGTTCCAGCCTAAACATCATTTTTACAGGCTATGTCTGTTATGTTTCCTTTAAATACCCAACAAGGCCTAATACATGTCTGGTCCATACTAAGTATTCATCCAACATTTGATGAATGAATAAATTTCATTTCTGAGAAATGCCAGATTAGGTTCTCCCACTCTCCATTGTTATGGCACCCTGTAAATTTCATATAACACTCATCTCACTTTATGACAATTACTTTAATGTCCTTCTTCTCCATTAGATTTTAAGTTCCCTAAAAACAGAAATCTGCATGAAGATGGGAACAAGCAAGAGAAGGGCCTAAAACACAGAGAGGATTAGCCTGACTATGGAAGAATCATGCGGGAAATACAAGGAAGTCAGTTGAGTAAGTGGGAGCAGGAGCTTTATTGCAGAGGGATGGATCCAAAGAAAGGGACTTCATCATTAGATAACAAAGAGAGAAGGAAATATTTATTCATTTTTTTAACTTACAGATTTCAACAACTTCTAATTTCAAGCTTTTACTCTCTTAGATATCAGACTGCAATCTAATTGGTCTAATAATACATTTGATTCCTTTACACAGAATTTAATTACTAATTTAGAAAAATGTCTAACTATATCTTTGTAGACAGACATTCGTATATGTGCATACACATACAAACATCCATTTTATACATGAAGAAATTGACACGATAGCATTTCTTATTTACCTCAAGATCACAAAATTCATAAGTGGTGGAGCGATAATTTGAACTGAGGTCTGTATGACTTCAAAATCCATGCAGTTTTACTAGTCTGCAATACCTCCACAATAACTTCCTATTACCATATAAGTTCCTATTTCCCGTAGGAAATTCATGTCTATAGGCTATTGGTGTAAATTCAGAGTGAAACTATTTGTATAAAGAATCATGATAAAATTAACATAAATTAAGACTATTTTAGCCCAATATTAAAAATTTAGGGCAGTTTTTAGATGCATTTAACATTAATTTGCTTTGAGGTGATGAAAGAAATGTCTACCATGAAGGTCATCAAATTTTCTCTGACCTTTTGTTAGATATAAATGATAGAGCCATCATCCTCAGCTTAAACTTAACATATTATTCTCACCAACAATGATCCCCACTCAAGCCTAGTCAGCTTTATTTTACTCTGAATTTATTTCTACAGCTTAAAGATAAACTGAAGAGTAATATCCTGTTTCTTCTCTTTATTTTGCCCCATGGCACCCTTTGGTTCTTGTTGAGTAAGTGAATTATTTCAGATGAGAAGAAAACAGACACAAACCCTTCTACCCTCCAATTTCAGCACAAGCTACTATCAATAACAAATCATAGCCTCCAATATACCTAAATTCCAGAAATATACCATAAAAAGTGTGTACATATGCACTTAGAATACTGAATCTGCATTTTTATATCATTTGATGATTAACTATAAATGTATTAGTTGATTTTATTCAACCCTTCAACTGATTAAGAGTAAATAACTAGGAAGCATTTATAATCACATAAGACTGAGATCATCAATACCTAGGACTTATCCTAATAAACATGGAATGGATTTCTACAGTTTCAAAATCCTGATACTACATCACTGTAATGACAAGATAGTGCTGCAATAATACATAACATAAACTGTCTCGCCTGACTAAGCTACTTGATTGTCTAAGGCAAATGCCCAATAAATTATTATTTATAAGCCTTTTCATCATAGTTTTTTTAACTTTTAAAATTAATTACATTATTATAGCTCTGAGGATACATATATGTTGCCACTAGTGTCTAATATGGTCATCGTTTCATTAGAAAGTGACAGTCAACACTTGGTTCTAACCTATTTAACTGCCTGATCTACTTAGTTGTCCCATTAGAGACTTTTAGTCCATTACAAACAGCATTTAAGCTTCCATTGCCTTTGGCTCAAGGAGGAAAAAATAAGACATATAATTAATTGTTTTGATAGACCCAACAAGAATTTTGATGTTCTAACAGATTCATTAGAATATGCATAATTATCTCTATACCTCCTCTTCTCTCAGCCTCTTGCCCTTTCTCTTCACTGGCCACCTCCTCCTTATCCTTATAGATTCAGGTTAAAGGGCCCTTTATCCTGAATTAGGCCCCTTCATTATGTGCTCCCTCTACTTTCCCTAATGCTCATCATGCTTTGTTGTAATTAAATATTTTTAAAATCTGATTTTGTTGCTAGGTCATAAAATCCTTGAGGACAGGGTTCATGCCTGTCTTGTTTTCCACATTGTACCTAGCACCCAGCACAGTGCCTGACCCACCTGCAGTGTGCAATACATGTCTATAGGTGAAGAATCACATACAAAGATTTTCTGAACAGCATTATAACAGTGAAAAAGAAGAAAATGGATAAATATATTATTATAATCATACAAGTAGATACTTCAAAGTCTAGCTAAGGTTACATTCCTGAAGTGGTTTTGAATGACATGGGGAAATTCTCATTACGGTATGTATAATAATAAAATTAATATTTATAAAGTTATGAGCCAGCCATTCCTACAGCCATTCTTATAGGTATTAACTAATTTAATCCTCACAATTCACAAGATCCCCCACATGATTCATATATACATGAAAATTTGAGAAGCAATGACCGTTTCCACCCATTTTATAAAGGAGAAAAACTAAGGCCCAAACAGTTAACATCCTTTTCCCAAAATCACATAGCTCAAAAGTGATGCAGGGCAAGAAGAGAAGAACTAGATTCAAACCCAAAATGTTTGAAACTTAGACTACTGTTCTTTCTGTCACACCGTGTCATAAAGCTTTGAATTTGATGGATCTTTCTTTGGCTCCCTTTTTTCCCACCTTCAAATGGTTTTCACCCCATACAGAACCTAAAGCATGGTGATGCACAAACACTGTGTCATTCCCTGAGGAAATTTAGTGTTGGCAGAATGAGGCTTAGAACTTAAGTGCCTGAAAGCCAGTAACTGGCCCCAGAGATCTCCACGGACTGCCGTCCGGCCCAAGATTCCATGACATCTGCACCACAGCCTTGAATAGAAACCAGAGGGCCAGTACCCGATGCAGTGAGAATTTATTTTGTAGTTATCAAAGCAAACCAAAGGTTATCAGCGTGTGGGACATTTAAAGATTAAGTACAGCTGATCGCACTCAGCTCTTATGCAGGTAGCTTAACTTCAGTGGGTCTGGTCTCTCTCTGAAGGGAAAATGGAGGTGTTTATGATCCTGTATCATAATGGGTTCCAGGTGACCCAGGCCAGGCGGCTGAGTCAGGCCCTCTCTTCTTTGATTTACATGGCAGGATCCAGGCCATCCCCCAATTGAAAAGATATAGTAATGAGCAAATGCAGAAGAAGAAAAAAAGGGGAAAAAAAAAAGAGCTAAGGGAAAACCTGGAGTGCTTTTCCAAGTCCAAAGTGAGCTATGGCTGCTCTCTCTGCCTCAGAAGGTACGATCATAAATTACTAGCTAATGTTTAGCACTGGGGCTCTGGCTCATGATATACTACACAAGACAAGATGCCTCCAAGCAGAAAACACTGTAATTGGGGAGCAATAACATCTGTGTCAGTCATGGGACTGCAGCTAAAGTGAACTAAGAAGTTACAAGCTGGGCTGCACATGCAAAGTAATAATAAGCATATTTTTACCTAAAAAGATATGTCATCAAGATATGGGTCTCTTTAAATTCTTCACTGTCATGATAGCCTGAAGAGTATCAGTAGGACCCCTACATTTCTGTTTTAATATTAGCACCGTGTTAGCCAATATCTCAAGGGAATTACAGTTTGGAAAGCAAAGAAGTATGATGATATCAGAGTTTGGGCTTGACTGGGGCAGGGGGCGGGGGCATGGATTGTAGGTCGTTGCAATGCTTCGCCATACTGAGTGGTCATGTAATCCCTCGGAGCTTCCTAATTGTGGCATGGTCGAAGAAATCATGCGTGATAGAGCTGAGTCTCAAACACAGATCATCTGGCTTTAAATCCTGTCATCTTCGTAGTGCATCTCTGTTGTAATGTTGATATTTAAGTAATTTTAACACAATGAGTAGATGTTTAGTTATTCTGGGACTGACCTGTGTATGAGGGATTTTGTTCCCTGATAGATCAAAATAAAAGAGAATAAGAAATTGTAACCTTTCATTTTAAAAATTTGCCAGTAGCATGACAAGAGCCAGAAAGCCAAATCACCCAGAAGTATTCAGGAAGGACCGCAAGTTGGGCATAGTCTAGAGAGATCTAAATTGAATGAAAATGTATGCCTAAATGGCCAGCCTCTGAGGACACTTTCAACTCTGATAATTGACAATTCTTCACTATATAGGCCTACTGGGCCCAAAGTCTACCTGTGACTTCAAACATGCTTTTTCTTCACAGGGTAGCCAGGACTGTACCAAATTTACACTCAAAGTCCTAGAACTGAGTCCCCAGCAAAGAGGAATCACCCAACTCCTTACTACTATGCTGTGTCTCCTTGGCCCTTATCCAAACCAGCACAGTGCTCTTAACTGCATCTTCCTACACACAGGCAAGGCTAAATGCACAATATAAAAAAAAAGTCCTCATCACTCTTCTATTGATCTTAAACCTCTAAGAGGCTTCATCTCACTTTTATTCCAACTTGCATGCTCAAGTACCTAGGCAAGTACCCGGGTTTCTCTAGCTAGTCTTCTTAGAGCAACACTTCAGGTGGTCTATCTACCGGGCTTTACCACCGGACATTGTCTTTCATGCCTACCAGCCCCGCTCTCTTCCTGCCAGACCCAGTTTACATGTTTCTGTTGCTGGGTCATCGCTTACCAAGAAGTGCCATTGGTCTGCCCTTATGCCATTACTGCTACCTCATCCTAGATATCGTCCCAGATATAGGATATCTAGTTAAATTTAAATTTCCTAGCCAATGTAAGGTATAATCCAACAGCAAGGCTGCCATGTGGACTTCTCACTGCCAAACTACTAAAGCAGCTCTGGATCTATTGCTAGAATTCAAATATATCATTTTTATAAGCTTATTTGTCTATTTGTTTGCTAACTAGCGTTATCTTTGACCATATTGAATATCCTCCTCTTGTGGTACAAAAAAGCTCCTTTAATTTTTAACAAAAAATTAATTCTTAACATTAAAAAAAGAGAATATGAAGTATAGTAGATTGAAAAGTCCAATTTTTGTTTTTTGTTGGATTGAAGCCTGTTGGCCTATTTTAAACTATTCTAAGGTTGTTTTCATTTTACATTTATGTCTCAGGAGATGCTGTAAAGATGAAACTAGACAAAAATGGATCGATACTTAGCACAGAGCCCAAAACCATATGTCCTCTTCACTCAGAAAGTTAGAGACATTCCTAACAATCTTTAATGTGTTGTGTTTATGTATATTATATACAATATATACAATATATATGTAATACAATACAATATAATATAAAATCCTATATTCTATATTCATATATATTTATATTTATATATTTCTATCTTACAGGAATCCTATCTTGCAAAAAGGATCTGAAGCAGTCTTCTGGAAAGATGGACAATGTCCTCAGGCTCTTATTTTGGAACATTTAACACTGCTAACTGGTAGAAAGAAGCAGAGAGGTTTGAAGGAAAGATGCTGAGATGTTCCCAGCTAAGAAAGTGTTTAAAATGCTGTGAGATTCTGATGCCTACCTGAAAGAACAGTGGATTAAATTTCCACCAGTGGCAGAATCTTCTGGTGGTCTATCCAATATGCATTTTCTTCTTCCTTACTAGCAGAACATCTATTTTCTTCTAGGCATCCATTAATTCTCCCTTACAGCTGAGAGTGATCAAGAGATATAAGTGGAAGTTTATAAAAGAGGCTTACTCGACTAGGAAGAACAACACTGGGACCTTCGGCCTCTCTTTTTCTTCCCTCTTTCTACCTAGGATACGTCAGTTTGCCAGATATCACAAATAAAAATATACGATACCTAGTTAAATTTAAATTTCAGATAAACAATGAATAAGCTCTTGATATAAGTATACCTTATGCAGTTTGGGACATACTTAAAAAATGATGTTTACCTAAAATTCAAATTAACTGGGCATCTTGCATTTTATCTATTTTATCATGTCGCCAAGAATATGTACATGAAGACTGAAGTAGCCAGCATGGACCATAAAGAGAATTTATGGCCAGAAGTCACATACAAGGATGACAGAGAGGAAATATGTAAAAATCCAGTCACAGAAGACCAGGAAGTTCCATACTGACCAAGCTACCTTCCTCCAAACTTTTTCTACAGGAGATAATTAAAGCTTTATCTTTCTTGAGCTACCATTATGTGGAATTTATTACCTGTAGCCAAAATTAGTCTCAACTGGTAAACCACTATTTCCACATTTCTTTTCCTCTCCTATCCACTTTCGTGCTTCTTTTTCTCTCCCTATTGTCCTTCATATGCATTTTAGGTTGATTTTATTCATTTACAAGGATGAATGGGGACAGTAAATTCAACATTATAACTTATGCCCTTTCTACATCCTCAGAAATCCTTCCACTAGGGAAAAATATAGAAATGTGACCTGAGGTCCTTTAGAAAAACAATGCCTGTGGGACACTCAAAAGACCATCAAGCAATGAAGAGATTTCCTTCAAAGGGCCACCATGAATATATTGTATCTGGAGAGGTTTGTTTTGGAGAATGTGTGAAATCAGACAGAGATAGGAAGCACCAATGAAATTCTAAAGAGAAGGGGATATATTAGAAAATATCCAACTTTATTTTTTTTTTTTTTAGAAAGAGAGAGCACGTGTAAGCAGGAGTGGCGGGGCAGCAGCAGAGGGAGAGGGAGAGAAAATCTTGAGCAGGCTCCACACCCAGAACAGAGCCTGACACAGGGTTCAATCTCATCACCCTAAGACCCTGACCTAAACTGAAATCAAGAGATGGACGCTTAACTGACCAAGCCACCAGGCACCCCTATCCAAGTTTATTTTTATCTCTGATTCCACAGCATTGTGCATTGTATTAATAATTATAGCTAATACTTACTGAACATTTACAACGTATCGGAACTATACTAAGCATTTTATATATTTCTACATACATACACACTGTTTAACGCTCATGTTAACCCTATGAGGTGATAATATTACTTTTATTTTGCATGTAAGGAAACCAAGGGTCTGAAAGGAAACGGAACTTCTTCCAAATCAAAAGCATGCAAAATGTGCAAGAGCTTGAGTCCAGGTCTTCTTGGCTCCAAAGCCCACGTTCTATGCCCTTAATCACAATACGGTACTATTTCCATTTTATCTGATGATAAAATGACAAAGACATTTCAGAACTCAGGTCATATTTTTCATACACACACGCAGCACATATATACGTATACATGTGGCTAACTCTTGAACTGAGGAGAAAAAAGCATACAACTTCACAGGCTAGAGAACCCAGCACATGTTAAATGAATTAGGGTCCCACTTTCCAACATCTTTCATTTAAGCCCTGCAGATGATGCTCTGCTGGGATCCAGCTCCCTTCTAAAAAGAGCTAAAAGCACAATACAGACGGTCCTAAACTTATAATGGTTCGACTTACAATTTTTCAACTCCACCAAGGTTGTGAGAGCAATACACATTCAGTAAAAGCCGTACTTCAAATTTTGAATTTTGATCTCTTCCCAGGCTAATGATAAGCTTTTAGTTCAGTATTCAATCAGTTACATGAGACAGTCAACACTTTATCATAAGTCTACATAGGCTCTGTGTTAGTTTGCCTAACTGTAGGCTAATGTAAGTGTGCATGTTAAAGATGGATTAGGCTATGAACAACTATACGCCAGCAAATTAGACAACCTGGAAGAAATGGACGCATTCCTAGAGACACACAAACTACC
>CM053616.1:60856259-60882320 GCA_028646535.1 Procyon lotor | reverse complement strand
AGGGATAGGGAGGCTGGGTTGTGGACATTGGGGAGGGTATGTGCTGTTAAGTGCTGTGAAATGTGTAAGCCCGAAGATTCACAGACATATACCCTGGGGCAAATAATACATTATATGTTAATAAAAATTAATTTAAAAAAATAATAAATAAAGTCCTTTAACATGGCCATAAAAAAAAAAAAGATGGATTAGGCTAAGCTATGATGCTTGGCAGGTTAGGTGTATTAAATGCATTTTTGACTTACAATATTTTCAACTTACAATGGATTTATCAGGATGTAATCCCATCATAAGTTGAGGAAGATCTATACAAAACAACATATTTTTATCAGGTGAGTTGTGAATCTGAGCCCTGCTTATTGAGTGGGGAAACTGATACCCAGGAATCAGAATATCTTAGGAAAGTTAGAACTGCAAGGGGTGGGGAATACCGCTGAAGAAGAATTAAAATTTAGTCGAAAGTGACCTGAGCAACACACGTTTAACCTTCCCTACCACTTTGCTGTTACCATAAGAATAGTTCCATTGTTAGGTCTCTTTAAACCACAAATTGATCAGGCAAACCCACCACACAGACTCACTTTGCTGTAACTTGGCTTTCACATTCCCCGAGAATATCCACAAAATTTGGACTGGACTTGGCCCCACTGGACCTGCAGACAGAGGCCACAGTGGTTTAATATGATGAAGAGCTCCCTCTGAAGATGGCTGAATCACAGGAAAAGCACAAGCCAAGCAGGAAAAATGTGCCTTGCACTTTTCCATGGAATTCACCTACTGGAACTGGGGGTGGTTAGGTTTTCATGAATAGGGCACCCAAGGAGAATAGCTAATAACAGACTGATCCAGAATTGAGAAAGAATAGCATGGCATCTTGCCCCAGTCATGAATAGATGACATAACAAAGAGAGAGGAAAAAGAAACAAGGAACCCAGGAGTAATGGGGAGACCAGTGCTCACCAGCCAGGCGTCTGGTAAGCACGGAGTGTGGGAACTTTTCCTTGCCTCTGAGACACATATTGTTGTCCAACAATGGCACGGTGGCTGACGTTGCAACGACTCCATTTCAGAGGAGAAGCCAGCAGAGGTGTTCTGCTCCTCCTCTCCCCTGTGGGAAATCCTGGGAAGTGCCAGCCAGCTTACATTATTGTTAGAGATGTGAAATAACAACATGCCGCAAGCTCTGTATTTCCAACAGACAGGGAATGGGATTAATAGAATTCTCAGGGCCTCATGGCAATGCCATGTAATAAAACTCACCCAGGACTAGGATGTTACAGGATAGCAGTGAAGTCTTGGCTCCGCCATCAACTTGACAGGAGACTTTGACGAGTAACTCCACCTCTCTGGTCACCCTGGCTGATGAAAGTAGATTGTTCATTCATTCAATAATAATTGAATGAGGGGCGCCTGGGTGGCTCAGTGGGTTTAAAGCCTCTGCCTTCGGCTCTGGTCATGATCTCAGGGTCCTGGGATCGAGCCCCGCATCGGGCTCTCTGCTCAGCAAGGAGCCTGCTTCCCCCTATCTCTCTGCCTGCCTGTCATCTCTCTCCCTCTGTCAAATAAATAAATAAAATCTTAAAATAATAATAATAATGATGATGATGATAATGATAATAATAATAATTGAATGAGCACCAGTATCCATCAGGGTTTGTTGCAAGTGCAAGAGTACATCAGCGAATTTGAAAGGTCACTGTTTGGAGAGAGATCACATTCCAGGGAAAGACTAACCACTTGGAAAACTATTGCAATGGTCTATTTTAAAAAATGATAATGATTTTGAAAAAAGGAGGCAGTAATGCAAATAATGTAAGCTTGTTAGATTCCAGATATGTTTTGAAGGTAGAGCCAAAAGGACTTGTTGGTAGACAGATGTGGGGGTAAGAAAATAAATAGTAAAGGATGACGGCTAGATCTTTCTCTCTCTCTCTCTTTTTCTCTCTCTCTCTTTTTCTCTCTCTCATTCTTTCTCTCTCTCAATATCCCTCCCTCCCTTCCCTCTCTCTCTGTCTTTCCCTGTCTCTCCCTCTCTTTCACTTTCCTAACATGAGCTGGCTTCTGAATGCATACTTTTCATCATTCTAATTTCTGCTCAAACATCACCACTTCATAAAGGTCTTCCATGACAACTTTAGAGTGCCAAGTTAACTCACTACTCTCTTTCCTTGTATAATTGTTGAGCCATTTGCTGAAATGAGGAAAATTTGGGGAGGAGCACAGTCTTATTTAGAGTCCTGATTTGGAGTTGTTAAGCTTAAGGTACCCATTTGGTATCAAGGAGAAGATATTTAACATACTAGCTTGACATGTAGTTTGGAAGTCAGGGGAAAGTTTGGGAATGGGCATATAAATTGTGGATATCATCTAAGATATATTGAAGAGAAGAAGATGAAATACTTCCTAGAATATCACAAATATTAGAGCTCAAGAAGGGAATAAGTAGCTAGTGACATAAGAAAATAAGATAAGATAAGAAAATGTCCCAGAAACCAAGAGAAGAAAGTGTTCCAGAAGAAGGAAAACCAGCTTTCTCAATTGCTTAGGAGGTGAGTCAACACTGAATAAGAATCATTGGGTCTGACAATATGGCGGCTATTGGTGACCTTCAGTGTTTCCAGTGAACTGATAGGGATAAAATCCTGATCCAAGTGGGTTAAAGAGAAAATGGGAGGTGAGGAATTAGAGACAATAAGTTTCGACAGCTCCTTTACAGAATTTGGTCATAAAGGAGAATAGAAAATGGGCAGTGGCTACCAAGAAGGCAGTGTTTATTTGTGGGTTTTTGTTTGCTTGTTTTTCCTTTTATTAAAGATTGATTGATTGATTGATTGATTGATTTTAAGGGTAGGGAAAGAGTATGAGCAGGAGAAGGGCAGGGGTTAAGAGTCTTTCAAGCAGACTCCTGCTGAGCTCGGAGCCTGATGCGGGACTCCATGTGGGGCTCAATCCCACAACCTACACAATCACAACCTGTGACAAAACCAAGAGTCAGACACTCAGCTGACTGAGCCACCCACACACCCCATTTATTTGTTTTTAAGATGGAAGCGGCAATATGAAAAACTAACTGAAAAAAGGTTTTTTAAATAATCATGAAAATTTGAGTGAAGATTGATATAAAATAATATGAAGGAATTGTTACTAATTTTGCTAAAAGAGATAATAGAATTGAGGTTATGGGTTTTTTTTAAATTCCTTTTCCTTATGAAGTATGTATTACTAAATAAAATAATATCTGGGATTTTTTTATAAAATATATGAGCAATAAAAAGAAAGTTTGAAGAGACAGATGAAACTAGACTGGCAAAATATAATTGTAGAATTTAGATGATGCAAATATATGCAGTTCATTACACTCCCCTCTGCTTTTGTGTACATAACAAAAGTTTTCTTAAAGAGGAAGAAAATGAAAAAGAAGACATGAGAACTAGTTATATTATGGAGTCTGCTACTGCCATAGTGGTCCACCCCCCTGCTACACTCAGTGTCAGAGGAGGCTGATGGGAAACCAGGGCTTTCACCACCTCCTGGAAATAGGGAAAGCCCTCCCCTCTCAGTGTCCATGGAGGGCATAGAGATAGCATTAATAGACACCTACTCCCTTTCAGCCAAGGTGTTGTCAGCAGAGGCCTAGGGCAATCCGACCCCACCCACCCCAGCAACATTAAAGCACCTCCCCACCCCCTTCGCCCTCACCCCCACAGAAAGTCAGTGGAGGCTGAGTAGGGAACAGGACTTCCTCCTCTGCTCAGCAATATTAAGGCAGGACTCCCTTCCCCCACCAGTATGGAATCAGAGGAGGCCTGCTAAAACAGAAGATTTAAATAAGATCCAGAATCTCATTGCATAATACCCAAAAATGTCCAAGATACAAATGAAAATCACTTGTCATACCAAGAACCAGGAAAATCTCAACTTGAATGAGAAAAGACGATTAACAGAGGTCAACACCAAGATGACAGAGATGTTGGAATTATCTGATAGGAATTTTAAAGTATCCATCATAAAAATGCTTCAAAGAGCAATTATGAGCACACTTGAAACAAATGAAAAAAAGTTAAAAGTCTCAAATAGTATGCACAAACACAGCAGGTTCAGAAAATGAGCTTGAAGAAAATTGCAATCTTCTACATTGTTCATATTGAGAAACTGAGTGTCTCAGAATCAGGAAACTTGAATAATCTCGGTCCACAGCTGGTCCGGTGTATCACCATCCCTGGAGTCCCAGGAATTTAACACACTACTTATTTCCCAAAACTCAGGCTACATTTCGGCAACTCCATAGCCTATTGCATCACTGAATGTTTTCCCAGCTTGCTCCCTGGAAAGAAGGTTTAGGATTTCAGTGTGTCACTGCAGTAAGAATTGCATCCAAATTAATGCTAACTCCCAAAGAGTAAAATTTCACAGATTTCTGCAATTTTATCCTGTTTCTCCTTTTCCCAGTTGTAAACTTGAAAAAACATTTATTAATACTTTCCAGAAAGGTCGGTTAGAACACACCACAGGAAGGTAATCAGAAATGAGTTGTGGTAGTCATGCTCAACCATTTCAGAATATGTCTGCATGCTTCTTATTGGTGCAATATCCATGGGGGGAAAAAAGTGATAAGAGAAACAAAGAATAAAAGAACACAGCATATCCTTGAAGCCTGATGTCTGTCTTACTTTGTCTACTTTTCAACCTTGGTTCACAGTTCACAGTACCAGTGGATATGTCTTTTTAAGCTCAAGATACAAATAAGCTTACTTCTAAAAGAAAGGGAAAAAGGAACTAACACTTATTAGAAACCTAAATACCTACTATATGCCAGGCTCTGTAGCAGGTACCTTACATGTTATCCCTTTAATTCTTCAAAATAACTCCATGAAGTAATATTATTATCACTGTGTTACAAATGAGGAAGCTGGAATTCATATAATCAAATAATTTACCTAATGTGTTTAAGATGATTTTGAATGCAGGACTGATGGGTCTGTAGGCCATTATGCTTCTACCATACCATAAAGTTTACCAATAGGTATCAGGGTCTTAGGACGACATTCCAGTTGAGGGGCACTCCAGGCCTCTCGTCTCTTCTTCCACATACGAAAGTGTTTTGTTTTTGTTTTTGTTTAAGTGTCCATTTATATACCAATTTTAATGATCCTACCTATGGAGAAAATAAATTCGACTGCATGTTCCATAGGTAGACTATTTACCTGGGTATTGGATCCTCCTTTTCAGATATTTCCACTGCTACTTCCTCAAGGTTTTTTTTGGATTTTTTGGGGTTTTTTTAAAGTATATGAAGAAAATAAAGTATTTATAGAGAGAATGACTACACAATAGCAGGAGGCATATTTTGAAAAAAGTAGGCCTATTATGCCATGGTTCTGTGCTAAACAGAGAAGACCAGAAGTGAGACAGAAGTGAGACCTAAACACAGAAGTGAGACCTAAAA
Organism: Procyon lotor; assembly: GCA_028646535.1. NCBI lineage: Eukaryota > Metazoa > Chordata > Mammalia > Carnivora > Procyonidae > Procyon > Procyon lotor. The sequence goes on along the minus strand of CM053616.1, from coordinate 60,876,874 downwards.
TACAAGGTACAGTCCTGCCCTTCCTTTAGGCTTAGGAGGAAGGCATATCACATAGGAAGCTGCTAACATGTAAGTGGTCCAGGCAGTCTCCAACATAAAGACCCCAACACTCAGACAATCCAGAAACCAAGCATATACCAGACTAGATATAGGTGCTGTGCTACCAGGGCTCTCAAAGCTCTCTCCCCAAAGATTCAGCGGGAGCTGCCACTGCTGAAATGACCAGAACCAAGGATGCCCTATTCTCATGGGCAGTCCACTGTAATGGGATGGGACTCCATGTTGAACTCTTCCGAAAAATAACATTACATATTATGGTCAGGTTCCAATCCTGAATCTTCACAATTCACTTCCACTATGAGTTAAAAGGGCTTACGTGGAGCAGCCTGTTAACCCATGTGCCATTTTAGCGATTCCTTAAACCACCACGTGTAACATCTTTCCTATGGTAGAACGCACCGGGAGGGCCACACAACCAACTTACAAACAAACCAGTGGATCACAGCATCTGTGAATTAGTGAGAGGCGGACATGGGGGACGCTATCTGTATGGGACCAAGTGTCAGGTGAGTCATCTGGGCAAGGGAGACACAACTGTATGGACTGGAATGGTCAGTGGCCGCTTTCAGAAGAGACTAAGGAACTTTACCTGGGCTCTGGAAGACAGGGTTCAGATTGGCAGAGGTCCACAAAGCTTCTGAAGATAAGGGGTACTATAAGCAAGCTTTTGGGAAAAGGAAACACCCTCCTCGGGATCCACAGAAAAAACAGATTTTTCTCACTGGCGCAGAGGGTCCAGTTGGGGCACAGAGCTTAAACAGATGTGCCAGAGGTTTGGTGCTTGCATCAGGAGGAGTCCATCAGGAGAGAGCAACCATGCTAATTATTTCAACAGAGAGAATTTAATATAAAGAATCATTAACGAGGCATAAAGTTAACTAACAGAAGGGGTAAAAGAGAGCTCTAAGGTATCACAGATATAGCAAATGCAGGAAGCATCTAGTACCTTAGGGCTGAGAACGAAGGGAAGAGGGATAATTAAAACTTAGAAACTTGGGGCGCCTGGGTGGCTCAGTGGGTTAAAGCCTCTGCCTTCGGCTCAGGTCATGATCTCAGGGTCCTGGGATGGAGCCCTACATGGGGCTTTCTGCTCAGCAGGGAGCCTGCTTCCTCCATTTTCTCTACCTGCCTCTGCCTGCTTGTGATCTCTCTCTCTCTCTCTGTCAAATAAATAAATAAAATAAAAATTTAAAAAACCTTAGAAACTTACAGGAAGGGGCCTCGGGGCCTCGGGACCCAAGCCTCTGAGGACGGGCTGGAGCTGCTTCTGTGAGCGGCTCCAGGAGGCTGGTTCTCCAAGTGTGGGGAGATGGCACTCTGGTGTCCGCTACTGCTACTACCAAAAGTCACTGCTACAGACACAGACACAGCGAAGAAATGGGGCTGGAACTGCCCTCCCAGCAGCCACAAGCAGGCCTGAAGTAAGAGAAGCAGCAAGTTCCTTCTCCCCTCCCGCCCCCAGGTTCCCTCTAGCGCCTCCTATGGCAGAACCTATAGAGATCCCGCGGGCAAAGCCAGAATGCAGCTCCAGTCTCCCAGCCTCGCAGGGCAAAACACGGAGTGGGGGGGTTGAGCTGAGAGACAAGAGCTCTATGACACCACAAGGCCAAACCAGAGTGCCCTGAATGCTGGACTCAGAAACGTCATCTGTCTCTTACAATAAAAAGGGAGATATCTAGCTTTTTTTTTTTTTGCAGGAAAGTTATATGATAAAACTGGAGCTTAAAAAGTTTAATCTGGGACATTGGAGAGGGCATGTGCTATGGTGAGTGCTGTGAATTGTGTAAGACTGATGATTCACAGGCCTATACCCCTGAAGCATATAATACATTATATGTTAATTTTTTAAAAAGTTTAATCTGTTTGCAGTGTGTAGCATGAATGAGGCTCAAAGCAGAAAGAACTGTTAAGACACCACAATATATTTTTTTAATTTAAATTCAATTAATTATAACGTATAATGTATTATTAGTCTCAGTGGTAGAGGTCAGTGATTCTTCAGTTGCAAAAAACACCCAGTGCTCATTACATCAAATGCCCTTCTTAATGTCTATCACCCAGTTACCCCATCCCCCAATCCATCTCCCCTCCAGCAACCCTCAGTTTGTTTCCTATAGTTAAGAGTCTCCTACGGTTTTTCTCCCTTTCTGATTTCGTCTCATTTTAATTTTCCTTCTCTTCCCCTATGATCCCATTTTGTTTCTTAAATTCTTCATACAAGTAAGATCATATGATATTGTCGTTTTCTTTTTTTTTATTAATTTTTATTAACATATAATGTATTATTTGCCCCAGGGTACATGTCTGTGAATCTTCGGGCTTACACATTTCACAGCACTTAACAGCACATACCCTCCCCAATGTCCACAACCCAGTCTGAACGCGCCCGATCTCGTCTGATATTGTCTTTTTCTGATGACTTATTTCACTCAACATAATGCCTTCTGGTTCCATCCACATCGTTGCAAATGATAAGATTTCATTTTTTGACCACTGAGTAATATTCCATTGTATACATCTCCCACATCTTCTTTATCTATTCCTCAGTGGATGGACATTTAGGCTCTTTCCATAGTTTGGCTATTGCAGACATTGCTGCTATAAACATTGGGGTGCACGTGCCCCTTCAGATCACTATGTTTGTACCCTTTGGATAAATAACCTTTTTAACCTTTTGAAGAACCTCCATTCTGTTTTCAAGAGCAGCTGCACCACTTTGTATTCCTATGAGCAGTGTAAGAGGGTTCCCCCTTCTCCACATTCTTGCCAACATCTGTCATTTCCTGACTTGTTAATTTCAGCCATTTTCACTAGGTCACCACAGTGCTTTAGGCCAGAGTCTGAATAAAGCAGGCAAAAATAGAAATCAAAAGAAAAGCATAAAAGCCAGAGACATTGCATAAGGAAAACTAACAGCATGTTATGACTGGTATTAGGGGAAAGAAAAAGAGTGAAATTTTAAAGATGATCAAATATTCTGCAGACATTTATATAATATGAACCTGCAAATGATTCTAGAGATAATTTCCCTGAAGGTTGTAAGAACATGTTCTATTTAGATAGTTGTCCAAAACTGTGGATTTTATGAAAATGATTTATTAATGATATTGAGACAATTGGATATCCATTAAAAATAAAACATAAAAATGCCTCAAAGAGTTAAACAGAAAGAGAAAGACATAGAGATGTTATAAAAGTAATAGAAAAGTACTTGAGAAAGTTTTACATAAACTCAGAGTGAGGAAGACATTAGGCATAAAATCTAAAACTTCAAAGGAAAATGGAAAAATTCAACTACATCCCCCAAGACTAAATTCAATATAAAAAATAAAGTAATCGAAAATGTCACAACAAACTAGAGTCCAGGGCCACATGACTTCCCAGAGGAATTCCACCAAACATCTAAAGAAGAAATAATGCCTATTCTACTGAAGTTGTTTTAACAAAAATAGAAATGGAAGGAAAACTTCCAAGCTCATTCTATGAGGCCAGCATTACCTTGATTCCAAAACCAAACAGAGACCCCACTAAAAAGGAGAGTTACAGACAAATTTCCTTGATGAACATGAATGCAAAAATTCTCAGCAAGATATTAGCTAATCGAATTGAACAGCACATGAAAAGGATTATTTACCATGACCAAGAGGGATTTATTCCTGGGTGCAGGGTTAGTTTGATATCCGCAAATCAATCAATGTGATATGCTACATTAATAAAAGAAAGAATAAGAACCATATGATCCTCTCAATGGATGCAGAAAAATCATTTGACAAAATACACCATCCTTTCTTGATAAAAACCCTCAAGAAAGAAGGGATAGAAGGAGCATACCTCAACATCATAAAGGCCATATACAAAAGACCCACACCTACTATTATCTTCAGTGGGGAAAAACTGAGAATGTTTCCCCTAAGGTCAGGAACACAACAGGGATGTCCACTCTCACTACTGTTGTTCAACATAGTACTGGAAGTCCAAGCCTCAAACAATAAAAAGAAATAAAAGGCGTCTAAATCAGCTAGAAGCAGTTAAACTTTCACTCTCTGCAGACTCTTTGCAACATGATACTCTATGTAAAAAACCCAAAAGGCTCCACCAAAAAAATTGCTAGAGATGATAGAAGAATTCAGCAAAGTGGCAGGATATGATATCAATGCACAGGAGTATGTTGCATTTCTATACACCAATAATGAAGCAACAAGAAGCAAAATCAAGGAATCAATCCCATTTACAATTGCACCAAAAACCATAAGATACCTCAGAATAAACATAACAAAAGAGGTAAAAGATCTGTACTCTGAAAACTATGTAGAACACTTATGAAAGAAATTGAGGAAGACACAAAGAAATAGAAAAACATCCCATGCTCATGGATTAGAAGAACAAATATTGTTAAAATGTCTCTACTACCCATAGCAATCTGTATCAAAATAACACCAGCATTTTTCACAGAGCTAGAAAAAAACAATTCTAAAATTTGCATGGAATCAGAAAAGACCCCAAATAGCCAAAGTAATGTTGAAAAGAAAACCAAAGCTGAAGGCATCACAATTCCAGACTTCAAACTGTATTACAAACCTGCAATCACCAAGACAGTATGATACTCAATAGGTATTTGATGAATAAAAAATACTAAATTAATAAACATTTTTAAGACTAAAAAAAAAAGACGGTAATGTACTGGCACAAAAAAAAAAAAAAAAAGACACACAGATCAGTGAAATAGAATAGAGGGCCCCGAAATGGACCCACAACTATATGGTCAACTAATCTTCAACAAAACAGTAAAGAATACCCAATGGAAAAAAGACAATGTCTTCAACAAATGGTGTTGGGAAAATTGGACAGCAACGTGCAGAAGAATGAAACTGAACCACTTTCTTACACCATACACAAAAATAAATTCAAAATGAATGAAAGACCTACATGTGAGACAGAAAACCATCAAAATCCTAGAGGAGAACACAGCAATCTCTTTGACCTGAGCTGAAGCAACTTCTTACTAGACGCCTCTGGAGGCAAGGAAAACAAAAGCAAAAATGAACTATTGGGACTTCGTTAAGATAAAAAGCTTCTGCACAGAAAAGGAAACAACCAACAAAGCTGAAAGGCAACCAATGGAATGTGAGAAGATATTTGCAAATGACATTTCAAACAAAGAGCTATTATCAAAAATCTATAAAGAACTTATCAAACTCAATACCTAAAAATAAAAAATCCAGTTAAGAAATGGGCAAAAGACATGAACAGACATTTTTCCAAAGAAGACATACAAATGGCTAACAGACACATGAAAAAATGCTCAACAACACCCATCATGAGAGAAATACAAATCAAAATCACAATGATGTACCATCTCACACTAGTCAGAATGGCTACAGTTAACAACTCAGGAAACAACTCAGATGTTGGTAAGAATACAGAGAAAGGGGAACCCTTTTACACTATTGGTGAGAATGTGAACTTGTACAGCCACTCTGGAAAACAATATGGAAGTTCCTAAAAAGGCTAAAAATAGAACTACCCTACAACCCAGCAATTGCATTACTAGGTACTTATCCAAAGGATACAAAAATATTGATTTAAAGGAGTACATGTACCCCAATGTTTATAGCAGCAATGTCCACAATAGCCAAAATATGGAAAGAGCCCAAATGTCCATCAACTAAGGAATAGAAAAAAGAAGATGTGAAAACAATAAATCTTGTAACACTGAAAAAAATAAATAAATAAAATTTAAAAAAAAGAAAAAAGATGTGGAATATATATATATATAGTGGAATATATATATATATATAATATGTAATATATATATATAGTGGAATATATACATATTATATGTAATAATATATATATTGTGGAATATATATATATATATCATGTATCAAATATGATATATTTGGATATATATATATGTGGAATATATATATATATATTGTGGAATATATATATATATATATTATTCAGCCATCAAGAAGAGTGAAATCTTACCATTTGTAATGACATGGATGAAATTAGAGTGTACTTTGCTAAGCGAAATAAGTCAGAGAAAGACAAATACCATATGATTTTACTCATATGTGGAATTTAAGAAACAAAACAGATGAACATAGAGGAAGGGAAGAAAAAATAAAATAAGATAAAAAACAGAGAGGAAGGAAAATCTCTCACTTGGATATGAGCCCTGAACTCTGTGTTCTGTTCCAACTGCTGCTATAGGGACCAATTCTATGTGGACTCAGATCAACTGCATTGATTACAATCTGAAAATGCCTGCCATATACCCACCCTGTCAGTGTTGGGAGAGGCAGTCCATCATGGGCTTTGAGCATCCCTGCGCATTCTTGCTGAGTATGCCAGACTGCAGGGCTTATGTATTTCTTAATACTGAGAAGTTTCTGTAGCTAGTCATATAGGCATTTAAGGAGGTCAAGGTGACCACAGCCTGACTACCATGTAATTGTTTCACTCCCCGGGGAAGGGGAACTGATTTGTTTTCTGCTTTTAAAGAAGGTGTTAAGTTGTTGCCCCTGGGTTCCTCAGCAACACATACACAGTTTTCAGACTCCATCTGGACCCATCAAGTTGCCTCCATGGGCCCTGGGAGTCAGAGGGAACCAGCACTCATATGTTGATGTTTGTGCTGCTCGCTGTGCCATAAGTAATGACTCTTTTGTCTCTGACCAGTCTTGTGCCTTCTGGCAGTGTCCATGAGACAATAATCGGCTAACTTGTAAGTAGACTAAGTTAAATTCCAAGTCTGTAAATAAGGTAAAATCAAATCCCAGGCCCAACAGTTTTGGGGACAAGTTTTGGGATGCTAACAAAGACATAACTTCCTGGAAGGGAAAGGATAAATACCCTGCCCAGACCAGATTTGGAGATATAAGAAGACTCCCTGGAAAAAGGAGAAGGAGGAGGAGAGGAAGGTGGAGGAGGAGAAGAAAGGGGGGGGTGTAGGGGGAGGAGGTGGAGGAGGAGGAGGAGGAGGAGGAGGAACAGGGAAAGGAGGAGACACCTCCTCCCTGGGATCCAGTAGCCAATGCTCTTGACAAGTGATGGGAAAAAGAGTAGAGTAGGAAAACCCCCGCTATCCTACCTGAGAGTAAATAGGAGTTAATATTTAAAGGCTGAACAGTGAGGGGGCACCTGGGTGGCTCAGTGGGTTAAAGCCTCTGCCTTCAGCTCAGGTCATGATCTCAGGGTCCTGGGATCGAGCCCCTCATTGGGCTCTCTGCTCAGCTGGGAGCCTGCTTCCCCCTCTCTCTGCCTCCGTCTCTGCCTACCTGTGATCTCTCTCTCTCTCTGTCAAATAAATAAATAAAATCTTTTAAATAAATAAATAAATAAATAAAAATAAAGGCTGAACAGTGAAAGGTAGAATTAAAACAGGTCATTTAAATGGTGACTTAGTTATTGTTTATACTTATACTGCTTATACTTATATTGTTTATACTTATATGTTATACTATCCATAGCTGCTTAACTAAGGAGTCCCAGAAGCTGAAATAAAGATGACCTTGTCTCTCAATAGGGCTTTGGATGAACTGGAATTAGAAGGTTATTTAGTTAATAGTAAACAGCTTCCACGCCCCTGAAAAATGAAAGTAAATGCAAAGACTTGCTTCCTGGTTGCAGAACTTCTCTCTTGCTACACATATGTTGATCCCTTCCCCACCTTCCTTGAATGTAGTTGCTTAAAGGTAAACAATGATTAAGATTGGAACTGAATTCTCGCTAATCTCAAAGCCATACACATCCATCTGAGTATGTTAGGGGATTCAAACTTTTAGTTGAAGATAGGCTCTAAGTCACAATTCTACCTGGTCCAGTGCAGGAGGGGGCACCTGAATTCAACTGCTAGTCTTTGGGCAAGATTCGCAGGAGTGAGGGAAATCTCAAGTGACTTTATGTGTGTGGACTTTAAGCAGGTTCAGTGTACTGTTTTTGTGGCTTTTGCTGCTGAATATGTAAGTGTTCTTGATATGTTACATGCTTTAACTATGAAAGCTTATAAAGTCCCTAGGGGATTTTCCTGATAGAAAGAGATGCATATATGCTAGCGAGCTATGCAAATCAATCCCCAGATCACAACCCTATCACTCCCCAAGTGACCCAACAGAAATGATACAGAATCCCGGGGGTGGGGAGGTTAGAAAAATCACAGATTTGATTAAAGAGTTGAAGGCAGTGGCGGTAGTAAGAGATGCAATATCTCAACACAACACTCCTGCATGATCTTTGGGATCATGAGAAAGGTTAACAGGAACTAAAGGTTTACAGTGGAATATCACAACTGAACTCATTTGTTGCTTCTAAGGCTGTGTTAGTTCCAGACATTGTGACTCTAATTTAATCCATTATATAGACTGATAGCATTCAGTCTCCTGTCCTGAATAGTGCTAATGCCTTTTCTATACCACAAGCATCTGAGTACCAAGATAAATTTACATTCGTCTAGTAAGTCCTCTCCCAGGAGTACCTAAATCCTCTGCAATTTGTCCCCAATAGCTGGATCAGGACTTGACACAGATGCCGCTGCCTTCTAATGTCCAAAGCTTTCACTATATAGAGGATGTTCTATTGAGCGACAAATCAGAAGCCTTGCTGTCAACAGCCTTGACTGTGGTGTTATCACACCAGCGGGCGGGGGGGGGGGGGGGGGGGGCTGGTAAGCCCTAATAAAATTCAAGGAACTGCTCACCAAGTAAAGTTTCTTGGGACTAGGTGTATGGACTCACAAACTTTAATCCCTCCAAAAAACAGTCCACTGTCTGTTGGTCCTCCCAACATACAAAAAACAGAGGCCTGAACCTTATTTGGCTATTGGAGACAGTATGTGTCCTACTGGGCATCTATGAACCTGCAATTTTGCATGGGGCTTTGAATGGGCCTCAAATCCCATTGCATTGGGAGCTGTCCAGAAGGTTGTGGCACACTGTACATTTGGGACTCCACAACCCTAATGACCTCCTGACACTACAAGTCTCTGAGCCTAAGCTGTTGTCAAAGAAAGCTTTAGAGGAATGAGGCAGAATCTACCCAAAGTCGCTCCTTGGGGTTTTGGATTCATCATTTCTCCAATATGATCATCCTTTAGAAAAGCAGCTCTTAGCCTGCTACTGAGCTCTAATCAAAATGAACACCTAATCAATGGAGCCCTGTGATGCCCCAGCATGACATCCACATTTTGGGATGGGTAAATTAGGACATAAGGCCCTCACTAACCAAGTAAAAGTGGTATGTTCAAGACTGCAGCCAGCCTGACTCCCAGCAGTATTTCAGTTTTATGCAAATAAGTGGTTGTTACCTCTTTGGGGAAACTTTATTCCCTACTCTGCCACCTAAAAAACAAAGTTGCTGGTTCACAGAGTTTCCTCTAAATGCCTGGGACTAATTCATGGATGATTCAACTAAGTTGAAAGCCAATGTATTCACTAGGCAGCAGTGACTTTCCAGTCCTGGTGAAATTCTGGAAGGACTGTGTCAAGAACCTATTGGTACAACAGGCTCAATCAAAAGTCATAATCCTTGCCTGGAACAATATTCCTAATGACCAAGCACATTATATTTTTTACTGACGTAGACTGTTGCCAGTGGTCTAGCACCTGATTTGTCAATTGGAAGGAAGACCACAGACTGGAGATTAAAGCCATTATTCTTTCAGACTATACACCATGAAAATAAATTGTGACTGCCAATTTGGTAGTCTGGGCCATTCATGTAGATCCCTATGATAAGGGTCAATTCTCTGGTATGACTGACTAGAAGCAAACCTACACCGCCCAGGTGAACACCATTACCACTTGGATCTACCGCTGCATGAGACATGGCATTCCCTCCACCATGATTAAAAGGGTACAAAGTAAAGCTTCAGATACAAAAGCTACCATTGCACATCAGGCTTGCAATTCATGTCAAAATCTGGCTCATTTGTCTTGTGGTGAAGAAGCCCAACCCCTCTTGGACTACTAGTGGTTGTTGACATTTAATCAGGGCATACTATTACTATTTCAGTTCAACCAGAAAAACCCAGCTACACTCTTGTAACTAAACTGTGCCATCCTTTTGGTTTTCCAGACCATTTATAGTCTAACAATAGTGTGCTGTTTGTTATAAAGCCCACAAACAATGGGACAATAATCAAGATATTCAATGGACATTTTGCATTACTTTCCATCATTGAGAGGTGGAATAGACTTCTAAAAACTCAACTCAAAGTGATTTCTGATTCTGCCTCATACCCCCTCCTTTGGTCACTGCAAATGACCATCCCTCAAAAATGGCTTGGCTCAACTCCTTTTATATACCTCCTGGTTAATTACCGAGAAGAAAAAAAATGGTTATGTTATATATATTTTGAAAACTTGGAATTCTTTCCTGACCATTTTGGGGCATAATATTCTTTCTTTCATCTAAAGGCAACCCCAGGCCATTCTGTTTGACACTGTCTAGGTGGCAGCCTGGCTAAAAGGGGGCCTAGGGGATTCAAATTTAATTCTGGTTCAGCCTCCTGGAATCTCTTGTTGGACTGACATAGTTGTCAATCAGAAGGATATATATTGGATGTAGAATGACCTCTTGGTTTAGTACCCTGTTCACCAGGTCCCCCTATGGTGACCAATGTGTACAAGGTGGGGATAAAATGGGTCTTTGTAAATTTTATAAAAGTGCCCTTATTCCTCTTGTACCTGACCACTCTAAATAAAAGGTTTGGTTGTAAGTAGGAGATATTTAGGGGAAAGGTGAAGTCATTGCTACTGAAATGGGACACATACATTTTGGGGAGTGGAGGAACAGTAATAACCCTGGAGGGAACAAGTTAAATCCCAGGAGGTATGGGGGAGGGAGCCTCATTAATGATTTTTTTTGTCTCTCAGAGCCATACCTGGGGCCTTCCCCACAAAGGAAACTCTGTGGTGCTGCTCTCTCAAACCATAGTAAAAGCTTTAAATTTAAATTAAATGTAAACCATTACAAGAGCCGTATATTTAAACTTAACTTAAATTTAAGCTGGATCTGGTATCTTCCACCAGACAGATCTAAGCATGATTTAATTGCCATTGCCTTCACCTTACTGAGAAGTCAATCAGAAACATTAGGAGATAGCCCCAGCTCCTACACCTCTAAGACAACATGGCTATCAGTACTTCTGGATATTTCTCCTCAGACTCATCTCCAGACCATCCCTCAATCATTTTATGGGACAGATAAACACCACTCAGTTGGTGACACGGACAAATAGGACAGGTCAAGTGGACTGCCCATAGGCAAACCCTCCAAAGATGAGGATTACATTCAATTATCCAAACTAAGATGAATATTCTAATGATTACCAGTCTGCTGGGAGGGCACATTGATGGTACTGTCAATCTGTGTCCCCACCTGATATAGGTCCCTCATGGGGGAAACCAATTATAAACAACACCTTTTTTCCAGAGGTACTGGGTGTGTCCCCAGAACTGTATCTTTGTGTACTCTAGATGTTAATCTGGAGGTCTGTCTGACCTCCAAAACCATAGCAACATACATACATAGGGTTGGTCATAAGCACCCTCAAGAATTTGAGGAAACAGCAGGAGTAGATCATGCAGTCTTTAGACATCTGTGAGATTGTTCTGAAAAACTACATTTAGTTACTTGGGGAAGGTCTCCAGAGGGATAAGGAACTCATTTATCCACATACTGCAGGTGCTTATCCCTCCAGTTGGAAAAGATGATAAGAAATTCATTCTTGGCTTTAGTGGAAGAAATGAGTGACACCACTTTGAGTCTTGAAGGCATTCAAGTCAGCACTTCAACTTACTGACCAGAATTGTTATTGATGAAAGAATTGCCCTAGACTTCCTCACAGGCTAAGGCAGAGTCCTTGAAACCCCAAATGCATCCTGCTGCACCTAGATTAATGCCTTGAACCAAGTGGAGAAGTCAACACATCAGGTTTAGGAGAAAGCTACCTGGCTTTCTGAAGTAAATCCTAGTGGTTTGTAGAACTTGTTCAGTAGGCCAAGTCCAGGACCCTGGGAAGCATGGTTAGAGTCTACACTGAAGGTTGGCCTTCAGATTGAAGTTTGGCCATTCTGCTGTTGATACTTAGCAGTCTCAGTAAATGCTGCATGAGACTAATTAAATGAATTGGGTCTTAGCTTCGATTGGTCATATTAACCAAATCTCGGGCCTGACAACTGCCTGTTGTTTCCTAACCTGTGGTTTTTCTGTTGCACTGAGGGGTGAGATACCAGGGACCTGCTCAATGCCACAAGTGCCTAGGCCATAAGAGCACAGACCCCCACACATGGTCTGACTGGTCATGTGTTACACAAACCAAAGGAGATATCCGAAGGGAAGAATAGATACTCCATAAAGGAAAGAAGATTTCGGGGACCCCTCACTTGTTTGCTTACTTACTCTATAGGGCCACATATCTTAGTTTATATAGGCCTGAAGAAGCAAACTTATGAATCATACCATCTAGTGTTAACTAAGCTAGTCCTCAAAAAATTAAAAAAAAATTGTATAAAAAGATGTCCACAAAGAAATAGTAAATTGGTGAATGGGGGGAAACCAGAGGGGGAGATGAACCATGAGAGACTGTGGACTATGCGCAACAAACTGACAGTTTTGGAGGGGAGGGGAGGGGAGTGGGGGTTGGGCGAGCCTGGTGGTGGGTATTGAGGAGGGCATGTATTGCATGGAGCGCTGGGTGTGGTGCATGAACAATAAATCTTGTAACACTGAAACAAAATAAATAAAATTTAAAAAACAAAAAAAAGAAACAGTAAATTGGGGATAATATTAATAAGTACAATAGAACAAGATTAGAAATTGAACGTAAAATTACTAGCAACTACAAACAAGAACACAGTGGAGTAGATACTTCTCTTACTTGTGGTATATACTCCTTGTCTACTTCATTACGGAGCCAATCCAACCAGATGTGGCAGGAAGCCAACCTCCTGGATGACAGTCTCCTCCCAAGCCCCAAAATGATTAGTGGGGTAAACTCTATGCCACTCCAACTCAACAGACACCCTGCACTACCACTAGTCAACCTGAGGGAAAATAGGGGAAAACCTGAACATGTACTTATTGGTAATACCATTGGTTTATATATGAGAAAAAGCCAATCAGATGGCACTCTCCTGCCAAAGGAAGGAGGAAAGAAGTTTGGGGAGAGGGTAGACTCTTCCTCCCCATAACTACAGAGAGGACAAAAGTCTTAGCAAAAGTCCCCTTATATAAAACACAAGAAGAGAGGATAGTAATCATCATCCGCCCTCTTCCCACTGCCCCACAAAGCATAGCTCCAGTTAAAGAGATTTTTGTTTTGTAGGAGTTTTGAAATTAAGCCTGAAAAAAAGTATAGAACAGAGTTATGAGATATTAAAACATATTCCTTATATTAAATAATATATTCAAGTCAAGGGGTAAGAATGTTTAGTGAGAACATGAGGGCCAAACTTAAAAGCAATGACGATATGCCCTCAGGAGAAGGAGGGCCATGATTTCGGTCGGGAGGCTACAGTTGATGAGCAATTCAAATGACCAGTGAAGGCCTTTAAGCACTAAGGATCCAGACTCTAATGTGAAAGAAGGCTTCCCTAGGCTTCAGGATCAGTGTACCTCAGTGAAAGCAAGTCATGAAAAAGATGATAGTGATCCACAAGTATTAGTGTATGAAAGTCTTCAGTAGGCTTTTGGCAAGAGGTCAAATTCAATTCAGATTGAAGCAGAATAGCACAGTGAAAAAGAAAAGGGAGCTTTCGATTGAACTGGGTTCAAATTCCAGCTCTTCCACTTATTAGTTGTGTGACTTTGGACCAGATGTTTAACCTTTCTGAGCCTCACTTTCCTCCCTAAAAGGGGGGGGGGGGCATAATACTGCCTACCTCAGACAGTTGATTTGAGGGGTAAAAAACATAATAATGTGAAACACTTAGTACAGTGACTGACTCCATATGGGCCCACAGTAATGATGGCTAGGTACAGAGAAGAGAAACAGCAGACCTATATTATTAGAACATGAACAGTACTAGATGCGAATGAAAAATTACTCTGGCGTTGGTCGCTTGGACCTTCATGGAGAAGACACACATAGAATAAGAACATAGAAGGGATGAAATGTGGACTTCCATAAGTTGCCATGTTTCCTTGGGAAATTTTAACTCTGTTTTCAGTTTTCCCACTGAGAATCCCCTGTGTTGACCACCTGTGATTACCTGCCTCCCCCACACAATCGTCAGGGACAAGAAGGCATCCCCTTCAGCTGACGAGAGAGATTCACCAAGTGACAAAGGCCTCCCTGTGGAAGATACCATCTTACTGTGTCATGGATTGTCCAAGAAAGGTAGCAAGAAATCACCGAGGATGTCCTATGTTAGGAGGGGTAAATGTGTTATGATGCCACTGTGTTTATTCTATGTCAGTTTTCCTCCAGTGCAGGCTATAAGAAAAAAGAAGACTTGTCCAATGTAGGACTATGCAAATACTCAGGGGACTAATTTCAAGTGTCTAGGAAACTTTTTTTAATTCTCTCTCAGAATACTAAAGAGCTCCTAGACACTCCGTCATGAGGCCTTTAAAGACTACCAATGAAATATTTCACTTATGGGTGCATTCCAAAGGGTGGACTGAGACCCATCTCATTTTTCCTTTTTGAAACAAGATTTTTTAATGAATAAACACACCAATGACCTATACATAATGAATTGGTGTCTGGATCTTTCTTGGATGAGCTTTGGGTTGAAAATCTGAAGCATGTGTGCTCTGAGGGCAAAGATCTCAGAACATTTGTACACATGTTTGGGCTACATTTAGCAAGGGGCAATGACCACAGGAAGGGAAACCAGAGTCCCCATTCCAGACTTGTTGATACACCACCTCAAACCAGCCCCACAATTCTGCATAAAGAGCCTGGGAGATTACTTCAGGGTACAAGAAAGGAGCTCTCCCTGATTCACAGAATGACAGAGGTGGAATTGTAGAAATGATTTCAACTGACAAGTCCAATAGAGAATTTCTCATGCTCAACAACTCTGAAAGGTGACATCCAGCCCCTGATTACATCCAGGAATTGCATGCTCATTACCACCCAGGATGGACCATTTCCATATTTGAACAGTGACAATTTTCTGGAAGCACTTTCGAAACTTGAGCCAAAGCCAGACACTGTGCTATAATTCTAGCCTTCTAGGAAACAAAGGTCTCTTCCATCTCAGGGGTGCAGGAAAGCATACTATGACACTAGAATGACCAACAGGTCTGGTTTGCCTGGCACTGTTCTGGTTTTAGCACTGAAAGTCTTGTTTCCCAGGAAGCTCTAGTGAAATATGCCCCACATCTAAAAACTGCAGGCTTTCTAGTCATAAGGGACCGGAGTTACAGCCCCAGATTCACCATTGAATCTGTTGCATAGCTTTACAAATCAATGCTTCATTCTAAGCCTCAGTTTCCTCATTTATACAATGGGGATAGTAATACCCATCTTACAGAGTTGATCTAAGGATAAAATAAGTAGTATGTAAAAAGAGTAATATATGAAAGAGCTTAGCAGAATGCCTTGCATATAACGACAGGTTATAAATGCCAGCTCGTACAACTACTCTAAGTATACACATATTGACCAAAAATTTACTTCTTTCCAATTTCCAACCTTAGTCTTTCCTCCATCCTTTGATACATTGCAGAGCAAGTCTATTCCTTGTCCAAATGAAAATTCTTCCACTATTAAAGGCTGCAGTATGCTCCATGCCACCCACTCTCCATCCCCCATCCCTGCACCACTCCAGTCTCCTCTTTTCCAGACTAAACATCCCAGGCTCCTTTGACCACTGATCATATGACATGGTTTCCAGAACTCTGACCTGCTTGTTGACCTTCTTCTAGATCTATCGCTCTTAGAGCACAGGCCAAGAACTGTGCACAATCCCTTGATGTTGTCCACCCAGTGCAATGACACTTGGACGATTACCTCGTTTCTTCTGGATGCTCTATTGCCAACACATGGCCTCAGATCACATTAGCTTTTTGGCAGTCTTCACTCCGTTGGCTTATGTTAAGCTGACAGTCAAGCTAACACCCTTGGGCCTTTCTCTTATAAACTATTAAGTGAGGTCTCCCTTGTTCTTGTTTCAGATGATTCTTTAAACACAAAAGCAAGAGCCTAATTTGTCCCTGTTAATTGTATCATGTTGGTTTCAGCCTATCCTTCTTGGTTGTTGAGATGTTTATGGCTCCTTCGCCTGTCAGCTAAAATATTAGCTGTTTTTCTCAGTTTTGTGTCATCTTTAAATTTGATAAGAATGCTTCAAACCATTGCTTAAAAATACTGAATAATTTGGGGCCAAGAATAGAACCATTCAAAAGTTCTGTAAAGGTTAAGTCTGGTTAATATTAACAACTTCTACCATTTATTCAGTAATGGCTCAGAGCCAGGCACTAAGTTAGATACACTGTGAATACTATCTCATTTCGCTGCACACATCTCTTCAAAGTGAATATGATTGTCCTCTTCTTACAAATGAGAAAACAGAGGCTTGAAAATGTCAAATGTTTTGCTCAAAGTCAGACAGCTAGTAAATGTTGTAGCCACATTTGCAACCAGGTTTGTCAGATGGCAAGGTCAAAACTGTTTCTACAGTGCCACACTACCTTTGGAAGGGGAGTTGCTGAGGTCATGGGAGAAAATCTTTAAGCCGAAGTTCTATTTGGAACCCCAAGGTTGGGTAAACCCCAGTCACCTCCATCTCACCTGTTTCCATGCCCTGTGGCCTTTATTATAGTGATCCAGTCACAACTCAGGGTATAAACTCTTCACCTCATACTACTGACCCTTCATCAGGGCACTGTCCTTCCTTGCTTCATCCTCACCCCTGCTGCCTTCCTCTCACTCACTCTATTCTTTAGTATTCCAGTTAGTTTTCAAGAAACTCTTTTATATTCAATCCTTCCTAGAACACTCTTCCTTTGCAATCCCTGACATTAAACTAAAACCTAAGGGCACTGTTTTCTTAATCAATTTCTCTGATTCAGTCATTCATTTAACTAGTCATTCACTTAACAAGTACTTATTGAGCAAATTCCCTGTGCTGAGCACTGTGCCAGGAACAAGAGTAGGACAATGGAAAAAAGATGTGGTTACTGCCCTCACAGAGTTTATAATCTAGGAGAGGAGCACACATCAAACAATTACACAAGTAAGTACCTAGCTACAAATATGATAAGTTCTGCAAATGAGAAGTTCAGTGCTCTACGAGAATAAACAGTATAAGCACCTATTCTAGTCTGGACAGGAAGAAAGCTTTCCTAAACAACAAGTATTTACCCAAGGAAAACACTAACTTGAAAAGATGTGTACATCTATGTCTATTGCAGCATTATTTACAATAGTGAAGACATGGAAACAACCTAAATGTCCATCAATAGATAAATTGATAAGGGAAATACTGTGTGTGTGTATAATATTACACAGCCATAAAAAAAGCCATTTGAGACATGGATGAACCTACAGGGCATTGTGCCAAGTGAAATAAATCAGACAAGAAAGACAAATACCATATGATTTGACTGATAAATGGAATCTTAAAAAAAACTGATAAACAAACAAAAAAGCAGAATCAGAACTGTAAATAAGGAGAGCAAACTGATGGTTGCCAGAGGGTGGTGGAGTAGGCAAAATGTGTGAAGGGGAGAAGGAGAAATAGGCCTCCAGTTACGGAATGAGTACATCGTAGAACATACGGAATATAATAATGATATTGTAATAATGATGAAATGGGACAGATGGTAGATACATTGTGGTGAACATAAGGTATAAATTTGTCAAATCACTAAACTGTGCATCTGAAACTAATGTAACATTGTGTATCAACTATATTCAAATAAAAAATAAGAAAGGTCTACATTTTTAAGATTAAATTTAATTAAGATTAAATTTAATTTAAGATTTTATTTATTTATTTGACAGAAAGAAAGAGAGAGAGAATAAGCACAGGGAGTGGTAGGCAGAGGGAAAGGGAGAACCAGGTTCCCAGATGAGCAGGGAGCCTGATGCAGGGCTCAATCCCAGGGTCCTAGGACCCAAGCCAAAGGCAGCCACTTCACTGACTGAGCCACTCAGGTGCCCTGAAAGGTCTCCTACTTTAAAAGGAATCTTTAGCATACTTGCTGAGCATCTACTGTATCTCAGATAGTAGTAAGACCTATTATATGTGACACAATCCTTAGATACACAGTGTTAGTAAAAGACATAGAAGGAAATTAACATTTATAGAACAGTGCAATATCTGATATGTAAAAGATAAGCACAAAGGCATTTGACTAAGTGCTAGGAAGAATCAAGGAACACTTCCTGGAAAGCATTCAGCCTCATTTTGATAGCCAAGAATTATTGAGTCACAGAGAGGGGACATTCTAGTCAAAGGGGAGAACATATGCAAAGCTTTGGAGGCGGTTATATAAAAACACATTTGGAGATCTGTAAGGAGTTCACTGTGGTTAAAGCAGAGCACATGTTTAGAGGTAGGGATGATTTTGACCCATCTATAGGTCACGCTGACTATCCAAATCTTAAAAATAAAAAATCTTCAAGGATAGATGGTGATTCACCAATATCATGTCAGCTACAAATAAATTATAATTACAATATTTTGCTAGGAAAAGCTATTTGTGGATATTTAAGAGAGCTGGAAGGTATGTGTGTGGATATGTGTGTATGAATGTATGTTTACATGTGCATGCAGTAAGGGAAGATTGGAAATTAAAGCAGACTAGACTCCAAAATTCTTTCTAAACAACCTGAAACAGTTTGAATAGGAATTTGTTTGCAGTCCAGGCCATAACATCATGAAACGTAGCCAGAAATGTAGCTATGACACTGCATAAACAAAAGGAAAATAAACTACAATGATTCCATTATTGATCATTCATACTGGCATACATCTTGCTAATTGGACTAAGCTAAAGAGGTTTAAGTATCTTGCTAATGAAAGGAGTTTTTTAAAAGTTGGAATGTAGGGCCACAATCTGCCCATCCTGGCAGTATTGCCTACAAACAGTCATTAACCAGAAAGGGAATTATTTCCCTATGGAATTCAGCTTCAGTGATTTTCCTCTTGAACTTACCTGCAAATCTTTAATGTGCAGAGTCATGCCACACCCATTTCCAACTGGAAAACTCAACACATCCTTCAGCCTATCTCCTGAAGCCCACTCCTCCTTTTTATTTAGTCAGAAAGTACCAACTGAAATATAGTTCCTTTCCATCTCTCACATATATGTTTCTGTCACTGTTCAGAATTATGGAAATTAATTTTAAGGGGAGCAGCTGAAAGCCTACATATGGGGTTGTTTAAACAAAACCACATTTTTAGCCACCAATTAACTAAACTTGATGATCTAGAAACTCAAATTTGAAAAGCTTATTCTGCATGTTTGGGTTTGTTTGGGTTTTTTAAATAAAATAATTATTGAGGTTTTGGGATATGACCAAACCTGAAATGAAATCTTAAGCTATCCTTTTTAAAATTTCATATACCAGCAGATTTTTTTTTTTACTTTTGCTTTAAAGGCTGTCTTTAATTTCTTGCTTCTTTTTTAAATTAAGAAGCCATATCAGGGGGCGCCTGGGTGGCTCGGTGGGTTAAAGCCTCTGCCTTCAGCTCAGGTCATGATCTCAGGGTCCTCTCTCTCTCTCTCTCTCTCTCTCTCTCTCAAATAAATAAATAAAATCTTAAAAAAAAAAAAGAAGCCATTTTAGTATAGGTTACTGAGACATTATCAATTTCTCCCTACAATTGTAGATTCACTATACAAGGACTTGTTCTACTGGTTAGACCTAGAAATCATTATTATTGGAATCAATAGTAAGGTTACTGCATTATTGGACTGTAATCTCCATTTTCACTTGCCCTCTGTCCTTGATTCTGCCCTTCTAACATCAGTGAGTAATAAGATGCAAATATAGAAGGTATGCTCAGCAAATTTGTAGATGATAAAAATGAAGGAAGGACAGCAAATACTGTTTTTGGGTTTTGTTTTTTTTTTTAAGATTTTATTTATTTATTTCACAGAGAGAGAGAGAGACCACAAGTAGACAGAGAGGCAGGCAGAAAGAGAGGGGGAAGCAGGCTCCCCACTGAGCAGAGAGCCCAATGCAGGGCTCGATCCCAGGACCCTGAGATCATGACCTGAGCTGAAGGCAGAGGCTTAACCCACTGAGCCACCCAGACGCCCTGACAGCAAATATTTTTGATAAAAGGAATCAAGATTCAGATAGAGCTGGAGAGGCTAGAACAATGGGGCAAATCTAACAAGCAAAATTTAGAATGAATAAGCACAAAATCCTATACATAGGTTCAAAAATTAGCTGTGCAAAGTTTAGAGTCAGTAAGTATGTAAGAGACTTCAGAATTTTATGAGTGTTGTGTTTGTGGAATTCTTTATAGATCTTAAATATCAGACCTTTGTAGTGTCATTTGCAAATATCTTCTCCCATTGAGTGGGTTGCCTGTTTGTTTTGTTGACTGTTTCCTTTGCTGTGCAGAAGCTTTTTATCT
>CM053616.1:60820411-60855759 GCA_028646535.1 Procyon lotor | reverse complement strand
GGGCGAGCCTGGTGGTGGGTATTGAGGAGGGCACGTATTGCATGGAGCACTGGGTGTGGTGCATGAACAATTAATCTTGTAACACTGAAAAAGTAAAATAAACATATTCGGGGAAAAAAAAGAGACTTCAGAATTTTAATTAATAATAAACTGAACATGTGTCAATAGTGTGATATGATTCCAAAAGAAATCTAACTGTTCTTTACGGTGCTCTCATAAATATATAATATTAAGAATGAGAAAAAGTGGATAACTTAGTGCTAAGCTCAACTCTGGGTACAGATATTACAGTGTGCATGGGATATGCTTGATAAAAGAGCCCAAATCCAAGCTTCAAGAGAATGTATTCAAGAAACTAGGTTATTTAACCTAAAGACAAAACTTGGGGAACAGACAGTAGCTATCTTCAAATATTTTAGAAGGGATTTGACTTAATGTGCATTGACCAACAGAGGAAGAACCGGGATTAATGACCCTGGGATTTAGGGGAAAAGGCATAGTTGAAGAAAGAACTTTTTGTAGTCAGCCAAATAGTAAGGCAAAGATGGAATGGGCTGGCTCTAAGTCCCCTGCCCTTCACTGGTGGTATTCAAGTCCAAGTTGG
Organism: Procyon lotor; assembly: GCA_028646535.1. Classification (NCBI taxonomy): domain Eukaryota; kingdom Metazoa; phylum Chordata; class Mammalia; order Carnivora; family Procyonidae; genus Procyon; species Procyon lotor. Next base: position 60,855,155 of record CM053616.1, on the reverse strand, counting down.
ACAATCTCAGCCAGGAGAAAAGCAGCAAACATCACACTGAGGACTCAAGCATTACGTGGCTTATTGGACTGGGTAATCTATGTTCCAGTCTTTTTGGACAAACTCAGCTATCACAAAGGGGCCCATCTGGGCCCCCACAAAGCACAAGATCTCTTACGGCTGTCAGAAATTATAGCCTCGAGTATGGCAAAGCTGACAGGAAGCTAATATTTTAGTTGTTCTACATGGAATCTTAGCCAAAAGGTCAAGAGGCAATATATTTTAGCAATGTGTAGTGGTCTGAGAGAAGGACCATTATTTTATGATGTGACCCTTCTTCCAACTAGGCGAGATCATCCTCGTCTTTCCAAGAACATTGCCCAGACCCTGTGGGGACTTCGGGGTGAAGTAATGCCATACTTGGGCCTTTCAGAAAAATGATGTGCTGAGAACAAACCCCACTCAGAACCCCCAAACACAAATCTCAGGGTGCTTTAGCCAATGCAGAGAATATAAAGACCTATAAAGACAGGAGCCTTACAGATTAAACTAAATAGGTAATTTACTTACCTAAAAGATTTTCCGACCCTGTGTCTTTAATGCTTGGATTTCCATCTTGATCCATTCAATAAAAGAAACAGATCCACGTGATGCTCTGCTTCACCTTATAAAATTTCCTCTGATATCGGGTAGGAGGGGGGAGTGCAGTAAAACCTAGTGTCCTCATTTTCTAAGATTTTGTTTGAGGATATTTTTTTAATTCTGTGAAAATACCTTTTTCTCTCTCTCCCTGAGAAAATTGTTGATACTTGACACCATGATCATGTTCAGAACTACAGAACTAATACTCAGAAGTATGAAAAGATTATCTCTCTCAAACCATAAAGGAACAATTGCAAGAAAAGCAAAAAGCCTCTGTACTTTAAAAATGCACTGTCTCTTCTACCTGAAGGTGAGGGAATGGGGGGTATTATTTACCTCAATTAAGTAAAAACTTCCTTAGTCAGCTATACCCAAGGATGAAATGCAGGGGCCCAGAGTCCTCAACCATGTGTTAATCTATCCAACACTAAAAGGAAGGGACTAAAGTCAAGAGCAAAGAAACCTAGTGAGTACCAAGTTTCCTAAAGATATGTTTAAGAAGCCCCAGCGACCATTACAATATCCTAACCAAACAGGTTTGCAAAGGAAGCAAGAGGCTTGTGTCTGTTTCCAATGGTATCATTGTTGCCCTCAATAATTTTGCTCCTTGTAATGCATATTTGAAAGCTGCTTAGAGAATAGATCTGGTTTTCTTTTAAGTTCTGGTTTTTTCTTTTTTTAAAGGTCTTATTTACTTGTTTGAGAGAAAGAGAGAGCACAAGCAGAGAGACAGAGCATCCTGACACTTGAAATGAATAAAAGGGCAGTTTTCTTCACTTTCAAACCAACATTACACTCTTTGAGCCCTCTTTTAGCAAACCTTGTATAAAATGCACCCTTGATAAGCACGGTTCTGATGGAAGCTCCCCTTGCTAGCTCTTCGCCACTGCGTAGGTAAGTGACTATTTGCTATCCCCACAGAGCAAAAGGAAGGATCACATCTTAAGAGTTCATACTTTTCCCACTCTCTTATCTCCAAGTATTCCTTAACTAATAAATTTGAGTTAAATTATAGAGCCAGCTCAAATTAAATTATAGACCAGAGACACATTTTCTATTCTTTAAAGGTCAGTAATCTTTTTGCAAGCCTCATGTATTTCTCCCCCAATGTGGATATTCACCCTCATATATTCCAGAAAGGGATGTGATCATACTGGAGATGATCATCTTTCTCTGGAAAGAACCAATTGGCTTCCATCAAAGCATTTAGAAATATTTATTCATACAGATTACTTGCTAATGGCAAGAAGATGCACCTTTACAATGGCAAGACCTAGCACCTTAACTAAGTAATGAAACAAAGCCTCACTAGTAGTGGGAAACCTGACTGTTATGCTCTCCTGAGGTGATGCACAAACCATCACTTAGGATGTGCACTTGCTAAACATGTTCCAACTGAATCTGATTGAGGCCTTAGACAACATTTCCAGTTTACAGGAAGTAAAGAATCTAAAAGAACAAGGCTAAAAATAAACATGAGAAAACAATGAGGCAAATCCAGAATGTGGAATGTTTCCTTGGAGTTCCTCTTAAGTTCCAGAATAAGAAACTCATGCCTACTCATGAAAAATTCACAAATAATTGTACCCGTATTCCAGAGGCCCTTATGTCCCTCTGACTCTGTTGAGAATCATATATAGAGGAAGCAGTTCCTAGTTCCCTTCACACTCCTTGAACAAAATATTTTCCAGGCAGTTGTCCAATCCAGTCAACTAAATTCAGTTTTTTGCATTGATTTGAAATAAAAGGATTATGAATACATAAAAATCAATCTGTAGCTAAGAGATTTGTGGAAAGCCAGTATCTTTTTGCAGTATCTATCCATCTGCAAAAAAGTCTTGATTTCAGATGTTTTTCACTAAAAAACATGGAATTTTAACACACATTGTCTGGATAAGAATCTTCATTATCCCACTGACTACAGACTTATCTGTCTGTACCTCAGTCTCCTCATCTATGAAATGAAAACAAAAATAACAATTTCGTAGGGTTGTTCTGAAGATTAAATGGATTAACTTGCAAAGCACTTAGAATATAGTGCCTGATACAAAATAAGTACTATAAAATTATTAGTTTCCTTTTTTTTAAGAGTTTATTTATTTATTTGAGAGACAGAGCAGGAACAGGGGGAGGGGCAAGGGGAGAGAGAGAAAACAGACTCCCCACTGAACCAAGAGCCCTACATAGGGCTCTAACCCAGGACTCCAAGATCATAACCTGAGCCCAAGGCTGACGCTTAATCAACTGAGCCACCCAGGCGCCCCAAATTGTTAGTTTCTAGCCATTTTGTCCCAGTTGGTTTTCTCTTTATATTTCTCCTTATTTCTTTCTGGGCACTTCATCCCTATGCTCAGGCTTAATTTAGAAATGATCAAATTTTTCTTTATTACATCAAGACAAAATGTTATTGTTGGATCCCTCTTTAGGTAGACGCCCTTGAGTACATTAAACCTTGTACTTTTGTAACTTTCTGAAATGTTGAGTTGGCTGTTGTGATGACTGTATTCAGAAATAGCACAGAGATAAACAGTGCCAGGATTTGAGCCCAATCTATCTGCTGGGAAGCTCACAAGAGCTGCAAAATCTAGCCCATAGCCATGTCCTAAGTGCTGAAGAAATTTTTTCCTCACTCCCCGTGGAGGAATCCAGGCATTTCTTCCACTAAAAAGCTGCAGAAAAATGATATTTTGTACCTGGCTTCAGAAGTGTTACAACTGAAAATAAAATTTTAACCCTGTGGCTAAAAAATGTAATTTGTATTACATTCTACAACATGCTTTCGTTATACAGGTGATGTTTAAATTACACCAATAAAAATCAGTAATTATTCACTAATTACATGTCAGCTGTACTTCAATTAAGAATAAAAAATTTAATAATTATTCATGAAGGACATAATAGTGACAACTCACATTTATACATTTTGTTTTTTGCCAAAATATTTCAGGAATATTATCTTGCATGTTCCTCATGGAAACCTAACAAAATATGTATTATCCTCATTTTATAAATAAGAAATTGAGACTCAAGGAATCCAACTTACCTAAAGTCACATGGCTAATAGTGGAGCGGCCTTTCCACGCAGGCCCTCTGGCTTCCAATACAGTGAGTTTTATTCTATGACTTGGTGCTGAGCACTGTGAAGAAAGCACAGATGTGAAAATGAAAATCTCTACATTTGAGAATCTCATAGCCTAACTGGGAAACAAAATGATATGTTAGGTAACCAGACTGTTAATACAACAATGCAGACTTTTATGATGTACGATTTTACAAATGCATGTGTAGGTGGGGATATCAAACTCTTAGTGGATTTCTGGAGAGAACCAGCACCAGTGGAGAATGGCACTGCTGCTTGTACCTTCTCTTCAGTTTCCTGAAAGCGCCCTTGGACCCATTTCCGCTTACAACAAGAAAACCTGGGAAAACCAAGGAAACCTAACCTGTCATCAGTAAGACAGCACTTTATACATATCCAGAAAAGAGATTAGGAGGCATTTACATAGTTTACCAAATATTTTAATAAATATACTAAATATACTGGGATACTAAATATGTTAGTAAGCACGAACACAGCTTATGAAATATTTTGAATAAATATTACATATGGCAATAAGTGCTGCAAAGGAAATTTAATAGCACGCATGCTTTCCTAGAGAATAACAATGAAGAATCATAATTTAGAAAGCATTCCTTTTCCTCTGACCATTACATGTTTGGCTTCTACTCATCTTACCTGGGCAGTTTTTAAATGTTACCTCCTTAAAAAAGGGCTACCAAAAGTATGATCTGTAAAAAAATAAAAAATAAATTTTAAAAAATTTTAATAAAATTTAAATTTTTTTAAAATTATGATCCCCACTGTTATTCTCCAACAAAGCATTCTATTTATTCCTGACAATCAGAGGAAAGAGAAACAGTAGGTACAAATCTCATTTGAAGATTAAAAGCTTTTGCTGGTGGAACAGAAAGAAGGCCTTTGTGACCAAAGCATGGGGCAGAGTAACGTAAGATGAGTTTGGAGAGGTAAGCAGAGGCCAGCCCTTCATAAAGTCTTTGTGAGCCATGGTCAGGTGTTTGGATTTTGTTTTATATGTAATGAAAGTCAAAGAAGAGTTCTCAGGTGAGCAAAATGATGCTATTTACATCTTTTAAGTTATTGTTTCTTTTTTTTTTTTAAGATTTTATTTATTTATTTGACAGATAAAGATCACAAGTAGGCAGAGAGAGAGGAGGAAGCAGGCTCCCCGATGAGCAGAGAGCCCAATGTGGGGCTCAATCCCAGGACCCTGAGATCATTACCTGAGCCGAAGGCAGAGGCTTTAACCCACTGAGCCACCCAGGAGCCCCTAAATTAATCTGTTTCTATATAAAAATATTTTCTACTCATAAAATGTCTTCTATGATCACAAATCATTGACAAGCAGTATCTACCACTTTTCTTCTGCCAAACTTTAAAACCTATAGGCAACAAATATGTTTCCAAAATTGACTCAGTGAAATGTAGAACACCTAAACATCTACAGAATTTTTAATAATACATACTAAAGCATTATCATTTAAAGTGGCACCAGATTCAGAAGATTTGCATTAAATTGTTTCTAAATTCATTGAAAAATCATTCCCATGTAGGAGAACAGAAGTTTCCCTATCCATTCTATCATAATACTAACACCAAAAACTAATAAAGGTATTCCAATAAAGAAAACTAGAACAATTATAATTAATAAAAATCAACAGCTGAGATTAGATATTATCAAATCTAGCAGTGCATTGAAATAGTTATTCTGTAACTAAGTAAAGTTTATTCCAGAAAAGCAAAATTTCCCAATTTTAAGAAAAGTATTAGTATTATTTATTACATTAAAAATTAAGAGAAAAATAAGTGATTACATAAATATACACACAACCTAAAATTGAGATATTAAATTAGATATTCCTGATCTAAAAAAAACCCTAAAAAATGAGAATGGTTCCAAACAGGACAAAAATATTAAATAAATCCAGTAAATATTGGGAGAAAGGACAAAAATAATTATTTGCAGAGAACTTGGCACATGTCTGGAAAATACAAAAGACTCAACTAAAAAGTTATTTGTCCTAATTAGAGAATTTAGTAATGTAACTAGAAGTAAAATAAATATATAAATATTATTAACTTATTTTCATGTTAGCACTGATCAGTTCAAAAAGAAGACATTGCTGGGGAAGGACTTCACAACCTACTCAAAATAGTGACAAAACCTAAAAATATATTCAACAAGTCATAAAACCTATTGGAAATATGGAATAATGAAGAAACATATTAAAACTATCATATTGAAAATGAAAAGTTTATCATTCTCAAGCCAATGTATAAATTTAATGTAATATCAATTAGAATCCCAAAAATTTTTTTTTTAAGATTTTATTTATTTTCGACAGAGAGATCACAAGCAGGCAGAGAGGCAGGCAGAGAGAGGGAAGCAGGCTCCCTGCCGAGCAGAGAGCGAGATGTGGGGCTCGATACCAGGATCTTGAGATAATGACCTGAGCCGAAGGCAGAGGCTTTAACCCACTGAGCCACCCAGGCGCCCCCCAAAATATTATTTTGTTTTTGGTATGATGATTGGGTAGAAGTTGGAACTAGATAAAATAATTCTCAAAATCACCCAGAAGAAAAAAAAAAAATCACCCAGAAGAATAAATAACAGAAAATTATGAAAAAAAAATAATGGAGTTCACCTCCTAGATATTAAAATCTACCATACAGCTTATGTAAACAAATAATTATGGTACGGAAACAGCACAGGAAAATAGGTCAGTAAAACAGACTACAGGACAAATTCAAGCATATTTAAAAATTTAACATTTAATTAAAATAGCACTTCAGTCCAGTGGGAAAAGATGTATTCTTTAATAAAAATTAAAGTTGGGACAAGTGACTATCCAAGCAAAGGAAATAATGTTAAATACTAAAATAAATTTCAGACATAAGAAAGTAAACAAGAAAAAAGTATGTAAACATATTTTAAATAGTAAAACATTTTTATAACTTTCAGATATAGATCATCCTAAACAAGAAAAAGAAAAACTCAGAAGCCATAAAGGGGAAAAACATATTAGTGACCACATGAAACTCAGAAGTTTGTCTACAGAAAATGAGACCATGAACAATGTAAAAACAGAGTAAAAGAGAGACAAAGGGCCAATATTCTAATATAGTCAATCCATTTCTGGGGTATTAGATGAATAGAAAGAGAAGCAATCATTTCTTATTTTATGTTTTTTAAGTGTTTAAATTACATAACTTTCATTTTTGAAGCTATTTGGTAGTTTTCAGAAAAAAAAGAAGAATTGTATTGGAGGTAGAAGCCAGATTATGACGGATTAAGAAATCAAAGGGAGGGGTGCCTGGGTGGCTCAGTCGTTAAGCTTCTGCCTTAGGCTCAGGTCATGATCCCAGGCGCCGCATTGGGCTCCCTGCTCCGCTGGAAGCCTGCTTCTCCTGCTACCGTTCCCTGTCCTTGTGTTCCCTCTCTCGCTGTGTTTCTCGCTGTCAAATAAATTTAAAAAATATTAAAAAAAAAAAAAAGAAAGAAATCAAAGGGAATTGAGAAAACAGAAAGTGGTGACAGGAAAGAATGAGATAGTGAAAATGAGGGAAGTTATTTCTTAAGTTGTGGACATTTTTACATCTGGGGAGAAAGAGATAGTAGAAGAGAAAAATGAAAGATACAAAAGGGGGAAGGAATGAGACTCAGGATCGAAGGAAAAGAATTACCTTAAAATAAGGAGATACCTCTTCCTACAACAGGATAGGATCTACCCCAGGCAACTTTCAAGGGAGACAGGAAGAGAACAGAAAGAATGCCTTTCTGATTGATGGTCTCTATTTTCTCTTGGAAGAGGAAAAGACTATGAACACATTGCTGGCTAAGAATGAACAGAACGAAAGGGGATAGAATTCCTAAAGAAAGTAGTACATTTTAAAATAGCTGCTGTGGGGAAAAAGAAAACAAGCTGACCAAGGACAAGTCAGGTTTCTGAACATTATGGAATACCTTGCTGGAGTTTGTATTAATGCCAGTCTGATTGGCCATACAGTTTTCTCCAACTGTATTCCTAAGACAAAGAGCAGAACACAGACATTGGAAGAAGGCTTCACCTGGAGTGAGAGGTTGATTGATTGATGGGATGGGATATGCAGGAAGTAAAAGGAATTGAGGACATTATTATGATTATCAGTGAAATCTAGGCTTGGTGGGAAATGAAATAAAGACAGAGCCCCAGATAAACCAAGAGTGTCTCCCAAACTTTATTATAAATAGAGAGCATCTTCAGAGGAATCCAAGGGGCATATTCTGAAAAATGCTAGTCTAAAAGAATGAGGCACATAGAGGAGATGAGTTTTCAAAAAGTCAAGAACACGACAGAAAGAGTAAGAAAGTTCTGCAGGGAAGTGGGTATAGGTGTGGTTTAGACTTTGGTACATTGTCAGCAAAGGAAGTGAATTAGGAGTCTGAGGGTTTTTTAATGCTACTACCACACACTGGATATCCTTCTCTGCCTTAATTTCTCCACTAAAGATATTAAGATGCTATTTTTCCCTCCTTGCATTTTTTTAGTTAAGGGTAAGTGTCACTACTAAGAAGTTTGAGATTTTTCTTAACCTGTAAAAAAGTATTTTAAGCCACTTAAGCTTGAGATGTGGTGAAATAATTTACCTAGGAGACTTTCCAACCTATTAGTTTTCATTATTAGGGAAGTAATAGGGTTTTGCTTATTTTTTGTGGTTTTGCTTTTTTGAAATATGGTTAACTAAGTGGGGCCTGTACTGGTTAATTTTATGTGTCACTTGACTTGGCTAAAGGATACTCATATAGCTCATAATCAATTATTTCTGGAAATGTCTGAGGGTATTTCCAGAAGAGGTTAACATTTGAATCAGTAGACTAAGTAAAGAAGATGCCCTGACCAATCTGAGTGGGCATCTCCCAATCCCCTGAGAGCTTGAAAAGAACAAAAGGTAGAGGAAGGATGAATTTGCCCTATCCATGAGCTGAGACAGCCATCTTTCCCTGCCCTCAGACATTGGTTCTCCTGATTCTTGGGTCTCTGAACTCAGACTAAATCATACTTCCAACTTTCCTGTTCTCCAGACTTAAAATAGCTTCTCAACACTCATAATTGTGTGAGCCATTTCCTAAAATAAGTCTCCTTTTAAATATACATATATCCCATTGGTTTTGTTTCTCTGGAGAACCCTGACTAATACATTAAGTAATAGTTCTAATATGAACTAAGTGTGATAAGAAATATAAAGAAATAAATGCTATAATATAGTCCTCAAAGAATTTAGAGTTGAGTTGGTAGGGCCAAAGGAACAAGAAATAATGGTTAGTAAGTGGTTAGATTAGTCAGAGAAAGATCCTGAAAGGCAACTAAGGAATCTTATTCCTTGATTCATTTCATTTATTCACTACTGTACAAGGCTTCCTGAATTTCAAACAGCAGTTGATGATTATGCTAGTAAGGAATGTCCATTCTTATCAGAACCTCACCAACTTTAACAGAGCTCTACTAATTATGCAAAAGCCACATAATCTATCCTTTGCATTTGGATTCGCGGTTTTTATTTTTCTCTATTTTTAAGAATTTTCACTTCCACAGACTTAAAGATAGTTGTGGAAAGTGGCTTTCCTTTGCAAAAAAAAAAAAAAAAAAAAAAAAATCCAGTGCCAACACTGTTCTCTCAGGCCAACAATTCCCAGGCTTCAATATTTTAGTTTAGTGGTGACCATTATGTTTGTTTTCATCATGAGAAAATCTAAGTCATTTTGGGCACAGGTTCAAGGTTACATGATGAGGGCATGGACCCTATCCCTGAACTCACTAGCAAACTTGAACCATAATTAATGAGCTGTGGTTGAGCATGGAGATAAGACAGGTAAAGTCATACCTATACTGTACAGAAAACTTACCAAATAGACTTTAACTTTGGACAATGACCCCCTTTCTTCCTATCTTAATCTGGAATTATATGCAGCTTATTTTTTCTTTTCTTGCTACACGTATTAGCCTACATGATCATGGGCACCAAGACTGCCAGAGTTGCACATATTCTCCATGGCTAAATCCACAGGTCTGTTCTCTGTCCTCATTTTACTTGAATTATCTGAACAAGTGACACAGTTTGATCAATCTCTCCTTTGAAACACCTTCTTCACTTGATCTTTTTGGAGCACCACATTCTCTCCATTTTTCTGCTACCCCCTGGCTGCTCCTTTCCATTGTCCTCTGATAGTTCTTCTTTATCATCCCAATACCCTAACATTTGGAGGTTAAATTGGGCTCATGATCATTCCTCCACATCTGTTGTGATCTCATTTCCCCACCTCAAGAAATGCACATTTTTCCTTCTAGTTGCTCACACGAAAAACTTGGGAGACATCATTGATTCCTCTTTCCTCTCACATTCCACATCCTATTTGTCGGGAAATTCTGTCAGGTCTGTCTTTGAAGTATATCTGAATGTGAACCCTCTTACCACCTCCACTATTCCCTCCAGCCCCAGCCATGACTACTTCTTGGAAGCTACCAATAGCTTCTTCCATTGTACCTCTAAAGTGTACCCATAACACAGCAGAGTGAGTCTTTAAAATATGTCATCTCATGACACCTCTTTGCTCCAAATTCTCTAATAGCCCCCATCTCACTTAAAGTAAAAGATAGTCCCTATAATGACTTATAAGGCCTTCCACAACCTGACACCTAAAACTTTTCTGATTTCATGTCCTTCTACTCTTTCTCTAATGCCTCTCCAGTCATAGATCTGCTTTCTGTTTCCCTGACATTCAAGGAATGCTCCTGACTTGGGAATTTTATACCAACTATTCCCTCTGTTTGCAGTGCTCTCCTTCCATGGAGCACCATGGTTCACTCCCACACGGTCAAACATCTTTGCTCAAACATCACATAATCAGAGAAAGCTTCCCAACCAACTTACAATTGCAAATAACAAAAAAAAAAAAAAAAGGAACCCCATCCCAGTACACTCTTCCCTTTTCCTATTTAATTTTTCCCCATAGCACATACCATCATTCAATATACTATTTATTTTACTTATTTACTGTTGCTTTCCCTCCTATCCACAAGATGTAGACTCTTCATAAAGAGGGACTTTTTGTTGTGTGTTTTCTTCATTGCTATATGCTTAGTGCCTAGAACAGTGTCTGACACATAGTAGGCACTTAATATTTTGAATGAATGGTCACATCTTACTCCAAAGCTACATGATAAAACAAATCTCAAGCAAAGCTCAAACACAAGGCTCTGAAGAAGTTGTGTCCATGACCACTTATCTACTTACATCACCCCAAAGAACAAGAAAGAGTATTGTTTTGCTTTATTTTGTTTCAGTTCCCTAATACAGCATGTCCTTGTATCCCAGGATAGCTGGCCCTTCCCATTTACTTTACTCTGTTCTCCCTCCATCATGTGGTTTCTTCACCACAGTGCAATCTGTTCTTTTCTAAAGAGAAAAACTACCTTACTAAAATGTGAATAAATCTTAGGATTGTTCTGTACACCAGAGATAACTCTAAAACAATGAGAGTGAAGCAGAATTCTTCCATTAGAAAAAACAAACTATTTGAAAAGCCATGGAGCCATATTTTTCCTGCTCTTGACCTTGATCAAAATGGGCTGGTTATTAATAATAATATCATCACATTTGGGTAATTCAAAAGGGAAGAAAGATGTATAGTGAGTTAGGGTAGAACAGATGGGGCTTATAGTTAAATTGAAGGTGTCAGTTGGGCTTATTAGTTGCTATTCTAGGATCATGAAATGCTTCAAATAACCTTTCAATATCTGGTATGCTCTGTTGTTGGGAAAAGTCCTCAGTTACATCCTTGTCACTCTGCATGTCAAATGTCAAAACTACCAAAATAGCCAGGACAGATCTGTAATGTCTAAGCTTGATGCACCCCAATGGGCTGGTTTCTACTGGTCACATACACACCAATTTCTCTTATAGTTGGTGCACATGACCCCTCACAGTACCTTGATGTTCAATGACCATGATTTATATGACTTATGGTTTCTGTCTAGTTGAGTCATCCATTCTATCCTAGTCCTTGAATCATCGGAGCCTTCTTCTAGTTTCACCTGCATTTCATATCCCAATTCAAGACTTTCCTGTTCATTTCTTTATCCCACAAAGGAAACATGAGCCAATTAACATCACCACATATCACCCCAACCACCACACTCTTGCTCCAGAATTCTGTTTGGGGCAATCCCAGCATCTCCAGCCTTTCTTCAGAGTAAGATCTCCTGAAAGCCTTGTTCTTCTCACTCTTTTCAACGCCTGTGGTTCCATCACTGCTTATAAGAGCAGACAATATAAAATGAGGTTCAAAACAGTTTTTTCTTAAACTTGATTTTCATAAACACCTCCTGTCTCACCTAAGGGAGAAAGGGAATAGTTAAGAAACACCTGCAAAGGTCACAGTCGAGGTACATAAGCCCAAAAGACTGGAGTTTAGTAGTAAGATAATAGAATTTAGATTTAATTTAATTTAAATATAGACATTTTACAACCACTACTGCCACCCAAAGGACTCAATATAACAGTGACCTATAGCTAAAGAACTACAAAACACAGAATCTTTCTAAGAAAGATTTAAAATGGGGAATTGGTTACACAAGTGATGGAAGCATCTCTGGGTGCTTCCCAGCAATCTCTGGGTGAAGCAACCCAGAGATTAACCAAAACTGGAAACCACTACCAGATCTAAAGGTAGAAGACTACTGGGGTGCCTGGATGGCTCAGTTGGTTAAGCGGCCAACTCTTGATTTCAGCTCAGGCCATGATCTTAGGGTCATGAACTAAGGGTTGTGAGATCAAGCCCCATGTTGAGCCCCATGCAGGGCTCCATGCTGGGCATGGGGCCTGCTTAATAGTCTCTCTCTCTCTCTCTCTCTCCCTCTCTGTCTCTAAAAAAAAAGGTGGGGCTGGAGAAGGGGGTGTTAACAGAACCCATAAGCCTCAGAAAAGATGTAGCCCCTACTGAAAACTGGAAAAATACTCTCAGAAACAGAGAAAGGGAGACACAGAGAGGGAGAGACCCAGTTCTCCCTTCCTCTGCCCTCCATTCTCCTTCCAGACTTTCTTATAAGACAAACTCATTTAAAACGGGTTAGTAAGGGAGCGAGAAAAATGGAGTCTGCAGAAAAAGGATGAGGAATGGACCTGAAAAATAGAAAATGATTGGTATATGAAGCAATTGTCCTTTAGGTGAGTCTATTCTGTATTCTCACTTCAGTATACCAAAGCAAGCTTCCAGGAGAACTTATATTTGCAAGAGAACTCCATAGTCACCTGTATAAACAAAGACCAGATTGCTCCCATCCAAATTTTATTATGCCTCTTCTATATATCCCATCAACTTCTATATACTCAATTTGCCCTGTTGACAAATACTAACATGTGTTCATTAGTGATTTTTGTGATGTGAATATTTTGTCTTTCATGTATATTGTAAACCTCTCATACCATATAGTGTTTCCTTCTGCAACCTGCATCCATCCCCTACACCCCCACTCTGCCTAGATTTCTAGGTAGTGTAGACAACCTATGTATTTAGAAATAGTTTAAATATGCATTTCAAGAGATTAGACTAAGGTAATGCTTCATGAAAAAAATTTCTGTGGCCAAGTAAGTTAGGGAAAATTGTATATTGTTTTCCTCTTAGAGAATTGCAATGAAGGGTGATTAATTTAAAGACTCAGAGAAGTCATCCAAGTTTTCCCAAATTAATTGAACATAGAAAACTTTTGTTCTTATAATGCCTATTAATACCCCATGAATACACTGTGATAAACACTGATTCAGATCATGTCACCACAATGTCAGTCTTAGCATCAGTAGCATTTATAGTTCAAGTCATTGTGTGAGGTACTGCTGGAGATATTGAATTGTAAGATACAATCTATTCCCACAGATGATTATAATAAAGTTGAGCCTGAACATATAAATAAAGAGATAAATACTAATTTAAGGCAGCATGGCATAAGTATCAAATGAGTGGTACAAACAAAGACTGCAGCAAGGGTGAATAGGAGGCAAGATTGTCGTAACCTAAGTGGTTGGGGAAGGTTCTAAAAGAATTTGAGACTTGAGTTAATCCTTGGGAGAAAACACACACACATACACATACACAGGGGCAAAAACATGGATGGCATTATTTGGGGAAAACAAGAAGACTAGTTTAAACTTGTTCAAGTAGATAGGGTCGAAGTGTAAGATACCTTACTTCAGTTGCTATAATAAGGATCTGGATCTTTATTACACAGGCCAAGAGAACTACTGACTGCCATTGAGAGAAGAGGCAGCATCTCAGATAAATAAGTGTGTTTACAGAAAGTGTGGTCCCCTCAACAATTAGAACAAAAGTGTTCAAAAAAGTCTTTTTGGTTGATCTCTAGCTTAGTCTAGGCTCCCCCGAAAAGCAGAATCTAGGACGAAGTCTGTGTACCGGTACTTTATTTTGAGCTGTGATCCCAAGGAACCAGAGAGAGAGGCTAGAAAGAGTACAAGAGGGAAGAGGGGAAGCCAATCAATCAAGTTCCTCACCACTGCGGGTAACTGAGGCTTGATCTCCCTGAAGCCCTCTAAGAAAACTATGAAGATTGCATTCTCAGAATTGTTCACCCTAGAAATGAAAGATAGGAATATTTATCTACCAATTTCCATCCATGAATTAAGGTTGCCCTCACATCTGCATATATGCTCCAGAATGCCCCAGTGTGTTTCTGCAGGCAACCCACTTAGGGTAGGCAGAGAAACCCTGTGTCTGAGAGTAAGAAATAAATAAATGTATGGTGTTGTTGAGTTACACCTGCATGCAGCTCATGACTCTTGCAACAGCTGGAATAAAAAGAGGGGTCTGAGAGGATGTCTACATGACAGGTGTCTTATATAACCTCCAAAGGAAGATCAATCTAATCCAACACCATATTTCTAGGTTCCTCCCTGGTTCCTTTCTCTTCGGGCCTTTGCACCATTGTCCTTACACATACAATCAACCCCAGGATTTTTAGTATTATTCTTTTTACCTCCTTCCATTTTCCTCACCATTAAAAAGATGAAAACAAAAGTAGCTAAATTTGGGGTGCCTGGGTGGATCAGTTGTTAAACGTCTGCCTTTGGCTCAGGTCATGATCCCAGGGTCCTGGGATCAAGACCCACATTGGGTTCCTTGTTTGATGGGGAGCCTGCTTCTCCCTCTCCCTCTGTCCCTCCATGTCCCTTGCTTGTCTCTCACTTGCTCTTGCTCTATCTCAAATAAATATATAAAATCTTTTTAAAAATAGCCAAATTATAAAGAATTATTTTATGCTATCTTATTTATATAAAAAAAATCACTTTTCAGATTTAATACAGTACATTTGTTGGCAAAATGACCACCAGAAGTTCCCAGAAAAGATGTGCATGATCTGTAGGCAAAAACTATCTTCCATAAAAATGTTTTCAATAAAATTTTACACTTCTAGAACAGTTCTGCATTCGGAAGAAACTGAAGTCACCGCCTTACTCTGCTTTATCAGAAGCCATACTTGGAGATGGTTCTTCAGAACTGCCACCAACCAGCAATGTTCATCATCCATTCGTTCAACAAATATTTGTTGAGGACTTACTATGATCCAGGCACTGTTCTAAGCTCTGGAGTTAAAATTCTAAACAAATAGACCAGATCTCTGCCCTCGTGAAATGTACAATTTAGTTGCAGGGGAAATGTACAAATAAATACGTAACATGTTGGAGAGTGACAGAAACTATGGAGAAAAAAATCCAAAACTATATAAGGAAATAAAGGGTTGTCAAATAAGGAGTGCAAGAATAGGTATTACTGTTTTCTATAGCATGGGTTATAAAATGTGATATTTGCACAGAAGCACGTGGAAAAAATATACCAGATGGAAGTGAAGCAAGTACTAAAACCTTGAGGCAAGCATGCTTGGCCTGTCCAAGGAGGGGCAAGGAGGCCAATATAGCCAGAGCAGAGAGAGTGAGGGAATGTGAAAGGAGAGGGGTCAGAGAGGTAGCCTTAGAAGGGGGTAACATAAGGCCTTGGATGTCATTATAGAACTTCAGCTTTTAGTAAAACTCTGATTGAAACACAACGCTACTGAGGGATTTTGAGAAGAGGAGTCACATGATCAACTTAACTTTCTAAAGGCTCACTCTGATGGCGGGCAGAAAATGGATACAATGGCACTGGGGTAGAAGTGAGGAAGCCAGTTAGGAACATAGGCAAGAGATGATGCTGGCCACATGAAGGTGATACCAGTGGGGCTCTTGAGAAATGGCAGCATTCTAATTATACCGTGAACTTGGAGTTGACAAGATCAGCTGCTGGGTTGGATGTGCTAAGAGAGAGTGAAGAGTCAACAATGACTCCAAGTTCTTTTGACCTAAACAACTAGAAGAATGGAGTTTGTCATTTAACAAGAAAGGAAGATTGCAGGCTTACAGTTGGAAAAAATTAAAAGTTCCATTTAGAGCATGTTAAGTATAAGATATTTACTAAACAAGAGGGTATGTCCAAGTAGGCAGCTGAGGCAGGCAGTCCCCTCTCTGCACTGTTGTAAAGTTATGCTCACATTTCAGTTACCATGATTCCATTAAATAACACCAGTCCTCTAATAGTGTGGTTCCAATTCTAGTGACCTCAGTATATTAACTATGAGTAATTGTGCAATGGACAATGCCACTGCCTCCTCAGCCCACAAACCACCAGGTATATAACAAATGCACATCATGATCAGTGACCAATCATGTCCCTTCTTTCAGAGGCTGCCTGTGACTAGTCACTGTGCATCTCTTATTCAGTTCCCACACAGACAGCAAAGTGTGTCTTTTCTTGCCTCTTTGTCTCCGAGTGGTAAATCCACATGACATCCCACCAAAATGAGCTCTCAAAAGAGAAAATTGGCCAACAAAGATGAGAGTGTAGCAAAGAAAAAAGGGGTAACACCGAAAGTGAAATATGAATCAAACATCAGTGGAGTTATAGAAGGAATCACTGACCAGGGAACGTTGACCCTGCCTCCATTCCAGACTCCACCCCTATCACCACAGTGCCTGGTGAAAGCAAGCTGACCAACACAAAGAAAGAAAGTGATTGTAACGAAAAAGATGAGCATGTCCCAGAGGGAGTGATACTAGTAAAACAATTCACATTAGAGAATCTCTTGGATATATGCCACACTCGGAAAGCACAAAGACCAAAATATTAGAGGATAATCCACACTGAGAAAGGACTGTGATAATTCACCAAGGCACAGAAAAGATGTTTGCTCCATATTATGTTATACAACAAGAAGAAGGCAAACACGGTTCAGTTACTCTTGATAAATTTCTTAGAAAGAATTAAAACATGATTTCTCAATATTTCTAATGCCTTAAATTAATGCACTAAATATTAGTTTCTAAATATAAATCTTTATTTTTTCATTTCCCTACACATTTATAACTGATACTAAGAGTTTTTAATTTTTGATAAAATTTTGAAGGTTCTCCCCAAAGTCATAACTTTTACCACTCATTATTAAGAACATTTTGCACAGTTTCAGCTTGCATGGTCACTGTTATGGTCCCACATTATGCAAAGTGAAGACTGCCTAAAGTTTAGGAGAGAGGTCCAGGCTGCAGACATAAATTTGTGAATTATCACTGAATAAACAATATTCTAGGATGAGACCACCTCACGAGTGATTGTAGATAAAGAAAAGGTCTAAAGACTGAGCCCTGGGGAAATCCAGTGATTAGAAGCGAGGGAAAGGAGGAAGAATCGACAAAGAAGGTTGAGAGGGAATGGCTAGTGATCTAAAAGAAGATCAGAGAGAGTGTCCCAAAACCAAAGAAGGGGTTGCAAGGACAGAGTAAGCACTGCTGCTAATGAGACCAGCCAACCAAGACCCAAGAACTAACCGTTGTATTTGGCAATATGAAAGTTGCTGGTACCTTGAAAAGAGCTGTTTCAGTAAGGTAATTTGATGAAAGCCAGCTTGGAGTGAGTTCAACAGAGAATAGGAAGAGAGAAAAAAGACAATGACCATAGACGGCCCCTCTGAGGAGATTTTCTATAGCCTAGCTGGACTAGGATGTGAGCCCTGGGAGTGGTGTTTTTAAGACTGAGGCTATTACAGAACATTTATACGCTGACTAACATAACTAACTAGAGAGTTAATGCCAGGAGATGTTAATGCTAAGAGAAGGGACAGTTATTAAAACAATGTCCTTGAGAGAAGGTAAGAGTGTGTGCTCAAGTAGAGGAGTTTATCCTGGACAGAGACAGGGCCTAACAAGAGAGCCAAACACTTACTTGACTTCGTCAAGACTCATTTAGCTCAACTAGAAAATGACCCTGGACTAGATCAGAGATGATCAAAGTGTGGTCCCCCAGACCAACAGCATCAACATCATCTGAGAATCTGTTAAAAATCTAGATTCTTGGGCCCCAACAAGGATCTACCATATCGGAAACTCTGAAGTGGGTCCTGTAGTCCGTGCTTTAACAAGTCCTCCCATGTAATCGGACGCACACTATGGCTCAGACCACTAGACTAGATGATCTTTTTTCTTTTTTTTTTTTTTAATATTTTATTTATGTATTTGACACAAAGAGAGAGGTCACAAGTAAGCAGAGAGGCAGGCAGAGAGAGAGGGGGAAGCAGGCTCCCCACTGAGCAGAGAGCCCGACGTGGGGCTCGATCCCAGGACCCTGAGATCATGACCTGAGCTGAGGGCAGAGGCTTTAACCCACTGAGCCACCCAGGTGCCCCTAGACTAGATGATCTTTAAAGTATCTTCTAGCTATAAGATCTGTGAAGCTGTGCTTCAATAATCTATTCCTTCCAATAGCTATCCATTGTTTTCATAAGACTGAAGTACTATTTTCAAGTAAAAGTTTGTGAAACCCAAGCTCTTTTCTAATTTTTGTTAACCTGCAAAAGCCAAATGTCTGTGTTCAGCCTCCACAAACAATAATGACACTTATGCATCTTAAAATCTTGTTCATGACCATTTCCAACACAACTTATTCATGGTGGGGTATTCAACTTGGCTTGGAGGGAATCAGTAAGGCTTGTATTTGTTCCTGTCCTTTTTAAGTAACGTGTAAGTATACCTTTATGTGAAAAAGACTATGAGAATTAAAAGCTATTGCTCTCAAGTTGTCTGGCATTGTTTTGTATTGCTTGAAGTGGGTTATTCCCCAAGAACAGAGCAGACGAGGAAAGACAGGTGACATTAACGCCGTCCCACACTGTTGTTCTTTGTGAACATGGGTCTCTCCAGCCACACACTTGGAGGAAATTCCATACAAACAGAGGAAGCCAGACTCTTTCTGGGAGAAGTTAGTAGCTGACTTACTACATTCGACATTGATGCCTGCCAAAGATAAAACCTGGGAAAAGGCCTCAGGTCCTATTCTCCATTGTTGCTGCCTGAGCCCAGTGTGTATGTCTGCACTGTGTGCACATTTCCCCGGGTGGGGGGCGCCATCAGCCTGCAGCTGTCTGTGCGGGATTGCTGATGTTTACAGAACCAAGTCAGCAATGCTTTATGCCAAAGCAGGTTGTTTCTTATTTTAAAGATGGGAACAATTGCTTCTCTCCCCTCCAATCCATTGTTGTTTGGTTTACTAGACTTGCAGGAGAAGGAAGCAGTAAATTACTAAAGAAAAAAAAAGTGTAAATCTCACCAGGGTGTGCTCCTTGAATTTGGATGAAGTTTAGCAAAACAAACAGATGTGATGATACGGAAAACAGGTCCTCCGTTTGGTGGTAAGTTGGTGTAGGGAAGTGAAATAAAAGTCATCAGACACTTGCCTGTGTCTGATGTGCACCTTTCTAGAAGCTCCAGGCACTGCCTTAGTTTCTTGGCTCCAGAAAGCCATCTGGTTATGGAGCAGTAAGGACCCAGCAGACCAAGGAGGACGCTCCCTGCCAGCCAGACCTCTCTGTGGTTTCCTGAAGTGTTTTACTTATTTCGTTCTTGTCCCATCAGTGTCTATTGAGAATGATATGCTGGGGTGTATGTTGGGTGTAACTCCTTCCTCAATCACAAGGGAAAAAGAAAACGAAGAAGAAAAGAAAGGAAGATTTACCTGAAATTATTTTTTAATAATACGAATTACTTTCAAACCACATCTGTAGAAAGCCAGTATTAAAGAAAGCAGATGTATCAAGAAATTTACCTATAATCTAAATCAATAATCTACTTCCCCATTCTATTCAATAATAGAATGAACACAGTCAATAATAGAATGAACACAGTCAGTTCCTGCCTGGGCTCAGCCACCTCCCTCCACTGCTGTGGTCTCAACCCTGGCCGGACACTAGGGTCTCCTAGTGAGCCTCAGACCTGGGTCCCAACCCCAAGACTCTGAGCATTTGCAAAACCTCTCCTAAGGCAGTTCTAAAGTGTAGCCAAAATAAAATCTGAAGGAAAAAGAAAAGGTGGGGGGGTTGGGGGGCGCCTGGGTGGCTCAGTCACTGAGCCTCTGCCTTCCGATCAGGTCATGATCTCAGGGTCCTGGGTTCGAGCCCCGCATCGGGCTCCCTGCTCAGCGGGAGACCTGCTTCTCCCTCTCCCTCTGTCCCTGTGTGTGTTCCTTCTCTTGCTGTGTCTCTCTCTGTCAAATAAATAAACAAAATCTTAAAAAATTGTAAAAATAGAATAAAGTGCAGCTATAGTGGAGACACTGTTCTGCTGCTTTCCTCTCTTGTCCCCTCAGCTCCCGTATGCCCTTCGAGGCCAGCACCTCTGGTCTCCTCCTCCCCAGCAGAGGCTGAGGTACTAAAGGTGGACCCGGTGGGCCTTAGGACACAGATCCTCAAACTGCCTAATGTAAGAATCTCGGGAGCACTCATGAAAAATGCACATTCCCAGGCCCCTCCCCCGGAGATTCTGACTTAGTAGTTTCGGGACAAGAACCTAGAGTCCGCATTTGCTCCCCCGTGAATTCATGTGAATAGCAAAGGTGGGGGGAGACTACTTTAGGACTTTTCTACTCAAAGTGAGGTCAGTAAACGCAGCACTGACATCATGTGGGAGCTTATTAGAAATGAAAATCTTAGGCCCCATTTCAAACCCACTGAAACAGATGCCGCATTTTAACAAGATCGCAGGTGATTCGCATCACATTACAATTTCCCTAGCTAGTGTCCCTCCCTTCAAGCTCTAAAGCTTTGAGTCTTCATTTTCCCTGTCAGGTTAGTTCAGTCTCACCTCTCCACTCACGAGAAATAATTATATCGAAACGAATAAAGTACAGTATCTGAATTATCATAAATGGGCCGGTTACTTTAAAACAATTCTTTGTTTTTTGGCAATATGTATGATGAGCCTTACAGAGCATTGGAGAGCCTCAGACTCAATTCAAGAACAGAATGTTGCACTCGGTTCAATAAATAATAGATAATAATCCATTTCAAAGCACAATAAACACCAAGTAGAAGCTCAAGATTGAAAATAATTTTAAAAGTACACTAGTCCTACCATTAATCTGAATCACTACAAATTCCCAAATCAAGCAGCCATTCAGTTTAGACATGAACATCCTCCAGGGACAGGGAACTCATTACCTCCCCAGGCAGTCCATTTCATCTTTGGTCAGCTTTGACAAAAAGATTTTGATACATTTTGAAAAAACTGTTTCTGGGGTTCTTGGGTGGCTCAGTTGGCTGAGCGTCTAACTCCTTGACCTCAGCTCAGGTCTCGATCTCAGGGTCGTGAGCACAAGCCCTCCATTGGGCTCCACACCGGGCATGGAGCCTACTTTTAAAAAAAAGAAACAAAACTGTTTCCCTATATTTCTTTTAACTACAAAGTTTTTTGTTTTGGAAAAAAATTGCAGAATTTTAGAGATTATAAGACAGTTTATAACATGGACAAAGTTTCTCTGGATGATGAACGCAAATATTAAAAATGTCTAAGAGGTGACAGCCCGCATGCTGGCACTGTGTACACGCTGGCAAAAACACATTCCCTGCCCTTAACATACTTACAGCCTCATGATATACAGAATAAGTCAGGAGTCGATATTATTCAACCATAAAAAAGAATGAGATCTTGTTGTTTGCAACATGAATGGACCTAAAGGGTATTATGCCAAGTGAAATATGTCAGACAGAGAAAGACAAATATCATATGATTTCACTTATATATGGAATCTAAAAAACAAAACAAATGAGAAAAGCAGAAACAGACCCATAAATATGGAGAACAAGCTGGCAATTGCCAGAGGGCAGGGGGCAGGGTCGGGGGGTGGTGGGTGGAGTTGGACAAAATGGGTGAAGGGGAGTGGAGGGTAAGGGGTTCCAGTTACGGATAAAAGGACAGCAGAGAGGGTATGGTTCACCTTCACGGTATTTTATGGTGTTGTGGGGGACAGACAGCAGCCACACTTGCGGTGCGCGCAGCACGGCGTATACCGTGGTCCAATCACAACGCCGTACACCTGAAACTATGTAACACTGTGTGTCAACTCTGCTTCGACTTAAAAAATAAAAATAAGTCAGGAGGTAAGTATTTTGTGATATATGTTAGCATAGGGGTAAATGCAGGACTACAGAAGCTTATCAGAGTGACACCTAATGCAGCCTAGAGGGTGACCATTCCCGAGAAGCCACATCGAAGCTGAAGCACGAGAGGCTCTAAGTCAGTGTTGCCAGTTGCTGCATAGTATGAAATGGTTTTCTCTTTTCTTCAACGTTACCTCGAATCTCTTCTGAGTGATGGTAACTTTCTACTTTTGCCTTTCAAACCTTAGAACAAGCCCATGCAAACAGGCAGCCTCATATCTGATTTAAAGGCTCTAGCGCCTTTAATGTGCGAGGACTGGGAGGAGGACGAAGGAAAGGGACAAGCATCCCTTTATTTAAATGGACACCGTAATGGTTTTCTGAGCAAAATACAACATCAACCAAAAAAATCATATTCCTAAATCCTAGGAACAAACAATTAAAGACCAAAATTTAAAAAACAGTATCATTTAGAATACCTGCTCCCAGATTAAATACTCAGGTATAAATGTAACAATAATGTGAAGGCTCTGGGCTAAAAACTATAAAAGTCTCATGAAATAAGATCTAAATAAATGGAGACACGTACCACGTTCACAAATTGGAAAACCCAGTATACTGGAAGTGTCAACTCTCCCCAGTTTGATCTATAGGTTTAACACAATTCCAACCAAAATCCCAGCAGAACTTTTTTTAGGTATATACAAACTAGTTCCATAATTTATATGGAAGGGCAAAGGAACCACAATAGCCAAAATTCAGACTACTGATTTTAAAATTACTAATAAACATGGTCATCAAGACAGTGGGTTATCAAAGAAGAAATACAGCCATTAGTGAATGAAACAGAATTAAGATCCACATAAACGATGTCAGTTGATTTTTTTAAATAAGATATGGAAATTCAAAGGAGAAAGAATACTCTTTTCAACAAATGGTGGTGGAACACTTGGACATCCATTATCCAAAAAAATGAACTTCAGCCTAAATCTTATACTTTATACAAAAACTAAATCAAAATGGATCATAGGTGAGAGGGAATGGGGTGCCTAGTGGATGGACATTGGGGAGGGTATGTGCTGTGGTGAGCGCTGTGAATTGTAGAAGACTGATGAATCACAGACCTGTGCCCCTGAAACAAATAATACATTATATGTTAATAAATTTTGTTTAAAAAATGGATCATAGATATAAATATAAAACAGAAAACTTTATAAAACATTTATAATGAGACATAGGAAAATATCTTCAAGACCTCAGGTTAGGCAAAAGCTCTTAAACATGACACTGAACACACGACTCATTTTAAAAATTAAGAAATTGAATTTCATCAGCATTAAAAACCTTTCCTCTGAGGTTCCACAAAAAGCTAAATATAGACTTACCCTATGACTCAGCAATTCCTCTCCCAAGATGCCAAAAGAACTAAAAGCAGGAACTCAAAAGAACACTGGTACACCCATGCTCATTGCAGGCACTGCAGCATTATTCACAATTGCCGAAAGGTGAAAACAACCCAAGTGGCCATAGAAAATGAATGGATAAACAACATATTCTACATACAAGTTGTGGAATATTATTCAGCCTCAAAGAGAAATGCAATTCTGATGCGTGCTATAACATGGGTAAACCTTGAAAACCTTATACTTTGTGAAGTCAGTCAGTCACAAATATGGTAATGGCTCCACCCTACCTGGAATAGGCAAATTCAGAGAGACAAAAGTAGAATAAAAGTTACCAGGAGTCGGGAGCAGGAGGGAATGGGGAATAGTTTAATGGGTACAGAATTTCACTTTGGGGTGAAGAAAAAGTTTTGCAAATAAGCAGTAGATATGTGGTGATGTTTCCACAACACTGTGAATGGAATAAATTGTGTACTTTAAAATGGTTTAAATTGTGTGTGCATTTACATATATACAATTTATAAGTTTTTTTAATAATTATTTGTTTGTTTGTTTGTTTGTTTCAGAGAGAGTTGGGGGCAGAGGGAGAGGGAGAGAGAATCCCAAGCAGACTCCGTGCTGAGCATGGGGCCCCATGTGGGCTGGATCCCAAGACCCTGAGTCACGACTGAGCCAAACCAAGAGTCTGACTCTCAACTGAGTGCACCACCAAGTGTTAAACAAGAAAAGAATAGGGGAAAAACTTTCCTCTGTGAAACACTCTGTGAAAAGAATGAAAGGACAAGCTCCAGACCAAGAGAAAATATATGCAAATCACACGTCCATTAAAAGACTTGTTGTATTCAGACTATATAAAGAACTCTCAAAATTTAACAGTAACAGCAAGATTATAAGTGAACACAGAACTTCAATATAAACAATTAAAATTTGAAATGGTAAGTTTAGAAGTTTAACAATAAGAAAAGAAACAATTTTTAAAAATGGGCAAGGGATACCTGAGTGGCTCAGTTGGTTGAGTGAGTGTGTGCCTTCAACTCAGGTCATGATCCCAGGGCCCTGGATTGAGCCCCATGTCTGGCTCCCTGTTCAGCAAGGAGTCTGTTCTCCCTCTCCTCCCAGCTTCTGCTCTCTCTCACTATTTCTGTCTCTCTCTCTCTCTCTCTCTCAAATAAATAAACACAATCTTAAAAAAATTAAAAATAAGAATAAAAAATGGGCAAATGACACTTCACCGCAAAAAAACTCAAAAAGACGCTCAACATCATTAGCCGTTAGGGAAGTGCAAATTAAAACCCTAATAAGGTATCACTACACACACATTAGGATTACTAAAATGAAAAATCATGACAATACCAGGTTTGAGCAACTGGAACTGTCATATGTTACTGGTGGGAATTCAAAATAGTACCAGTCACTCTGGAAAGCAGACAGTTTTCATTTTCATTTTATCAAATTAAACATACACTCGTCATATGACCCATCAATGACACTCATACTTACTTATCCTAGAGAAGTAAAAATTATGTTCACCCCAAAACCTGTACGCACATTTTTACAGCAGCTCAATTTATAATCTCCAAATCTCGACATGACTCAAATGTACTTCAATGGGTAAATGAATTTTTTAAAATGTGATACATCTATCCAATAGAACACAACTAACTACTGATACTGTCTTAGTCAGTTTAGGCTGCTACAACAGTTTAGATTGCTACAGTCTACCATAGACTGGGTGATTTAAACAATGGACATTTATCTCTTGAGGCTGCAAGTCCAAGTTTAAGGCGCTGGCAGATTCAGTTCTTGATGGAGGACTGAGAGAGAGTTCTAGTATCTCTTCCTCTTCTTATAGGGGCTCTAATCCCATCATGAGGGCTCCACCTTCTTGACCTCCTTTAAACCTAATTACCTTCCAAACATATAACATGAATGAATATCAAAGATATTATGCTCAATGAAAGAAGCAGCCTCAAAAAGTTGTATACTGTGTGCTTCCATTTACATGGTGTCATGAAAAGGCAAAAGTGTAGGCACTGGGAACAGATTAGTGGTTGCTGGGGGGGGAGGGGGGGAAGATACGACAACAAAGGGGTGGCCTAAAAGAGTATTTTGGGTGATAGAACTGTTCTGTATCTTGATTTTGATGGTTGTTGCATGAATTTATAAGTGTTAAAACTCCTGGAGCTATATGCTCCCCCCAAAAAGTCAATTTTGCTGTATGTTCATTTAAAAATGAAATGAAATGAAAATTTAAAATTAAATGAAAAAATGGCATCAGATTCCAGTTGGAGAGCTCTCGGTATGAGAAAAGCATCAGAAAGAACATTTTCCCACCTAAGTATACTACAGGTGGGATCGTCACTACAGATAAGTAGACCACAGAGACAGTCTAAGGGAAAGGACGTTAGAAGAAAAGAAAGTAATGGAACTACAGTTAACCTTACAAACATCAAAAGAGCAAAATATGTAGAGGCAAACTGACACGGGCCTGTGAATCCAGTAGCGGAAAGAAGTCGCCCTAGGAGAGAAGTAAAGGGTGCTGCTCAAACACCAACGTCCAGAACACACGAATGAGAGAACGTGAGTAACAGTCAGATCTGAAGAAAGCAGAGACAGTTCCTCAGGGTGCGGTTTTGAAAGGAGCGATGAAGAGGGCCACTGACTGGATGTCTGAATCCAAAAAAAGTCTCCAAAGCACTTGGAGCTGCCCCGGGAATAGGGCCCCAGAGGAAGCCACTGGAGTACGCATTCCCTGGACGCTGCCCTGAGGAGAGCAACCGGGATACACACTAAAGCCCGAGATCATCTGCATTAAGGGTAAAGGTTTCGGGATGGTCAAGTCCCAGCACTTTATTACCAATGACAAAATTTAAATCTTCCATGCTTGGGTCATTTCTGTTCAAAAGAAAATAGAGACAGACAGACAGACTGTTTTCCTCTTTCATCTACTGTTGGGGGGTGTGGGGCGGTGGAAGACTAGGTTTTTAGTTATAAGGAGTTGTTAACTTTCAAAGTGAGGGTAAATTCTTCGAGATAAAACAGAAGTTTATAGAGGTGAGCAGGTAACTGAAGAATTTTAATTATAGAAAATAGTATAGAAAATAGTAATGCATGGTGGTGATACCTTCAAATAGTTTTACTATATATACCATATAGCCTTTGTACATTTGTTTCTGAAATCTCTCCCATAATCTAGCAGAGCGGGAGGTAGATTACTATACTTGTCCACCAGAGGGAGATACAAGACTGTGTTTTCCCCTTGGGACTCTGGTGTACCGGGCACTTTGGCCAAAATTTTTACCACGTGTTGGTATTGAGATAATCCAAGATGTAGAAAAGATTTATGATTTTGGAATGAGATAAAAATATAAAGAGGAGGGAAGGGGTTCTGGCCTCCTTAAATGTCCTGTTTTTCCTCCCCCCTGGGTTTGGGGGGGACTTTCTCCTAATCCTCTGGGGTCTGCAAAGCAGAGCTATTTGTCTGCCTTGGAAAGCAGAGCCCTCAGGATTCCTGGCACACTGTCCAAGCTGAAGGAACTGTATAGGAGTCCTCCCACCCCACCCACTGGCTGCCAAAGGAACGTGTCGTTCAGCTCAAGGAGGTATTTACTAAATTTCAAGAGATTCCTCCAAGGGAGTATAAGTGCCCTGACAGAGCCAAAGTCATTCCAGTCCTTAGCCATACCATAGAATTTGGTGAAGGATGGTTTTAGACTTCTTGCGAAACCTTCCTTTGTTAATTCACTCATAAAAGAGGAAGACTTTATCGGGCGGCAAGCATTGTTTCACTTTTTAAAAGGGTGTCCAGTAATAAGAAAGATCTAGCAATGAAGTAAGCCCATGATTAGAAGCATACAAATGCTTCTCTAAAACTAATATTTCTGAACAGAATGTGTTGTTAGTGTAGTTTACATTTGAGGTTCTAGAAGACACCTATATATTATGTGCAAAGGAAGATTCAAAACTAGAAAACACTTCCTGACAGATATTAAGAAATGTGCAAGTATACAGTACAACTGGGAGGTACTGGGAGTTTCCTCCCCATCATTCTTTTAAAATAAATCAGACATATGTGGTTGCAGAATTACTTCCCATTCATAATCACCTAATTTCCCACATTAAGCCTCTCAAACAGATCTCAAAAATGAAAATAAAATTAGAGCTCAGCTTACCACCCACTAGGAAACAAACAAACACCTCTGCATGGCTTGGCTTTTTTTTATTTTTTTAATCACTTTAATTTAGTGAAATAATTTTAAATTGTTGCTTAACATGAAAGAGTGTTTCCTTTTCTGACCATTTTTTTAAATGACTTTAAATCCCACTTTATTTTAATATCTAGGACTTTGGGGTCTGGAGGATGGGGTAAAGTGGGGTCCTAACAAGGGAGTGTTTTTCCCTTACTGCTGGTTCAGCAGATTGCTACGAGGAAGCTGAGAGTACAAGCGCACAGGTCTGCAGTGGAGAAGGACCCCAGAGTCTCAGCATGCTTTTCCTTGGGTCTAATCAGTTGAGGGAACCAGTGAACGATGACATACAAGATGGGACTTTTTTAGTGAGATCCTCTCCAGACACGGTTTCTGATGCAGAACTGCTCTCCCCGGATCGCAGGAGTGCAGGTGTGGCTGCAGCTGCTAAGCTCGGAAGGCCAGGGGATGGCCATGGGCCTCGGCACTGGGTAGCCAGTAACAGAGCTCCCTGGATGGGGTCCCCTGATGTCTGCCAGCAGTCATGCAAGCGAGTGGGAATTCATCTTTGGTTCCAGAGGACATAAAATGACCTGTTTCAGTAAAACAGAAACTTAAGAAGGAAAAACAAACCAGCATAAAATGTAAACTTAGCTAGGTCTGTTTTGGTCCTGGAGGAGCAGAGGTGATCGGAATGACCGCAGAGACTCCCAACACCTCACCCCTTCCTTTAGTTCATGAACAGACACGGAATTGCGAGAACTTTTAGAGCCAAAGGTTAATCACAGAAAGGGATCAGTTTCCAGCTCCCAGGAACAAATCTGTGTAAGAAATTTGATGACATGTTCCTGGATTGACCGTAAAAACCATTTTCCCAAATAACATCAGCTAACTTTCTGGATTCTATCTTTGGGACTATCCCTAAATTCTTTGGGGAAATCACTGTGTTAAATCAGTTCAGTTTTACCAGGGTATGATACAATTTGCAAAGCTATGTCATACAACCACATAGTTAGTGTGGATGAAAATACTATTAATTAGAGATAAGCATTTGTCCAAGAACTTGCTGTCATCAGATCTTGTGGGGAATTTAACTCAGTGCTTTGCCAATCAGAAATACAAAATAGATTTAAATGTGGAAAATGGAGTCTTCTATCTTACGGAAATAGGTTCCTGTAACTTTTTCATTTTGAGAAAAAAAAGTTGTTCATTTCATCACACTCCCCTTACTTTCTTGATTAAAAAACCTGATCGTGTTGAAAATAATAAGCAATGAGTCCTAATTTTTGGTATTATCTTTTCAAAAGACTTCTAAAAATTGCCTTTTAAAAGTAGTTTAGGCTTAAAAAAAAAAGTAGCTTAGGCTTGATCCCCGAAAAAGCTACAGTTGGATCATAAAAATAAAATTTCTAATATACAGAATTATTTCAGAAAGTTTTTTATAAGATAATAAAAATGTAGGGGCGCCTGGGTGACTCAGTGGGTTAAAGCCTCTGCCTTCGGCTCAGGTCATGATCTCAGGGTCCTGGAATCGAGCCCCGCATCGGGCTCTCTGCTCAGCAGGGAGCCTGGTTCCTCCTCTCTCTCTGCCTGCCTCTCTGCCTGCTTGTGATCTCTCTCTGTCAAATAAATAAATAAAATCTTTTTTAAAAAAAAGATAATAAAAATGTAAAGCTCACTGCACATTTTTTATAAAGACTGGAAATTAGACATAAAAAATGATCACATTTCTTCACAATCAACTTTTTAATGACAAAATATATTTTTCTCAGAGCTTAATACATTTGTGTTTCCTAACAGCAACAGCGTAAGACAAAGTCCTATGAGAATGAATTCAGAGAAACATGTGACCTAGCCAAAGGAACACAGTGAGGAGCTCAAGGTAGATCCAGGCCTAGAACACAAAGAGCACCTAGAATCCTATCTGGTGCTCTTTCATTGTCATCATGATGTTCTGCTGTCCCCTGACTTGTCCTTCAACAATTTAGCAGGTGCCCCAAGCCCTCCTCTTGGTGGGAAGCCCTGGACCTCCTTGGCCTGACCTTCCTGATGCAGCATTGCACATCCACCTGCCCTCCCTTGGTTCATCTTCCTTGATCATTCTTTCTTGGCCTCTACTAATAAAGCCATGCTAACGTATGTCTGACCTTTTTTTCTCCAATCAAAAAAAAAAAAAAACCATACCCTCTTCCTTCAACCTCAGAGCTAGATTAGTTAATTTGCCTAACAAATGCATCTGTCCTACATGTCCCTGATAGGTGACATACGCACTGTTTATAGAGACAGGGAAGACATTACAACAGCATTGAGGCACCTCATGGAGGTATCCCCCTGTGAGTCTATCCCAAGGCCTATTATGACCACAAACTATAGATCGTGGCAATCCAACCTTTACCTTTAAGAATAAGTATATCAATACAAAAGGATTCTAGCCTTCGGTGGAAAAAGATCAATATAAAAATAGAGTTAACAGTTTACTAAATAGCAAATAATAACTTCTATATAGTGAGCACCTGTCCTGGGCCAGAAGCTATCACTGACTAGTTAATTAGTTGCTTAGTTAATTCAACATCTATTCATGAATAACCAACTACTTGCAGGCACATTTTAAGGTCTGGAGAGAAGAGAGAGAATGATGTTTTCAAGACAGTTCAACAAGACCAGAATGTGAAGTTGTTTCCAGAAGGGAGTGGAAAGAGAAGAAGCTCAAGGGGCAAACCAAAGGGCAAACAATGAAAGAGATTTGGAGGTCCCTGAAGGATTTTTTACATCAATCCTTGACCAAAAAAAGAGAAAGGGGGGCACCTGGTTGGCTCAGTTAGAAGGACATGTGACTCTTGATCCCAGGGTTGTAAGTTCCAGTCTCATGTTCCCATGTTGGATATAGAGATTACTTAAGAATAAAACCTTGGGGCGCCTGAGTGGCTCAGTGGGTTAAAGCCTCTGCCTTCAGCTCAGGTTGTGATCTCAGGGTCCTGGGGTCAAGCCCCCGCATTGGGCTCTCTGCTCAGCAGGGAGCCTGCTTCACCCTCTCCACCTGCCTCTTTGCCTACTTGTGATCTCTCTCCCTCTGTCAAATAGATAAATTAAAAAATCTTAAAAAAAAAAAAGAATAAAATCTTAAAAAAGAAAAAAAAAAAAGATAGGCACCTGGATGGCTCAATTCATTAAGCATATGACTTAGCATCAGCTAAGCTGACTAAGCATCAGCTCAGGTCATGATCTCAGAATCCTGGGATTGAGCCCCATGTCAGACTCCCTGCTCAATGGGGAGTCTGCTACTCCCTGCCCCTCCCCCTGCTCCTGTGCGTGCACTCATGCGTTCTCTCTCTCTATCTCTCTCTCTCAAATAAAATCTTTTTTTAAAAAAAAGAATGAGGGAAGGGAAGGGAAGGGGAGGCAGGGGCAAGGGAAGACACGGAAGAGTTCTAATTGGAAAGAAATTCACATTTGGGAAAAATTCCTCTGGCAGCGATGAGGAGAATGCATTGGAGAGAGGGTAATCAGTAATCCAGGAGTGAGATAACAGCCAGAACAAAGATGGGAAAAGGGAAAATCAGAAACATCTGAGAGAGAGTAGAAGTAGAATTAACAGTTCTTAGTAATTATTTCAATGAGGTGAGTTGGAAATGGAGAAGCTGAAGGTGATTCCCATGTTTACGGTTTGGGAAGCTGAGTGAATGAAGGTACCATTAATGGAGATAAGTAGGAACCTGTTTGGGGAAGAAGATAATGCTTTGACTTGTCCATTGGATTTCAGCTGTTGGTGGAATATCTAACTGTCCAGTAGGCAATTGGCTATAGAGATCTGGAACTTGATTGAAGTATTGAGAACTGAAGATACAGATTTAGTAGTTTTTAATGTGTCAATCAATAATCCTCAGCAACAAATCTTCAAAAGTCAGTATTATAAAAGCCATATAAAAAATCCATAGTGTGTACATCTATGGATTTTATCTGCCTAGAAACCCCTTTCTTTCTCATCTAGTAATAGCCTCTCTCTTTTTTTAGGAACCTGCTCCCTCCCCAACTCCCCATCATGGTTCAGGTAGAGCCAGTGTAGTGCCCTGTGCCCTCCAGGGCCAGTGACCCAAGCTGGGCCATCACAATATCTTACACTCTTTTTTTTTTTTAAGATTTTATTTATTTATTCGACAGAGAGAGATCACAAGCAGGCAGAGAGGTAGGCAGAGAGAGGGGGGAAGCAGGCTCCCTGCTGAGCAGAGAACCCGATGCAGGGGCTCGACCCCAGGACCCTGAGATCACGACCTGAGCCGAAGGCAGAGGCTTTAACCCACTAAGCCACCCGGGTGCCCCACAATATCTTACACTCTTGTCCACAGTGTCAGAGTGACCTGATCAGAGCCTCTCATCTGATCTGTAACTGGGATAATGGGCCCCTTCCTCTCATAGCAAAGTTGCACACATGTCAGCATGTAACTATTGGCTTATAGCACAGACAGGCAGAACTGCGGTGAGAGGGACTCAAACTGGGGCCTTGAGAACTAGAGAAGGCAACCCCAACTGCAATAGGACCTCTGTTCCCACTGTGCTCTGATACACACCTGCAGATAGCAATAATAAATTCTTCCCGGGATCCAAGCTAGTTCAGGCTGAGTTTCTGCCACTAGTAACCAGAAGTCCTGACTAATACAGAAATTGAGACTTGGATTGCCTAAATGACTTGACCAAGGCAGGTAGCAGGCAGAACTGGGAATCAGACCCGGGGTATTCTGACCCGGTACCATGCTGCAGAGTATCAGGGTTCTAAAGTGATGTCCACTCTTTGTCTAGAGACTCTCTAGAGGTCTATTCATGTGGTCACATGAATAAAAAATAAAAAATGAATCAAGACCCAGGTTCGAATTCAGACAAGCTCCGTCACTGCAATATTAGACAAATCAATTAATCTCCTTGAACTCCATTTGTAAAATGAAATAAACATATGTCCTTCTCATTTCATAGGTATTTGGTTAATTAAGAGGCTAATGTCTGTGACAGCATTTTGAAAATAATAAAGAACCTATCCCAAGGTAAGTGTTGCCAATCTCAATCAGTAATAGAAATCTGTATTAAATCCATTCTCTCTCATGTTGCTTAAACCTACAATCTTAGGGGTGGGAAACAGAAATCCAGAATGTTATCTCATCCATGCTAATTTCCATCTGAATAAACAGTCACTTCTGTGTTATTGTTGTTACCGAACATTTACTGAAAGCCAGACAGGGTCTGGGTGCCCTGCAAAATACAAAATCTAGAGAAATCTTTGGGAAAGGCAGGAAACCCTTAGCAATGGTTGGCATGGTACTTGGGAACAAAAAACCAAAGGTGTGGTTCCCAAATCCCCTTCATAATTAACGTGGCAGTGTGTCCACATTTGGAGCCTGTTTTGCCTTGTCTTTTCCATTCCCCCTTCTCATGGGGCATTTTTAAGACTGGTAAGATAATTCAATACGCATGTTTTAGGGGACAGAGCATGATGTTCTGTAATTAGGCTTGGTTCTGTTTATTGCAGATACCACTTCATTTTGAAAACAGAACCCTGTCTTTTCCTTTGGGGTATTTTTTATGACATCATAAGGATGTCAGTGTTTTTCTCTGCTGCACAGGTGTACCATGCTTAGACAATAGGAGATTCTTTGTTCTGAAAATTTACATGTAAATCACATTTCATCAAAATCAAATTATATCCTAAATGCAATGGGATCTCTGCAGCAACTCATATGGGAGGTGGTGTTGTATATAGCAGAGAATGGAGGTTGGGAGTCAGAAAATCAAGATTCAAGCATTAGTTCAATCATTTCCTATTTGTGTGATCCCTGGCAAGACATTTAACTTCTGTCCAACAACTTTCACATCTGTAAAATGAGGATGATATCAGTTTTTGACCTAACTTACGGATTTTGGTGAGCACCCACTGAGATGTTTTCGAATCGGATAAAGACTAAATCCATATCCTCTGGGATTTCAAGCCCCGTTTGTAAAAACCCAGCTCCAAGAATTGCAAACAGCAAGGAAGGGAGGGCAGTGGATGTGAAAATGAAACCATCCCAAACAACAGGCCTATTGCTGTACACAGCCAGCACTCAGTATTCCTTGAGTGAGTATTATAAAGGTACAGCTGCCTCAGCCATTTACTATCTTGTGCACTGGAAATCACAAGTATCCCTACACCTGGGTGGCACTCATTTGTTCTTACAACCAAGGTCAGCAGCAACCTAATGAAAAATAATTTATTATCAGAGACCGCAGTTGCACAAAGCATTTGCATATCTTCAGTCATTCATTTACTTGGGTCTTTCATGTTTCAAGACAGTTCTCAGAGTATGGTTCTCAAGACAGCAGCATCAGAACCTACTCCCAGATGACATTTTAAAAATGTAGAGTCCTGGACCCCAGGCTAGTTTTGGTGAATTAGAATTTCTGGGGATGAAACTAGGTAATTTTGAACAAACACACATACACACATGCACATGTGTATGCATGCCCCCCCCCGCCACACACACACACACACACACACACTCACAACTAAACTACTCCTACACTATAATTCTAAAGTTTGAGAGTGACTTCCAGATTTCTAGGAACAAGAAGAACTATATCTTTGTAAAAACCTGTTTTAGTAGAAATGCCTTCAACTTCCTACTTTTTTTAAATGCTAAACATTATAAACACTTCTAGTGAGCCCTGGAAATTAATTATGCTATGGAGTTAACCAAAATTGTATTACATCTATTTAAAAAATCAGCACCTGATTTTAATTTTTTTTTTGGTGTTGAGTTATATAAGCTCTTTATATGTTTTTGGACACTAACCCTTTATCAGATATATCAATTGCAAATATTTTCTCCCATTCGGTAGACTGTTTTTTTGATTTGTTGATTGCTTTCTTCGCTGTGCAGAAGCTTTATATTTCAATGTAGTCCCAATAGTTTATTTTTGCTTTTATTTCCC